>JAVRXN010000003.1:63087575-63517575 GCA_033556935.1 Timema podura | reverse complement strand
ATTTTAGTATTCATTCTATTCTATTGTAAAATTGCTGTAAGCTATACGTATTCCGCAATTATCTAGACACTAATATCTAATACTGTTTCTAAAACAAACTACTAGACGTTATACACACAGGGAAATTCTCTACAGGTGAAAGAAAGCGTGGTTTCTTGTCCTTTGTGCCTTGTGCCTGTTAAGACCGCTCACTGAGAAAGCTATCCCCCTGCCACCCTTCCCTCACCTTTGCATACTCGGACATGCCTGGACTTTCCGATACGCTGGTCCGGTATCTCGTTCCACATTATTCATTTTCCACTCGCGTACAATTTCCTAACGTTTCTTTTTCCTTCCTTTTTTTTTTATTTTATCTTCTGTAACTGTTTTAGCTATATCATTCTTATTCTTTCTATATTTATTTCAGGAAATGTCTTAACTTTATATTGAAAAATGGCTTTATCTACTCATGAAATCGTAACACTTAGAGCACCATTAATGATGTAATTTAATCTCTTAGTATGAGATATGTCAATTCAGTCTTTTTATTATATTTTGTGTGTGTAAATAATATATATATATATATATGAAGCTGTATTTTCTGGTTCTCTCTGGGTGTGAAACGTGGTTTTTTACCTCCTATGGAGAAAAAAAAATTAGGGTACTCCTAGACAAGGTGCTTAGGAATATATTTGGTCTAAAAAGGGAAAATACTACTGTGGAGTGGAGTAGGTTACATACTGATGAGATGCATACCCTGTACTAATCACAATACATTGTTAGGATAATCATCCTTGTAGATTACGGTGGGCATGACGTGGGCCGCCAATGGGAGAATCTATAGCCGTGTTCATGGTATTGGCTGGTAAGCCCAATGGGAAGAGACCATTGGGGAGACCTAGACGCATTTGGGAAGATAACATTAGAATGAAATTGAAAGATAAGAGTAGGTAAATATTCTATAAAGTAGTACTGACCTATAACTACAGATACTGAAATTTCACGTTTCATGTTTTTACGAACTTTAAGCTAAGAATATCAAAATGGCTTTCAAAGCATATTAAAGTTCTTGGTTGCATCTTCAATTCATAGTGAATGCGCGAAATAAAACGAAACAAAATATTTTGCAAAATTCACAACTTGCCGGTTTAAATGCGATCATGGTCATTTTTGTTTACTTAAATACAATTTAACAATAACAGTATTCCAATAACAAAAAATAAGTACTCTCAGAGTAATAAATTTATGTCTCTCAATCAAGGAATATTGGTAAGCTTGTGTGTTCGAACCGAATATTATAACGGGCATAGGCAAATATTTTAAAACACAAAAGAAGAAAAAGAAACAGTGCCTAATAAAGTTAAAATATAACTTATATTTATGAAATACTATTTTTGAGTTTTTTGGGTATTAAATTCTAACCTTAATTTTTCTATTTGTTGCAATGTAAAACCTTAAAAACTCATCTACATCCAGTTTTAACAAAAAAATTTTTTTTTTATCAACCTATCTTTTATACTGAAATTTAACTTTTTATCCAATCAAATCCAATTATTTAATTTAGCAAAAAATCATAGTCTCTACTTATTACCCCATAAGATAAGGCTAAATACAAATTTAGATACAAAAATATTAAACCCTCATCGAGGGGCGTGTGGACTTAACGTAAAACTTGACTAGTTTGGTTTACATAGATGTAGAGGTCAGGATCGAGTACCATTTGGATGTACTGAAATTATTTTTTCTAGATTATTTCACATTCTCATTCAACTAGAATGTGGCTGCACTACCTATAAATTCTCCCTGCATTATTATTTTAGCTTAATTCGAATATTCTGAAATTATAGTGAGACCTGTTGCAAAATAAATCTTAGTTACTAAATTTATAGTTGAAGGAACCAATTCCCTCTAGAGTCAACTCACAATTTCACACAGTCCCATATGATTGATAATTTAGGTTACCTGAAAAAATCTGCGGAAACTTAAGCGCGTTATTTTGTTTGCCTTTTTTAAAGGTAATTATACTTTTAATTCTTCTAATTTAAAATTAACTACTCTTTTTACTGGGGGATTATAATGCAAATTTTCTAAATACAAATATTATAGTGGCACATAGCTTAAGGCCCACAGTTCAACCTAGATTGGGAGTAACTTTCTTTCAGTTATAAAAGTTTCTACAATTATTTTTTAATATTCGTACGTCAAGTTATATGATAAGCAGTTGTCACTTTTGATAGTTTAAATACTTGTAAAAAATTAGATATAGTTTTTTAATCACCGTGTCTTACTACCTGTTCAGGCTAAATGCATAAGCTTATATAATAGCTAATCTAATGGGCTAGGGATGAAACAGGAAGAATCTTAGAGGTAATCTACCTGCATATACGTGGCAGGAGAGGGGTAAACCATTTAGGTTAAAGAAAACATCACTAGACCTAA
Organism: Timema podura; assembly: GCA_033556935.1. Lineage (NCBI taxonomy): Eukaryota > Metazoa > Arthropoda > Insecta > Phasmatodea > Timematidae > Timema > Timema podura. Next base: position 63,515,157 of record JAVRXN010000003.1, on the reverse strand, counting down.
CCGGTATTCGAACCTAGATCTCTTCATTTTCAGCGGGCCAGTCTAACACGGGACTAACGCCTTAGACCATTGGCCACTGAAGCGGGAAAAATAATATTTTAATAGGGTGATATTTTATCACTGTTGACGGCAAAAATAAACTTTGTGCTTTATAATGGTTTTGTGTTACCAGAATTCTATTATAACTTCTTATTACACCCTTACCATTCAGCTACGTGAACATACACGCATAACCACAATTCTTGGCCAGACACACATAAATAATTTCAGCTCTGAATAAATAAATTAAAAAAAAAACTGTTGCGTATCGTTCTCAGATATGCACAGTCTTTTTTTACTTTCTCTCTATCTTACAGGTAGAGAAAGTATTGTGATCGTCAAAAAAATCGAACTCGAGATTTTGATGAATTTTGACGTTTCATGACTTCCTGAATCCGAAAAAGTGGTTTTTGAATTTCCGTCTGTCTGTCTGTCTGTCTGTCTGTCTGTCTGTCTGTCTGTCTGTCTGTCTGTCTGTCTGTCTGTACCTCCAACTAGAGCCTAAACTATTTTACCGATTGAGCTGAAACTTGATATCTAGGGTTTTCATAGGGTTGCCCCGAGGGGTTTTTGGAATTGGATATCTACCCCTAAAATTAAGGGTAGTTTACTGAAGGGAAAAAAGAGAAAAAGTCGATTTTCTCAAAATCGGCTCTAACGATTTTGATTAAATTTCATTTATGAACATTAATAAATATTCCAAACAAAATGGCTACTCTCAATATTTCGGCAAAATCGTTTTAAGGGCTCCGGTCTGATGCGTAAATTTACATTTTTTATAATTGCTCCGAAACTATTTGAGATATGAAATTACTTAGCATTAAAAATATGTTATATATATTTATAATACAAATATTTTATTCGAAACATATTTTTATAAAATCAATAACTTTCAATATATACGCAATTATATATATATTTTTTAACTTTTTGGGCATTAAAGCTTAAGTATTGCGACCGTAAGAAAAACTAACCTGAAATGTTGATGGATGTCGACGTCTCATGACCCCCCGAACCCTTAAAAATAGTCTTTGCAATGCCGTCTGTCTGTGTGTCTATTAAAACTTAAAATTAAGGGTAGTTTACTGAAGGGCAAAAAGAGAAAAAGTCGATTTTCTCAAAATCGGCTCTAACGATTTTGATTAAATTTCATTTATGAACATTAATAAATATTCCAAACAAAATGGCTACTCTCAATATTTCGGCAAAATCGTTTTAAGGGCTCCGGTCTGATGCGTAAATTAACATTTTTTATAATAGCTCCGAAACTATTTGAGATATGAAATTACTTAGCATTACAAATATGTATATATATTTATAATACAAATATTTTATTCGAAACATATTTTTATAAAATCAATAACTTTCAATATATACGCAATTATATATATATTTTTAACTTTTTGGGCATTAAAGCTTAAGTATTGCGACCGTAAGAAAAACTAACCTGAAATGTTGATGGATGTCGACGTCTCATGACCCCCCGAACCCTAAAAAATAGTCTTTGCAATGCCGTCTGTCTGTGTGTCTATTAAAACTTAAAATTAAGGGTAGTTTACTGAAGGGCAAAAAGAGAAAAAGTCGATTTTCTCAAAATCGGCTCCAACGATTTTGATTAAATTTCATTTATAAACATTAATAAATATTCCAAACAAAATGGCTACCCTCAATATTTCGGCAAAATGGCTTTAAGGGCTCCGGTCTGATGCGTAAATTAACATTTTTTTAAATAGCTCCGAAACTATTTGAGATATGAAATTACTTAGCATTACAAATATGTATATATATTTATAATACAGATATTTTATCCAAAACATATTTTTATAAAATCAATAACTTTCAATATATACGCAATTATATGAATTTTTTTAAATTTTTGGACATTAAAGTTTAAGTATTGCGACCGTAAAAAAAAAAAACTAACCTGAAATGTTGATGGATGTCGACGTCTCATGACCCCCCGAACCCTAAAAAATAGTCTTTGCAATGCCGTCTCTCTGTGTGTCTATAAAAACTTAAAATTAAGGGTAGTTTACTGAAGGACGAAAAGAGAAAAATTTGGTTTTCTCAAAATCTGCTTAAACGATTTTGATTAAAATTCGTATCTAGGAGTTGATTAAGATTATAAATAAACTGGCTATTTTCATTTTCCTATGAAAATGATTTTTAGGGTACATTACAGAAGCGTTAATTTCCGTATCTCCACAACTATTGGAGAAACTAAACAACTTATCATTGCAAAATTGTAGGACTATTAGAAATAAAAAACTTTTATTTGACATATATTTTTATAAAAACAGCAGTTTCTGAGATATTTGCAAATATATTAATACAATTTTGTGAGCTTTAGTTGTAAACATATACTACTTAAGACTTAACGCAATAATACTCCAATGCCATAGAGTAATTAAATATAAGTAAGTATCTAAAAAAAGTATGTTATTTTTCCTTAAATCTCTTAGGAGAAATGTTTGCATAGCAATGATCTATCTCCATTTTAGACTCAATAGTCAATATTTACATTTTTTATTAGTCAAAATGTATAAATGAATAATTAAATATCAATGCGATGACTTGAAGATCTGCAACACCTTTTAAAATGTTAAAATTTTAACCAGAAATCGAAATTTTAATACGAAGTGTTGACCCTTGTGGAAGACATTAAACTGTTTGAAATGTTCTTAGGTGGACAAAGATGCGCCTCTTTTCTCATTGATTCTATATCATTGTATATTATTTTATGCGTGTTCTTATGTGGAGTGGTGATGATACAATGTACATTATTCCGTTCAGAAAACTTACGAGTTTATAGAAAGAGAGAGAAAGTCTGTGCGGTGTGCCGTACCATTTATTTTTTTTAAATGGTGGAAAGACTCGCGTGGCATGTCAGGTTTTCAGTCTCTTGACCTGTTTTCTATCGTCTCGGTCATCGTTACATTACCTCTTGTTCTTGGCAGACCAGCCGCTAACGCGGGCCAAGACCCGAAACAAAAGACTTGCAATTAAAGACGAAAAAGAATGAAGAAACAGTTTTGTCCGGTCTTAAAATAAAACTGATACAGTTAGACAGACAGAGAGAGAGAGAATCGCGCTGGTTCAGAAGGTTAACTGCGAATGATGTGAAACTATGTTTTCTTGTGGCACGATTCGTTTGTCTAAAAATGTTGTGTGTGTGTGTGTTGACGTTAACTGGGGTCGCACTTAGAATTTTACGACTGGAAAAGTTAATGATGTATCTTATTTTATACGACCATCAACCAAATTAATTTGCTCTTTTAAATGAACTAACCAAATACAATGTAGATTCAGTTTTACTCTCTCGTAACGCTTCTGAAAGAGAAAGTCTTGTGATAGTAGTAAAAAAAAAAATAACTCGAGATTTCGTTCAAGTTCAACTTTTCATGAACCCCTGTATTTGAAAAGTGATTTTCGCGATGCGTCAGTTTGTGTGTCTGTATCTCGATCTAGAACCAAAACTATTTGATTGATCGGGCTAGAGCTTGGAATTTATAGTTTTCATACCCCCCTTCGAGGATATTTTGGAATTATATATACAACCCTAAAATTAGGGGTGGTTTATTTAAGTTCCAAAAGATAAAAAAAAATACATATATTCTTGAAATAGGCTCTATCAGTCTTGATTAAAATTTGTAACAAAAAGTGGTGCATTACATTTTTACGGAAAAATGACTTAGTGGGAGGGCACTTTACATTTGCGGACATCTCCAGTTTCTATCATGTTTCCACAACTCTTTAAGACACGAAATAACTTATCATTGAAAAGTTGTAAGACTATTAAAAATAACAATAGTTTATTTGTAATATTTTTTTATAAAACCAATAGTGTCCGAGCTATATGCAAACTACGTATTTTAAATGAAGGTTCGAAGGAGTTGACCGTGGAGCATAATAATAAATGGTAGGGTGAATTACACAGACTTTCTCACTCCTTTACCTAAAATGGAGATATTTACCTAAATCTCCTAAGCTATGTGAAACGAAATAATATACATTGTTTCGGAAACACAATGAAAAAAGAGCATCGCATTCCGCAAAAAAAAAAGTATTAATATACTCTTTTGCAAAAAAAAAAAATCGAGAAAAGAGTAGTATCTTGGTCCACCAAAGAGCACAACAATCAGCTCTGAATTTCCCAAACCTCCATTTAAAAAAAAATTGACTATAGCTCAGAAACAATGAATTTTATAAAATATATTTCAAATATTTGTACTTTGTTTTTAATAGTTCAACTTTTTAATGATAAGTTATTTTGTATCTCAAAGAATTGTGGAGATATTATCAAAATTGGAACTATCCCCCAATGTACACTCAAAATTATTTTCCCAGAAAAATTCGATACGTCATTTTTTTTGATTGTTTATGATTAAAAGTGCACAGATACGAAATTTAAATCAAAATCTTTGGAACAGTTTAGAGAAAATGTATTTTTTTCTCTTTTCTACCATAAGTAAATTACCCTTAATTTTAGGGTTGGATATCTAATTCCAAAAATTACTCGGTGAAACCTTATGAAAACCCTAGATATCAAGTCTCAGACGAATCGGTAAAATGGTTCTAGCTCTGGATCAATATACAGACAGAACGGCATCGCGAAAACAGTTTTTTTCTGGTTGAGGGGATTATGAAACGACGACATACATAGTGCGATATAAGATTATTATGTGCGTCTTTCATAACCCCTGAACCTGTTGTATACTATTACCTTACACAGTGGTGTTGTGCAAATTGCAGGCCTCAGTCATGACACGGGGCTTCACTGGAAGGTCTAATAACTTTTCTCGATTTCTTCCCCCTCACATATATTGTTACAGTATAGTTTTTTATACTGCGTCTTCCCACCCATTCGGGCTATACGCATATGTACTAATTACGCTAATGTGTTAAGGATGAGGAAGTTTAATTCAGAGGATGTGTGCCTGTATTTGCGTGAAGGAAGTGTGGAAAACCATTTAGAAAAACTGCCCTCGGGTACACCCTATCGGGAATCGAGCCCCGATCTCTCATTATAGGCAGACAGATTTATTGTGAAAGTGACTCCTAAAAATATACCAAACGGTCATTGAAGTGGGCTGGCACAAGTTTTGAGATTAAGGCTCTGCTTCACATACCATAACCCCCCCTCCCCCCGGCCACACCGGGTTAGTTTTTTTATACATTGTGTTTTCTCGTCATGTATCTAGCCCAGAGGCGTCCAAACTGGGGTCGGTGAAACAAATCTAGATTTTTAAGTTATTTTACTTTCTCATATCAAGAAAGATTATTGTAAACACTTATTACCTCGATATGTATGATGAATGTTCAGGTTGTGTGTGTACATGTGTGTGTGGTGGTTGCTCTAAAAGGGTTGTTTAAGTAGGGATGCAGAGAACGCGAGTAAAGGCGTTTTTCCACTTTTTATAGCAAAACATATGTTTGGTCAAAATAAATTAAATATTGCTTCAGTACAAATATAAAGTTTAATTTTCTTCACGTGGTGACATCAACAGTTGTTGAATATCTGCCATGAGCATAGTGGCATTATCTAAATATCTTTTTAAATGAACAGAAAAAGTTTTCACAAAATTCCAGGACACCCTTCACAAATATTCAAAAACTGTTGAGGTCATCATTTGAAGAAAATTAAACTATGTGTTTGTATGGAAGGAATATTAGATTTATTTGGACAAAAAAAAGTTTCACTATAAAAACTGCATAAATAAATACCTTTTCTCACGTTACCTATTTCACCACCTTAAATAAACGTCTGCCCCCATAGTCTATCTGTCTCTGACCAAGGATCTGAAACGGTTAGCTGGATTTTGTTCAAACTTGATATTTAGATGCTATAGGAAAATAAATACTTTGGGATGATTATTTTGATTTTGACCTTATACCTTAAATTAAGGATAATTTACTGTTGAGTTTTTTATTTACAAATTTTTTTGAAAAATGACTTGAAGGATTTCGTTTAAAGTGGATATCTTGGGAGCGTTTTACCTTTCAAACGACACTGTAATATTGATTTTCGGAAATTTGAAATATTTTTGTAAATGTTTCTAGCGATTTGGTTTAAAATGTATATCTGGAGAGTGTTTTACATGTCAAATAAAACTTTATAGTTGTGTTTTGGAGGAAAATCCGTTTAACGGTATTTTAATAATGATTTTGTTTATTTGTAAAGCTAATTAAGGATGTGCGAGTAGGCATTTCTCACTTCGAGTCAAGTTTGAATGAAAACATCGAGTTTTTCTTTCCAGTTCAAGTAGTATAAAGCAATATTTGTACGAGAAATATTTTAAGTTGAATTTCTATAATATATTCATTCATAAGCTATACATATTTTTAATAACTTTTTTTAATATATATATAAAACTTCACAAATTTGAATTTTTAAATAAATTTAGTATAATTTTACAATATTTTCTTTACTAGACAAAATGAAATATTGAGAGTCTCAGTTTGTTATGAAACTGTATCTTAAAATTGAATCAAATTAATCAAACTGGGAATTTCCGAGAAAAAGATCAAAAATTCCGAGAAATAATTTTTTTAGAATTTTGTAAAAATCTTTAAGTTGAGTTTGAGTAGCAACCAAAACTCAACTCGAACTTGAATTTTCTTGTAGTTACACACCCCTATACAATTTGAATGTACTCGTATTAAAATATGGTTCTAGTGAGTTGGTTTTTATTGTTGCCATTCTGGTTTGCTTATCAATTGTTAGGTCATGACCTTCATTAACCTAGTATCTTTATCTCAGGTATTCAAATTTTGTAGAGTCTTTAATTATAATATTAATAACTCTAATCTAGTAAATTAGCTAATTTACACTTTTAATTGCTTAACAGTTAATCCGTTATTCTGCTACAGCTTAATAGTGTTTCGCACAGAACTAAATTTTTAATTGTTTTATGAAAATTAATTTTTGAACTTTATTACTTAACAATCTCTATGATGATTTTTTTATAAATGTTATAATGCCTGTTTTAATTGACCTTAATTTCTTGATATAATAGTTTCTCTTTGAATAAATTATCCTCATGTTATTTTTCTTAATTTATATTGTTCAATCTGACCAAAGAAGTTGTACCAATTAATCTAATTAGCTGTTCCATCCAAGTACGCTCCTTATATTATAAATTTCATATTTCTCCTAACTACAATTAAAATGAATAGAAGTAAAATTAAATCAATATTAGTTAGGATAATGGGGTAGGGGTGAGGAAGGTAGAATTTAAAGGAAATACGACTGTACGTTAATTAACGTTCATAGAGGGTGAGAATTAATTTAGGAAAAAAGCAGCCTTAGCATAACTGGCTGGGATTTATATCCCTACCTTCCCTGTAACAGGCAAACAAAACTATGTGATAATTACATTTATTCCGCGTGCCATACGATGATGTTAGTTTTTAATTAATTTATAGTGATATTAAATATGAAAGTCAAGCTTCTCTTCTGAGACGCGCTCTTAAGGCTACTTCCTATTGGAGCGCTCAGACGCTACTATTAATGAAGTTGTTTGTTATTTCAAAATATGGATCAAGCCAAAATGAAGATGGAATATATTAACATATCTTTATTGGATTAAAAACCTTTTAGGTCAAGTTTTATAATTTAAGGAGATTCATCAAATGGTATTAGCTATATTTTAACGACGATTCACGCGTTTTTCATAAACAAATAAATATTATTTATTTGAAAAATCTTCAACATCCTCACAGCCATAAAATGTTAAGATAACAAAGTATAATTTTTCTTAGGAAGCTTCAGAACTTCTATTGACATAAGAAAAGCCACAATGTGAAGATGTTTTTCTTCAAATAGGCGGTGCACTTACCAAAGAAAAGACCCGCTTTTTGGCCATATGGTCTAAGTAATCACTCTCACAATAGACTGCACTGCCGATGACAGGGAGATATGGGTTTGAATCTCGGATGGGTGTACGGGGAATGATTTTTCCTTAACGATTATCCACGCTCCCTCCGCTCAAATGCGGGTACACTTCCTCTAAATTTCACTTTCCTAATCCCTAACACATTAGTGTAATTAGTTCACATGTATATAACTCAAACTGGTAGTAGAACGTGGTGGTAAAAAAAATAAATGAAAATGGACAAAGTTCGAGATGGATATCTAAAGTTGTTCAGCTAATTTTTCCCATGGAAATAAAAAAAAAATCTCCAGTGGTTTATCCAGCCCTTCTCTTCTGATTCTTTACACGAGCATATAACCAGCTTTGACTGGCATCAGTACTGGGTGGAATCCTGGCGATTAAAGAAACCGGGGGAACTGTCAGCCGTGATTGCGACAGTTGAAACGAACGAAGGAGCGGAGAAAGAGGGAGGGGGACCATCAATTCGCGTCCCGACGCCCTTATCTGTAGCTCTGCGACGTCCTACCCCTTCCACCCCAACCCCACCTACCACTCCTGCTATTAATTAACAAGACGCCGGTAGGAAGAGAGTTATGTGACGGGGGGAGACATCTGGTGTTAAATAAAAGAACGCATTAACAGTTACGGCCCCGCAGAAATCACCCGTAGACCAAGAGACATTTCAAGGTGGGTTGAATGGCGATGTTCCAAGGCTAGCTTGGATCAGTCTTTAGAAACAAACCAACAAATAATATGCTATTTTGATAACTATATCTACTTTTTTTGCACTGCTTCTTACTACCCATCCGGGATATGCGCAATTTAATTATGATAGTGGGTTGGAGATTAAAAGATAATTTAGAGGAATTCTATCCTACCTACAGTTACGTTGTGATAAAATAGTAAACGCTTTATATTAAATGTACCCTCAGTATACTCAGCAGGGTTTCGAACCTTGACCTCACCGTAACTGGAAAACCAGACCAGATTATTCTGACATTTAATCTGCATGTCCACCGATGTGTGTAATAGGTAGCCCATACTTACATTAGTGACTCTGCCTTGGCTGGGACAAGATGGACACCTTCGAGTCCCCTTCCACCTTTGAAATACTGGGTTTGAATCCTGATCTAGTCCCAGATAAAGGACCTCATACGTAGGCTAGTCTTGGGATCAACCATTTTCATAATGTATTAAAATAAAGGGGCTTTCTTTTTGGGAATTTAACGTGTTTTTTTTCTTTGAGAGCTTTGAAATGTGTTGCTGAAGGAAGACTTGAGAATATCAGGTGGACAGACAGGGTGACAAATGAAGAAGTCTTGAGATGAGTGGGTGAGAAGAGAACCATTTTGGATGTGACTCTTCGGTACAAAGCAAACTGGTTCGGACTAGTTCTTAGGAGGAACAGTTTTCTGCACGACGTCATAGAAGACAAGGTTGAAGCAGAGAGAAGCTTAAGAAGAAGGATGATTCAAACATTAGACGACTTGAAGGAAAGAAGAAAATTCTGGAAGCTCAAGTAGGAAGTAGAGGACAGAGATGATTGGGGATCTAAGTTAACTGACAGAAGGAATGAACCCGTCTTAAGACAGAACACCTATTAAAAAGAAAATAGCTACACAGATATAGCAGAATTCTGGTAGAAACTATTTTTTAGAAAATAAGAAAATATTTTACTGTGGTCAACATTGGGGAAATTTTACTTTATTATTAGTAGTATTATTATTTGTGAAATGTTACATTTACAGATCACTTGACTCAACGTATATTACTTTTATGAAAAATTGTTTTAGTATTTTTTATTAACTTATTAATTTCCTTCTTATATAAATCATACTGTATATAACATGTACTGTAATTGAGAGGAATATAATGATGTAAAACATAATAAATATAAAAAAAAATAGCATATTTGGGTTGATTTTGTTTTATCGACCAGTAGTTTAATTGATTTGGTATCAAGCATTGGTGCAGTTAAATGAGCTTTTAGTGTAATAAACTGTCTAGCCTATGGCAGGGGTTCACAAACCATTTTAGACCTAAGGAAACCTTGCAACAGTAAAAATACATGCTGTAAAAAAGGATAATTAAAATTGTCTCAGTGAGTCTGAGAAAACTATGGCGGAAACCATGTGCTCTACGGAGCACAGCTTGAAAAACGCTGCCATAAGGAAATGGAAAGAAAGAATTCATTTTAAATAAATGCACTCGTATTTTTCCTCAAATATAGCGAACCCTATCGTACTGTATGATAGTCAAGCTCACTAGCGCACACTTAAACTTTGATGGCGTTAGACTAAATTTGAAAGTTGACACTCAACTGTTGAAATTTTGTACACATTTTTTATATATAAAATTTACCTAAGAATTTAGATAATTATGACTGAACGTTTAAACGATTATTTATAAAACAATAACAATTGTAGTATACACACTATTTTGACCTGCTACGGTGATCACATGTTCTAAGGCGTCACTCTTGCAGTAGACTCGACTGCCGATGACGGGAAGATTGCGGTTAGAATTCCGGTAAGGTGTAGTTTTTTTGAAATATGTTTACACTCTGACTCCACGAAAATTCATATACACTTTTTCTAGATTTAACCTTACTAATACTTAACCCATTAACATTATTAATTAGTACATTGGCGTAAAACACGAAAGGCTAGTAAGACAAGGTGCTTAAAAAGCACTATTGAGAGGTTATTACCATCTGAGATAACCGTTTAATGCACTCCGAATAATTTTTTACCAAATTAATTTTTTATAACGTTAATATCCATACTGGTGGTCACTTAGTCTGGGGCGTCAGTCACACCACCGACTGAATTGCTCCTGTAACGAGAGGTCTGAAGCTAAAATCTCGACCGGGTTCACAGAAAGTGTTTTCCAATTTAAAGTTGCTGTTTTATCATCCCCTCTCCACGCAAATGACGGTGCGTTTACTTGAATCTAACCTATTCATACATACCACTTAAATTAAGTTGTTAATAGCCACGGTGTTAAATGTTCTAGTGAAAAAAAAACTATTGCGGGAAGGTTAAATATCGATTGCGCTGCGTTGAAATACGATCAAGCCCATGGACGAGGCTGGTGAAATAATCAGCCTAATGTTCAGTGACGTGGATATAGTCGCGCGTGCAAGACAAGGAAACTCTGAAGTGTGCGCGTTGCACGCCTCGCTCTGACGAGTATGACTTTGACAAAGCAATGGTTTTTTCATCTACTCTGCGTAGTGTCCTTTATGGGGCAGAAGGAGGGAAGATGAGGGAAGGTCCCTCTGCCCCACAGTCAAGGGAAGGATGAGTGATGAGCCCAAATTGCCGCCAAGGGAGTAATTTATTTGTTTGCGTCTCTCTCTCTCTCTCTTGCTCTCTGACCAACGGGTGACGGTGGCCAACAGTACGTAATTTTTTTCCAAAAGACTCTGAGGAATTCCTGATAGCCCAATTTTTTTATTACGAGAAAAAAAAATATGAGCTCATCACTAACATTATTTTTTTCCGGAATGTACGCAAACACGAAACATTTCGACAGCTCACGTGTTTGCTATTTTCGATCTGTGGGTGCAAATGTTTTACTTTACATCCACTACTGTTTCCAGCCTGTGGTCTGGGTCCCTTTTTTTATTCAAGCCATATATTTTCCCACTACCGGCTGGTTAGGCCTGTCGTATCTTCATAATTCTTATAATCTAACTTAAGACTAGGACAGGCACAACATCCAGTCCCCGGCCGTTAATTCATCACTGTGAAATGGTAAATCCACATTTCACAAATGATACATTTTTTTGGCCATGCTGCCAATCGAACCCGGGACTCTTAGCTCAATGGGCAGACATGTTACCAACTGAGCTAAGGTGTCGGATGGGTGCAAATGTATGGCTCTTAAATTATGTGTATTCTATTTAGGTGTTAGGCGCAAGGGTTATTAATGCCATAACCTAAGATAGAGAGTTGAGGACGGCTTAAAAGGAAAATCACGCTAATTTTTTTTAGCACTGCGTCTTACTACCCGTTCAGGGTATACACTTATGTAAAAATTACGCTAATTAGTTAGGGATGAGTGAAGTTGAATTTAGAGGAAGTGTACCCACATTTCCAGGGAGAGATAGTGGCAAACAATTTAGGAAAAAACACTCTCAGTACACCGTGCCCGGATCGAACCACCGCCATCGGAAGTATTGTATATTGCGAGAGTAACGTCTTAGACCATACGGCCACTGAAGCGGGTATCACCCTAATTTGTTTGGAGAGAGGATGGGTGAATATGAGTGATAATCACATGTATAGAACCATCTCCAGTACACTCAGCCGGGATTCGAGCTCCAACCACCCCCGTCAAGAGAAAAAAAAAGCCAAATAAAAGTAATTCTAATGCACTGTTCAGCCACTGCTGAGGGGAAACAATCTCACGACCGATTAACCGGTATATTAGATAACATGATAACGCTCCATCCAGAAAATGTATCAAAGTACTAATTCCTCTATCTCTTACTTGACAACAGTTAAATCAACTTAGGTTTTATTGCCTTTTTTTTCACACTTAAATACCTATTTTCTAATTTTCTAGTCTTTTTTTTTTAAATATGGTAAAATGGTTTCACGGTTTTCGATTCCACTGTATTCTAATGAATATTCCAGGCTACCACACCACGATGCAACTTCTGGTTCATGCTGTATTACCAACCTAGGCTAGCTGTTATCCGTGGGCTGAGACGGTCTCTTAACTTCACTCAACTTTTGCTTACCGAACAGATTTATTTTATAATTTTTTTTTTAACATTATAAGGATACTTATTTTATCAATAAACAAATGTTTTGAACTTAAAATTTTTGTATTACAGTAGATTTTTCGATAATTCGAGGTTTATGGGACCGAGGCAACCTCAGATTACCGAAAACTCGGATTATACGGAATGATAAATATTAGAAAATAACGGTATTTTTGAGTTGAAGAACACTTAAAAAACTCACTTATTTATTTAAAAAAATACAAACAAAATTTACGAAAACCTAGTGACTATCATTCTATACACGATGCAATGACTGAACAATAAGTATGAACCCTGTAAATAAAGCAAACATGTTCGAACCACAAAGAAACCCATTGTCAACCGACCGAATCTTTCTCACATGTAACAACACGCAACTTTATTATAAATATTTTTTCCTTTTGATCGGTTTTTATTTAACTAAAACTCAAACTTTCGAGACTCAACTTATAAAGAATATATTGTTTTCTATAAATGTTCACACTTAGCCAATGGAAAGAAAGAAGGATATTAGTAGGAAGTGCACCCAAATTAGTGTGAAGAGCTGATGTAGAAACCATAGTGATAAATTACACATGGAATATCTTTCCCATTAAGTTGGTTTTGATAGTTGTGTTGAACTGACTCACGTCTTAACCAAAATACTTGATGAATAAACTATTTTTATAGCTAATATTAAATACTGAAATCTTCTACAAAGTTTTTCTGATCAAAAATAAGTATTTTCACATACTAACTCAATAATTTAACATTGCAAATTTGTAATGATGCACTTTTTTTTTTAATATTTCTTTTAAATCCACGTCTTATATTACCCCTTCGGGCTATGCAAATATGTAATGGTTACGCGAATGTGTTAAGGATGAAAGAGATTAATTTTAAAGAAAGTGTACTCACATTTTCGTGGCTCTGGATTGGAAAACTATTTAGGAAAATCAACCCCTTAGTACACTCGACCGAGATTCAAACCTTGATCTCCCCGTCATAGGCATTCTGGCCTACTTTGAGAGTAATGCCTTAGACCATGCAGCCACTGAAGAGGGTATATATGTATGTTAGAACCAAAGTCTACAATAATGGTGTTTTTGAATACATCCCTCCAATGCAGGGTTAGTATTCTCACTATTCACGTTGTTGTTTGTTTTTTGCAAGCGTCCACCACAAACATGGAGGGAGGGAGGGATTCAAGTCAGCGACATACCCACCGCGCTCATCGAGGGTGACTCAACAATTCGCTAGGGATGTTTATTTAGAAACGGGGTGGGGGGGGGGTGGGTGGAAATATATTAAAACAAGAAGGGTTTTAGAATGGGTATCTGCGTATTCCGGAACGCCTGGAATGAAATATAACGACTTTTTTTTTTTTAATAAAAGGGTGGAATGTGATATTTGACATTCCTTTGAAAGTATTCACAGCATAGTTCTACATTGTAAGTTTACATTTCTGTACTTATTCTTTGACCTTAATCTTTTCTATCTTTCCCATGAACCATATTTGTTTGAACAAGTTACAATGCTTATTTTAATTATTAGCGCTATTTTGCATTTAATTTGCAGGTATCTCATTTGTTTTTCTTCCTCATCCGGTGCATGTGAATGTAGCTTCCGGTGCATATATCAGGCGTTCGGATACACCTTGTTCTCCATTCCTACGTCCTGATGATTAAGGTGGGAGTGTAGGGAATGTGAGAAATGGTCAGTGTATTTGAAGTTTTTGTAGAAAAACTTTTTTTTAGATTAAATAAATCAAATATTACTCTAATAGAAACATAAAAGTTTAGTTTTATTCACATGGTGATATCAACAGTTTTTGAATATTTGTCATGAGCATAGCAGCATTAAGATAGGGTGCTAGTGAGCGTGAGTTTAGGGCAGTATTTTCGAAGTTTTTATAGCATAAACATTTATTTGGCCAAAATAAATCAAATATGTCTTCTATAGAAACATAGAGTTTAGTTTTACGCGCATGCTAATCTCAACAGTTCTTTAATATCTGTCAAGGGTGTCCTGGAATTTAGTGACAACTTTTTCTCTGCATTTAAAAAGTTTGTCACCAAATGCCGCTATGCTCCTGACAGATATTCAAGAACTGTTGAGATTAGCGTGTGCAGAAAACATAACTCTATGTTTCTATAGAAGAAATATTTGATCTATTTTGGCCAAAAAATGTTTATGCTATAAAAACTGCAAAATTAATGCACTAAACTGGCGCTCACTAGCACCCCACCTTAAATTACAAGCTTTTTAAATGAAGGAAAAAAAATTGGTCATTAAATCCCAGGACATCCGTGACAGATATTTAAGTACGGTTGATATCACCATGTGAAGAAAAATAACTATATTTGTGTACTGAAACAATATTTTGATTCATTTTGGCCAAAATTTTTTTGCTATAGAAACTTAAACAAAAAAAAACACTGCCCTTCTCTCGCTTCCCGTGCACTCCCGTCTTAACACAGTACCAGGAGTAAACGGCCAACGAGCCTCTGTTCCCTGCATGGATGGCTTGATTCATTCACTTAACACAGTACCAGGAGTAAACGGCCAACGAGCCTCTGTTCCCTGCATGGATGGCTTGATTCATTCACTTAACACAGTACCAGGAGTAAACGGCCAACGAGCCTCTGTTCCCTGCATGGATGGCTTGATTCATTCACTTAACACAGTACCAGGAGTAAACGGCCAACGAGCCTCTGTTCCCTGCATGGATGGCTTGATTCATTCACTTAACACAGTACCAGGAGTAAACGGCCAACGAGCCTCTGTTCCCTGCATGGATGGCCTGATTCATTCACTTAACACAGTACCAGGAGTAAACGGCCAACGAGCCTCTGTTCCCTGCATGGATGGCCTGATTTATTCACTTAACACAGTACCAGGAGTAAACGGCCAACGAGCCTCCGTCCACTGCATGGATGTCCTGATTCATTCACTTAACACAGTACCAGGAGTAAACGGCCAACGAGCCTCTGTTCCCTGCATGGATGGCCTGATTTATTCACTTAACACAGTACTAGGAGTAAACGGCCAACGAGCCTCCGTCCACTGCATGGATGTCCTGATTCATTCACTTAACACAGTACCAGGAGTAAACGGCCAACGAGCCTCCGTCCACTGCATGGATGTCCTGATTCATTCACTTAACACAGTACCAGGAGTAAACGGCCAACGAGCCTCTGTTCCCTGCATGGATGTCCTGATTCATTCACTTAACACAGTACCAGTAGTAAACGGCCAACGAGCCTCTGTTCCCTGCATGGATGGCCTGATTCATTCACTTAACACAGTACCAGGAGTAAACGGCCAACGAGCCTCTGTTCCCTGCATGGATGTCCTGATTTATTCACTTAACACAGTACCAGGAGTAAACGGCCAACGAGCCTCCGTCCACTGCATGGATGTCCTGATTCATTCACTTAACACAGTACCAGGAGTAAACGGCCAACGAGCCTCCGTTCCCTGCATGGATGTCCTGATTCATTCACTTAACACAGTAACAGTAGTAAACGGCCAACGAGCCTCTGTTCCCTGCATGGATGGCCTGATTCATTCACTTAACATAGTACCAGTAGTAAACGGCCAACGAGCCTCTGTTCCCTGCATGGATGGCCTGATTCATTCACTTAACACAGTACCAGGAGTAAACGGCCAACGAGCCTCTGTTCCCTGCATGGATGGCCTGATTCATTCACATAACACAGTACCAGGAGTAAACGGCCAACGAGCCTCCGTTCCCTGCATGGATGTCCTGATTCATTCACTTAACACAGTACCAGGAGTAAACGGCCAACGAGCCTCCGTTCCCTGCATGGATGTCCTGATTCATTCACTTAACACAGTACCAGGAGTAAACGGCCAACGAGCCTCCGTTCCCTGCATGGATGGCCTGATTCATTCACTTAACACAGTACCAGGA
Source organism: Timema podura (assembly GCA_033556935.1). Classification (NCBI taxonomy): domain Eukaryota; kingdom Metazoa; phylum Arthropoda; class Insecta; order Phasmatodea; family Timematidae; genus Timema; species Timema podura. The sequence goes on along the minus strand of JAVRXN010000003.1, from coordinate 63,498,554 downwards.
GTAAACGGCCAACGAGCCTCCGTTCCCTGCATGGATGTCCTGATTCATTCACTTAACACAGTACCAGGAGTAAACGGCCAACGAGCCTCCGTTCCCTGCATGGATGGCCTGATTCATTCACTTAACACAGTACCAGGAGTAAACGGCCAACGAGCCTCTGTTCCCTGCATGGATGTCCTGATTCATTCACTTAGCACAGTACCAGGAGTAAACGGCCAACGAGCCTCTGTTCCCTCCATGGATGGCCTGATTCATTCACTTAACACAGTACCAGGAGTAAACGGCCAACGAGCCTCTGTTCCCTGCATGGATGGCCTGATTTATTCACTTAACACAGTACCAGGAGTAAACGGCCAACGAGCCTCTGTTCCCTCCATGGATGTCCTGATTCATTCACTTAACACAGTACCAGGAGTAAACGGCCAACGAGCCTCTGTTCCCTGCATGGATGTCCTGATTCATTCACTTAGCACAAACATGCCGTGCTACAATCCCTGTCTTAGTTTACACATTCTTACCACAATCTAGACCTTACTCAATGTAATGGCTAAAACACATGTTCCACGTTCAGAGTACACTCCCCGACACACGATTAAATATAGCTATCTACTATAACATGAGTACTCTACTGGACTACCATATTATTATTATTTAAGAACATTTACAAATGTACTATTTATTGAAGAGTTTACTTTATTTTAATTACTCTAACAACCTGTGTACAAAATTGATATCTGAAGAGTGTTAAATTTTAATAACAAAATAATATAATATATGTTTTTCTGAGTGAAACTTATTTAAAGGTGTTTGACGGATGACAGATTTTTGAAAATGTTGATCCAAACTTTAATAAGATTATTTGAGAAAGTACCGTTCAGCGCAAACTGGATCGGACACATCCTGAAGAGGAACTGTCTTTTGAACGACATCATAGAAGGAAAGGTTGAGGGAAAGAGGAGATTTAGAAGAAGGAGGATTCAAATATCGGATGACTTGGAGGAAAGAAGAAAATTCCGGGAGATGAAGGAATGGACATGCCTAATAATAATAATAATAATAATAATAATAATAATAATAATAATAATAATAATAATAATAATGACCAAAGCCCTGCTTTTATAGTGAATAAAAAAGCCCAATTTCGTTTTTAAGTTTCCCAAAAGCGGTGAATTACAAAAATCCTATTTTTGCGACGAAATTATCGAATTAAGACAAAAGCGTTAAAAAAGTGGTTTTTACCAAACTTTCGTGATTAAGGTGACTTTGTTGGGTTTAAACTAGACTTCCAGGACAATGTTTGAAACAGGTAAACTAAATATATTGAAGTGAAAACAAAAAAATTACATTTTGTTTGGACAAAACGGTAAAAAAAACACTAGTCCGCAAAAAAAATGTGCTGTCAACTTATTAAAAAAGTAATATTTAGCGGCAGCTGGTCCGGGAAAAGTATGTACAAGTCACAAAGACAAAATATTACACAAAAATCATCTTGTTACTTCACCAAAATTGTGAAAATATTTTTAAATCTCAATTTAGACTAGAAAAATACAAAATAACTACTCAACATCACCAAACTGCAACATGCCGAATGCCGAAAATCGCGATCTCCACAAACGCAGGGCTCTGATAATGACTAATAATTAGAGAGTGTACAGGATTGTGCTACACAACATATTTATTTATTAACCATTTAATCCTTAAAGTCATTTAAGACTTAATCCAAGGACTAAGGATTTCAAAGGTAACATAGAGGTAATGCAGCGGCATTGGTGTGAAGAGGAAAAGAAAAGCTACGGCAATAAATCGCGTGCGGAAAATCATCCCCATTGCGCCCGGTTGTGATTCGAAATTCTCCGGCAATAAAGTATATTGCAAACTTGACGCTTTAGACCACGTGTCCCCAGTCTGGGTCTCTTAAATAATATTATTTGAAAATGTGTTGGCTCTGATCCCGATATAAATCTCAGTGCCAGGTCCTTTACGTCATTTTATCAAGCGTTTCTTACGTAAATTGGGACAGTCTGCGCGTTTCATGGTAGCATACTTTGCTTACAAAGTTCACGTTATATTTCTCAGTATTCCTAGTACTATTCACAACCTAACACAGAGGAATAAAATGAGGAAGATAAAACTTTTGAGGAACTTCTCCAGTATTTGATTGAGTAGCTGGTGAAAAATAGTAATATGGAAAATTCATCGCCAGTAAATTTGGCTGAGACCGAACCCTGGCCTCTCTAACTAGATCCAAACACACTAACCGTTACCAAGGGCGTATGAATGGAGTGTCTGGCTGGCTAAGGGTAAAATAGAATATTCTAGCAGATCCCCTTGAAATAATTGCTTCCCACGCCCTTGTCCGCTACCCCTAATTGTGCATTGTTTGCCAAATCGTATATTTTGAGTAGTATTCTATACGTCTCTGTGGTCTAGTGCTCGAAGTTCCTAGCTACAGATCCAGAGGTCCTGGGTTTGATCCCCGCGCTTCCAGATTTTTCTGTGAAGCAGTGTGTCTGGAACGGGGTCAAACTCAGCCCGTGAGTACAAATGAAGAGCTACTTGAATGAAAAAGGAGTGGTTCTGGTCTAGAAAATTGAGATTAATGGCCGCAAGGTTCATTGTGCCGACCACATGACGACACCCTCTATTAGCAAGTGTTGTATTTATCTTCGCCAACATACGGCGGATGATAGGCCGGTATAACATGCTTGCGGGCTGACGCCATGTAGTATTTTTTTTCATACACACGATAAACAGAAAACTTGAATGCTATATCCATGGATGATATAGTAAAAATCAACAACTGATTTATTGTACACCCCTGACTGCTTTTGAGAGCTAAAAATATTATAGTTCTTCGTTCATAGTTATCTATGTTTAGGCTAGACATGCTAATTTCAACTCGTCGGACCTCTACGAAATAATATATGTACATAAATCTCGAAAAGTACCATTTATCGTCAAATTTAATTATTTAATCATTTTGAAAATTAAAAACTTTGTTTTTATTAGATAGAGAAAGGTAGTTGAATGAACTTACATCATCGGTATATTAAAATAATAACATACCACAACTACAAAAAATTAATCGTTTAATATTTTAACGAACATATATATGCAAATATTATACCTTTATTCAAAAAAATATTAATCTAAACTTTATATTAACGAAAATTAAATTGTTGTTGCTGAATTATTCACTAATATAATGGATTTATTTGGTTTCGCTGTGAGGATCATTCATGCGTAACTTTTTTTTATATAAACGCGTCTTACTATCGGTTCAGGTTATACGCATTTATGATCATTACCCTAATTAGAAATTACTAATTACTAATTAGAATTACTTGTTAGAAAATGCGGTGCGGTGCGGTGCGGTACGGGCCGGCTCCGTGGAGCCATAGCTTAAGGAAGCATCCTGTAAGACGAGTGGAAAATCATTTAGGAATTTTGTCCACGTGCGCACTTAAGTGTAATAATAATAATAATATTTAGCACCGCGTCTTACTACCCGTCGGTTATACGCCTAAGTACTAATTACGCTAATGGACTAGGAATGGGGAAGGTTGAATTTAGAGGAAGTGAACCGCATTTGCGTGGAGGGAGAGTGGAAAACCATTTAGGAAAAACCACCCCAGTTCACCCGACCGAGATTCGAACCTCGATCTCCCCGTCCTCGGCGGTAGAGCTCAACACGACTGGCGCGTTAGCCAACTACGCCACCGAGGCGGGCGCACTTAAGTGGGTGTGAGATTTTTTATATCACCGCGTCTTACTACCTGTTCAGGTTGTATGCTTATGTACTAATTAAGCTAGTGAGCTAGGGATTAGAAAGGTTGAATTTAAAGAAAGTGTTCCCATATTCGTGTGGATTGAGAGTGAAAAACCATTTTGGAAAAATCTCTCTAAGTATACCCGTCCGGTATTCGACCCTGTACCCACCAGTCACCAGGAATCCAGACTGAAATGAGCTTATCATTTATACCGCGTGCCCACTGATGTGGGTATTAAAAGCATCAGGTAAATGTGGCTCCTAAATTGATTAGCAATAAACACATTTTTTACATACGTTTATATTTTCAGATTTCTTTGCTATATTTAATAAGTCCTGGGATTAGTTCTCAGTTCGTCCGAAAAATTATCATTGATGGAATTGCTGTTCAACTTTTTAGACAACTATATATTTATTTCATAAGTGCGTATAGCATAATATTTACTAGTAATTTAGTAAGGGTGTAAGGATTGAGACGGGGAGTAATTTTAGAGGAAGCATACCCGCAATATCTTGGAGAAAGGAGTGAAAATCCACAGTGGTAAATAATCTGTGAAAAATGAACCCCCAATATTTCACCCTAACGATATTTAAATAACATAGTTAGGGGTCTTTTGTCTTTTTGATATATGTAAGTCAATGCTCCGGTCGATAACTTCTTCAACTGATAGCCCTATTGAATTGTTTGTTTTGTGTTTGGGTTTTATTCAGCACCATATCCTACTACACATTCGGGCTATACTCATACGTACTAATTACGCAAATATGTGCTAGTGATTAGGAAGATATTTTAATTTAAATAAAGTGTACCCGTTCTTTCATGTAGGGAGAGTGTAAAACTATCTAGGAAAAGCCATCTTTAATACACCCGACTGTGAATTGATACCCAATCTCCCAGTCATTGTCAGTCTAGTCTATCTCTAGAGAGCCGCCTTAGGTAATGCGGCCACTGAAGCTGGTACGTTTCTTATGGTTTTTTTATTTTTTATTATTAAATATCACTTTACCTCTGCGCTTCTTATTCCTCCATTAAATACCCACGCATGATAGGCAATCACTTTGCTCGAAGGTGCTCTCACCCGGGATTTAATCTCACGTAAGAGCGCTGAACAACAAGAAGAAGAAGAAGAGTTGACGCCTGTGTCGCTCCTGCGAGGCGCGCGTGTGGGCTGCGAAATGGATGCCTTTGGTCCAAGGTCTTCTGTTTATGAGACAGATGAGGGAGAATGGAGCCAAGGGGTTGTTTTGATGGCTGTATGGCAAATTGCTCTCCCCCTTGAAAACCTCCCCCCTTCTCCCGTTCTGGGACGGTGTGTTATTGATAGTCGACGTGGCCTCCGCTCTGACGAGGATGCTACTTCCTTCCTCTTGCTTCATCCCATGGTCTCTTGGGATGGTTTAACTGGAAGCTGTTAGTTCCACGGGAAACAAAAAAATAGGGCGGGAGGGGGATTTTTTTTAAAGAAAATCTTGGAGAGAGGTAAAAAGAAATCATGGTAGTTCCAGTGGAAAGAAAGAAATAGAAATATATAAGAAGTAAAAGGAAAAGTCTTTGGTAAAACTTGTTTTATGTAATGTTAAAAAGAAAACCACAACAAATGTGACTTTTTTTTTTATACCGTGGTATTCCTGTGTATTTTGGAAGATTGCTTTTTTTTTTTTCATCTTCGAGAACACAAAGTTGATAGGTAAACTTTCGAGTAGAGTTTTTAAACTAGACGCGTTCTTGTGGGAGATATTTTCACCTTTTATTCAAAAGTGTTATCTCCTTTTTACCAACACGAAATCATCTGATTCGTTGGCGAGGATAATCGTCATATAGCAGGAGAGTCAGACAACAATTTTCATTTATATGGTAGCCACGAGGACCAAGCGTCAAGGTTTACTGGCTGGGATTCGAATCCCATCTGAGCGTATTGAGAATGTTTGTTTCTAATTGGTTTATCACTCTTTCTCCAAAAAATGACGGTACATTTTATTTCAAATCCTACCTTCATTTCCCTACACTAATAGTGGGATTAAAAGAGCAGATGAGCCACTTTAGTGGCCGCATGGTCTAACGTGCTACTCTCGTAGTAGACTATAATGCCGATAACGGGGAGATCGAGGCTCGAATCTCAATAGGGTGTATTGATGGGGGTTTTTCCAAAATGGTTTTCTCCTCTTACTCCACACAAATGCGGGTAGACTTCCTCTAGATATAACCATCCAAATCCCTTAAACCATTAGCGTGATTAGTACATAAGCGTACAAACCGAACAAGTAGTAAGTTATCGTGCTAAAAAAATAAAAGTAGATCCCCGTTGGATATTATTATTAGCACCGCGTCTTACTACCCGTTCGGGTTGTACGCAATTACGCTAATGTGGATGATTGTTAGATGAAATGGAGGACCTACAGTTTAACGTGGGATCCGAACCACGGTGAAGGCCTGGCATTCCTCACATTCACAAGTTGTGATTAATACAAGTCTTGTCATAGGTGAATGAAGGGTTTGGCAATCAGATAAATCTGTGCCGGGACCGAGGATTGAACCCCGGACCCCCAGCACAGAAGTCTGACACTTTACCCCTAAACCACCAGGTCACCCGTTGGATAGTAAAACATGGTGTAAAAAAACACTTAAAATGTACCCAACACCGTTCGGGCTATAATAGGGCCTACGCATATGATTTAATTAAGCTAATGTAATAGAAATTAGTAAGGTTGCATTCAAAGAAAGTGTGTACTACCATTTGCGTGGCGGGAGAATGGGAAAAAAATTAGGACGAACCACTCTTAGTACTTAATATCAAATATAATAAACATTATTAATGACAGAGTATAACGTAAAGGACAAATTATATTATAATGCAAAGAATATATTTGAGATAACTAGAACAATACAAAACCTATACAGACATAGAGAACAAACATCATCAATATTTTTTAAATATAAAAACACAAATAAAAAACATAATATTTAGATAAAATGGTCTGCTAATTTTTCCAGTACCGATATATACTTTTACTTCATTACAGTTTGATACCTCAGCTCATTGGTAGAGTGTCTGTCTACTGAGCTAAGGGTCCCCGGTTCAATTCCTGGTATGGCCAAAAAATTATAATTGGTGAAATGTGAGTTGTTTCTTTCACAGTGATGAATTAACGGCCGGGGGACTGGGTGTTGTGTCTGTTCTAGATTTAAGTTAATTTATAATTCATGGGCTGATATAATCACTCGGTCCAGAAAGTGCACGTTAAATACCTCAAATAAATGAAACTGAAAAAAACTACCTAATCATGAGGACAGTATCAATTTTGTTTGTATATATATTAGAAATTAGTAAATTATCGATAGTTTTTTAGTATAAACACGTTCCTAGCCAGAAGGAAACGGGAACAAACAATGTTTAGCTCAGCGATAGCATAAAAAGCTAGATATTCCCTGTTTGAGATCTGTGTCTAGATTATTATTTTAAAATTACTTTGCGTTTGATTCTGGCATTTGCATCAAAACTGCACCAAAATATGGAATTTATGAATCGTTTAGTAATATAATTGTAAGGATTTAGAAATAATCCTATTTTGGCAAACTCATATCCTCGGAAGATATATTTTGAAGCGTGGCTAGTATTTATTTCCCAAATTATCACATGGTTAACTTATTAATTTTTTTTTTTTTAGCACCGTGTCTTACTACCGTTCGGTTATACGGCTTATAAGTACTAATTACCTAATGGATTAGGAAATGGGAAGGTTTGAATTAGAAGGAAGTGAACCGCATTTGCGTGGAGGGAGAGTGGAAAACTTTTTAGGAAAAACCACCCCGTTCACCCGACCGAGATTCGAACCTACGATCTCCCCGTCATCGGTGGTCTGACTCAACACGACTGGCGCGTTAGCCAACTACGCCACTGGGCGGGTATTATTTAATTAATTTTCACCAGTGTTAGAAACTATTTTTTTTATATTCTGTTTAAAATTCACATTATTATAAACAAAATTATTATAATTAGGCCTTACCTTAAAATTAATTATTTTTTAACACCGCATTTTACTACTTATTTGGTTTATACACTTGTGTACTAATTAAGATAATGGTTTAGGGATGAGTAAGGTTGAATTCGAAGGAAATGTATCGGCATTTTCTTGAAAAAAGGAATGTAAAACATTTTAGGGAAAACCACCCTCTATACACCCGACTGGGATTGAACCACGGTCTCCCCATCATCGGTGGTCTAATCTACTACGATAGTAGTACCTTAGTACCATGTGGTTACCTAAGCGGGTTAGTTCAAAATGTTGGCAGGCCGCATTACACACACCGATTTTCCCATAGGCCTACTTGAGATGTGCTTCCCCACGTGGGGAAGATTATGTCCGATATTCGAATGGTTGGAAATTTTGGGAAAGCGTATCGAGAAGTCGACATGATCTTTACTTTCCCACATAGTTCTGCTTGTATTAGACGTTCCTCATGGGAAAGCCTATTTCAAGTTAACCTAAGTGGAAGTCGTTGCGTGTATTACGGCCTTAAGGACAGATTGTTATAGTCTATAAAAATTACTTAGTTTGTGTGTAAGTTATCACAAAACATTAAAAAAACATACATTATAGGGGTAGGTCAGGCTATTTAATGAAACAGATGGTGATATATGAGCATAAAATACCCGTTCTGAAAACTATCCCCTTGACAAGTATGTGATGCCACTTACTGAAGAACGTTCAATTGCAACATAGCAACATAGACAGAAGTGCATGGCGATAATTAAAGAATCACACCGTCTTGTATTTATAAGTTTATGAAAATGGTACGTTTAAAATTAAGTTTCTAAAATGTTTCCATAGTTTGTTTAAGAAACAGGGACTATATTTATATTTTGTTTGATCGTTATTTAAGCTCAAATGTAACATGAAACCTACCCATTGCAGCCCTTGAAAAAAATTAAAGTTAACATCTCACCTCAACGAACAAAATGGCTGAAACCCCTCGGGTGTGCTCATATTTTCCTCCCATGCTTTTAATATGAGCACTTGCAGATTATTAATTACTATTTTTTCTAGACCAAAGTTGTTAAAATATCATTCATATTCATTGTATTTTGTAGACCTAATTGAATGAGTAATTGAATAAAATAATATTACTTTTGGATAGCCATACAGTTTCTTATGAAATAATAGATTTTCTAAAGGTGCTCATAATCGCCTGACTTCCCAAAATACGATTTAATTTTTTTTTATTCATTTTTAATGATTTCTTACCATAGTTGATAGTAAAAATAGAGCGTAAGCTTCCAGTAAAACTCGATGGTACGGTATTACAATAGTAAAAAAAATATTATATTTTGGTCTACGTCAGCAAAAAAAGTCAAGCAAGTTTTTTTTAAATTAACGTTTCCGAGATTTATTTGTGAATAAAAACTTTACCCAAATTACTTAATAAGAAGTAAAGTTTCTACAATTTAGTGACGCGGACAAATGTTCCCATAAATAAATTAAGTTAGCGTTACACATAAAACAAATCTGACTTAAAAAAAGTTATTTCCCTTAACTCTAAAAAAACAACCGATGAATGATTTATTTCAAGAATAGAAGACTGCGGGAACAACTATAGAAGAGGGGGATTCCCAAAAACTTGGTTCTCTCAGCATGAAAGTAAAATTGTGATACCTGTCATAAGCTTCGCACGCGAACATCCGTTTTTAGAGGTTAAATGAAGGTAGAAGGTAAAAAAAGAAATAAAACTTGTCAAGAAAAATACTATTTTCAAGCGGTCGAGAAGCTATGGGGCAAATACCCGCAACAGTGGACATCTGGATCAAAGCTGTAATTCTTGTTCTATGGTTTGTCCGTGACGGGAAGATACAGTTAATAATCGCACACGCTAGCATTGAGCTAACATATGGGGCCCTCATTAAATTACGTAAATGTTTGGGGTTCAATATTTTATTACGTTTTCTTACGAGGAGAAGGGATGATCAGAATCCATTTTACGTCAGGTTTTTTTAATCAATGTTTATTGTGAGACAAAATCTAAAACAAATATTGTTTTGTAAGAAAATAAATGTGTTCATTCTAAAATTACACTATCTTCAATCTACTTAAAATGTGAATTTATTTTATTATTTCATAAGACTCGCTATATTACCAAAACTGATGTCAAAAAATAATTAGGGGATTAATATAATATAATTTACCAAATCGTAAGAAATTATGTAAGATAGAGGGGAGGGGGTAGATTTTGACGTAAAATCTTACGATCCCTTATGTACGGGAAGGGAGGGGGGGGTAGAAAATCATGAAACAATAATATTTAGCACCACGTCTTACTAACCGTTCGGGTTATACGCTTAAGTACTAATTACGCTAATGGATTAGGAAATGGAAGGGTTGAATTTAGAGGAAGTGAGCCCGCACTTGCGTGGAGGGAGAGTGGAAAACCATTTAGGAAAAACCAGTCCCAGTTCACCCGACGAGATTCGAACCTCGATCTCCCCGTCCTCGGCGGTCGAGCTCAACACGACTAGCGCGTTAGACAACTACGCCACCGAGGCGGGTAAAATTATATCATGAAACAAAAGCCTTACGTTACTTAAAGACGACCTGTTATCAGTGGGTTTTTTTTGCAACACGTCCAGGATATTCACATGTAATTACTCTAGTGGAGTAGGAATAAAGAAAGTAGAATTTAGAGGAAATATAATAACATTCGCTTAGAAGGAGGGTGGAAAACCAATTAGCAAAATAAAACATCTTCAGTACACGTGGCTGGGATTTGAACCCTGGCCTCACCGTACCACCGATGAAAATTTCAGGTGATAAATTGTTTGAAATAACGTCAATATTACTTTTGTTCCAACGCTTTATCTCAGTGGGTAGTGTATTTGTTGACTGAGTTAAAGGTCCTGGGTTCGATTTGTGGCATGACCGAAAAATGTATCACTTGCAAAATGTGAGTTTTTCCTCTTTCACAGTGAAGATTTTAACGGCTGGGGGCTGGGTTTCGTATCTTTTCTAGATTTAAATTAGTCTAAAAGTCGTGTGTTGATATAATCAGATACTTCAAATAAATAAATAAATGACTATCACTTTAATTTAATCTTGTGTTGAGAGTATCAATTATTTTTTGTTCCCAAGTTGGCAAGTTCTGGGGTGTGCTTGTCCCAGTTCATGTCTGATGTATCAGATGGGAGCGTGCCCCAGGGAGATTTTGTTCTCGCCCGGTCTGTGTAGGTCTTGTCAAGGTCCACCCTCCCACCCCCCGCCCCTCTTAGCGCCTCATACCCCTCGCAGACTAAGATAAGGTTGGATCAAGGCTACTTTTTCTATCTTCCTTTTTTAGTCTCTTTTTTCTTTTTTTTCTTTTCTCTTTTATCCTTTTCTCTTTTTCCATCCCCCCCTCTTATTTTTCTTCTTTCTTGTTATCTTTTTACCCCTTGACACTATTTCACACCCACCCTCTTCTACTGGGTTGAAATAGCTGTTGGCCTACTTCTTTTTATTAAATGTCCGACGGATATAATGTTGGTTTGACTTAAACTCTTTCCTCTGGGTATCAACTCTTCTAGAAATGATCCTTGGTTGTTTAGAGACATTGGTTGAAGGAGACATATGCAGTTCGCCTCTAAGAAACAGCCCTGATAGCCGAGTGGTCGTTGGACTCGTATTATTAGTACATTTGGTCTCCTTTGCGTCGAATTCTGGCCTGGTTTCTTGAAGATGGTTTACCACCTAGTTATGTCCTTGTGATTTGTTCATCTTCTCTTTACAGCTAATGCGGGTGTATTTTCTCGTGCCATATTCAATCCTACAAAAGAGTATATTCTAAAATTGATGACCAGGATAGGTGGGTATAAATTTGTGAGTGGGTTTATATTTTCACATTTTTATAAATGTTGGTGGAAGTAATACATAAATTACATAGCGTATTATTTATATATGGTGCCACATCCCCCTTAGTAGGGAAAACAGGGAAAAGTCGTGGAAATTTAAGCTTCCAGGAAAATCAGGCAAATGCTATATATCCAATCGTGAAATTGGTATTTGAGGTTATCTAGAGTATATAAATTTTTAATTACATCCTATTCAAACATTGTTTTTACTACTATTTTTAATATATAAAATTGTTATACTGGTAACTTAAATTGACTGTAAATTTACTAAATAAATATCAATAATAGTTTTATTAATGTAGATGGTACTAACCAATCAAAATAATATTTCGCCTTGTTCCGGACGCCAACCAACCAATGCTTGATTTTACATAAATTAATTATGAAAAGTTTCAAAAAGAGTACGTTTCGCTTTGAGAGTAAAAGTATACTGTTTTATCACCTCAAAAAAACGAGTACCTATAATATTTAGAGAATATGGTTGGTAGCCCTACATGAATGTTCATCCTCACTCCTAAATCTTTAATAGTTATAGTGTTGAGGATACTCAATAATGAATAGGCCTGTATTAAAAGTTTCGCTAGCCAAACTATTATATTTTATGAAATATGTATTCAGTATTTCAAATATGTTCAAACTTTTAAGGAATATTAATCACCAAAGCGATATTATTTAATGTTTTGCTATGTTTTTATGTAATCTCTTCGAAGTGAATGTCATGATAGTTGAGGCATAAAAAATCTGGGAATTAAAGAATAACATGAAATTGTCCACCACTAGTTTTATTTTTTGCGTCTCGTATCATTATCCTACGGGATATCTGCATCTCATTATACTAATGGGGCAGGGAGGGACTTTTTATCTCTTGTTTACGTCTCGCAATTGTGATATTATGCTATTATATAGTAAATAATGATCAAAGTAAAGAATTATATTGTAATCTAAATAGTTTACATTCTAGAACTAGAGAATAGCAAGCATTATAATAGACCTACGTAGGGGGTGACCTGGTGGCCTAGGGGTAAGGTGTCAGATTTCTGTGCTGGAGTCCGGGGTTCAATCCTAGGTCCCGGACAGATTTATCTGATCGCCAAAACCCTTCTTTCACCTCTGGACGTGTATTAATCACGACTTGTGAATGTGAGGAATGCCAGGCCTCCACCGTGGTTCGGATACCACGTTAAACTGTAGGTCCTCATTTCATCTCACAATCAGCCTACCATTACACATTAGCGTAAGTGCGTATAACCCGAACGGGTAGTAAGACGCAGTGATAATAATAATAATATAGATCTACGAATATATCTGTATTAATTTAATATATTAATTTGAGGTACTTAACGTGCACTTTATGAATAGACTGATTATATCAGCACACGACTCACAAACTAACTCAAATCTAGAACAACACAACATCCAGCCCCTTGTCCGTCAATTATCACTGTGAAATGGCTAACATACATTTTTCGGCCATGCTGGGAATCGAAATGGACCCTTAGCCCAGTAGACAGACCAATATAACGTCTGAGCTAAGGTGTTGGACTATAAAGGTATATATATTATATTATATAAATAAATATACTTTACCTAAACACATAATGCGGCTCAGCAACTATTTTTAGTTTTGGTATGGGCCCTTCAAACAAAATCTTCAATAAGCCATGACATAAACCTCTCTTGTGAGTACCAGTAGGTTGTCCTAAACTACATAAAGAGAAAAGGACTGAGCTAGCATATTTTTAAAAAAAATTACAAGAAATATTTTCTCTTTCTCTCTCACACACTGTGGCCTTTCAGACTGACGATCGGAGGACAGGCCAAGTCAATCGATGAAGGTTCAACTTTCCATCCGAAGAAACTTATTTCGCAATTTCCTTCAGAAAGTGTTTTGTCACGTAAAGGAATCAATATTAGGGTGAGTTGAGGAGGGAGGTATAACCATCGCTAATACCCGGCCAGGTTCGATATTATTCCCCATCCCTTCTTTCCTCCTTCTTGCTTGTCGTGCTGTGGGATCCTTCCTAAGTTGCTTTGGGAGGGGAAAGGGGGGGGGGGTTCGACACCCGAACTATCGATCAGAGGAAACAACTACTGTCTCCTGCCCCGTAATCAGCTTTGAAATACGGGCTAATGTTGTTGTTACACCACCCACAGTAACGAAAAAAAAAAAAAAATTGGGAAGGGGAATCTAAGAATGGTTATAGGAAGTGTGAAAACCTATACCTTCGTGTTATTGTGTCACAAAATATTTTCGACATATACATACTTTATCTTTTAGGTTAAAAAAAATAAAATATATATAGGCCTATATAAAGGTTGGGCAAAAGTCATAGTGGGATATAAACGGGGCAGCATGACATTTTGACATATTTATTACTATCAATAGGCTTAGCAATCTTGCTGCTAACGGCCTAATTTAATTGGTAAGACTATATATTTAGATAGATAGATAAAAACTTAAAAGTTATATGTTAAAATACTTCCAATATTATAATCAAAATAGGCCTTTACAGGCATATCTTTGTCTACATACTGTTGCTATTTTGAAATATATTCTTCCGTTACTCACTTCATACTGCCTCGTTTATATCCTACCATGACTTTTGCCCAACCCTGTATATATTTTTTGCATTGTATTTTTAAATGTATTTTCAAATAATTTATTCTCTAAGAAATACCTACACCAGGTTTTACAACTTAAACGTACTGTACATACACAGCTAATCACGCTTCCCCTTACGGCTAGGCAAGAAACTATGCATATGACATAAATGTCTTGCTACCCCGTAGGGAAACGGTGTGATTAGGTAAGTATGTTACGTATATATGTATGTATTATACGTATGTATGTGGGCGTATGTATTATATTTGTGTGTGTATGTATGTGTAAGTTGGAAACCCCCAATATAGGTATTTACCTGAGTAAGGAAATTATTTGAAAATAATTTTAAAAGTAAACTGCAATATATATTAATAATATATAGTATATATATACTGTATATATATCTATAAAAGTAAAATGCAAATAATATATATACTGTACATATATTTCAACCTAAAATATAGTTTCTGTCGAAAGTATTTGATGACACAATAACACTTAGGTATAGGTTTCCAAACACCCTCCACACCTAAAAGTGAATCATAATCGGCTAATTTTTGTCAAGCTATGCAAAACCGAGAACAGGTATTTAATTGTGAATTAAATAAGTGGTAATTTAAAAACGTTTTGATTACATATTAAACGAACTTTCCGACTAAAATAAACTATCTTCGATAAGTCAATATGAATACAGCAGATGTAAGGCAGAAACCAAACATGAACATCATTTGGAGCTTTCATGGATTATTCCCACGCAAAGCATAACTTTCCGTTTCTAGACTGAAAAAATCAAATCTACTTCAGAAGATTACTTTTCCAAGAAACTTCTTGGGCCTCAAACAAAAGACATAGTGGGCCGCCATTTGGAAACTCTTGACGTACATCGATGGACACTTTCAATAAGGCTTCAGGCTCACAATATAAGCTACTAGATTTCCGGCTGTTGGAAGGTTTTGCTGGGACACTTTCTTTGACCTACCATGAGCCCTATATTATGAATTAAACCTTTAATAACCTCAGTACCCACATCGCCAGGCACCTGGGCTAAGGCACCAGTCTCATCTTGTCTGGTTTTCGGGTGATAGGGAGTTTGGGCCTAGAATACAGATGATTTCTCGTACATGATTTTCCCCTCTGCCTCCACGCAAATGCGGGTAAATTTCCTCTTAAACTTATAAATTATTCATACATACTTAATTAGTGTAAATATGCTGAAAGTTCGAGTGAGATGCACAAAAGAATTTGTATTAACCTGCTAACTAAAATTTGTATAATGTTCGTTAAATTGTTTAGGGCAGTGGTTCCCAAATGGGGTCCGCGATAACCGCCAAGATTTAACCAAATAAAAAGTTAGAATGATAATCAAACAACAGTGGACCTAATCTTAATAAAAAGCTTCCCCTCCTCCCTCACCCGCCTGCTCAGGGCTACATTAAATACAAGTAGACTATAGAAATAGATGACATGCATTCGGATTTTTGAGTCAAAGTGTCCGGCCTTCAACCTGATCTTCAATAAGTGATGAGAAAAAAGAAAAGGTTTCACTTATCTCACTAATACTAGGCCCAAATGAATAAATATGAGTTTTTTCATAATTAATACATTTTCATGTAGGCTTACTAACCTTTTTTGTGTTAATTATTAGTATTATATTCATTATTATTATTACAACTAGAGTTAGTATAAAAATAATAGTAAGTAGTAACACATTTGACTCAGATTTACTGTGCCAAACTCCCAGTTTTGTATGTTTTCTAACATGAACTATAAATATGGGGTAAGGGGAGGGTGCTATTTTCTATACATAGAATTGATTAGAAAAAACGGGGGGTCCGCCGATCTCTATGAGCCTCTTGGGTGGTCCTTGACTGGTAGGTAATTGGGAACCACTGGTTTAGAGGATGATTAGCGTATCCGAGTCGCCTTTAGGCCTATATTTACTCTCAGAGTGGTTCCGTCAAGATTGTTACACACCTGTTCGTATCACATCGTATAGGTGCGTGTGTTTTTTTTTTATGTTGGCATGCACTCTTACAAATCGCATCATGCCAGCTTGGTACTACTTATTCTTTGACGTTAGCACTCACCTGTCTGTTTCGCATTGAATCGTCTCAGTTCTACATTATTTCGGATGAAAATAGTAAAATAACACAAATAGGTAATATTTTGGAGACGGTGCAAGGTGATACCAGCCGATCCTAAATTCAATAGTGTGCGTCTAACTTTAAACGAAGGGAACGTAGACACGTGTTTATCAAAATTGGTATAAGCAATCTTTAAAAAATACGTAATATGCCAAAATAGTGTGATGAATTTGGAATAGGTTTTAAACATTTGACACAAACATCAATATTGTCAAAAATGTTGATATATTAGAGTTTTAATTAATTATATCCACATCTATGAAATAACGTTGGCTATTCCCATGTGTTAAATGGATCACTTATAAATATCGGGTGTCGCATTTGATTACTTAACCAAGCAACATGGTCCCAAATCTCACATGAAGTTCAGCCAGAGTCACATGGTCTGATAAGAAAATATAATTTAACAATGTCAACAACAAAACTTTTAAATATACTGTAAAAAAAAATCAGATAGCAAACCGGATGGTAAAACTTGAAATCAACGAGAACTCAATATTGGAAAAACATATTTTTTATCAATAAAAATCCAAAAGTCTATTTCTTTTTACCTTGGTACGAACTTATTACTCATTACTTCATAAGATCGTGCTATTGTGAGCGTCTTGGCGGAATGATTAAAATCAAGTATTTGACATTCTGATTAAGTAGAAGCAGATGTGCCTCTCAGCTCATTTAGATGCAAAACCAATACTCTCTCTCAAACCAGTCTGTCGCATCGGATTTTTCATACAAAAAAGTTTTTTTTATGGAAAGTTTTTGTCCTCAATCTTCTATTGTAATATTCGTGATTGATATTGCGTCGGCACCTAAGTTTTAGAATATTTTTTTTATAAGTACATTCCATCCAAACTTCTCAAGATGTATGATTTTCCTCTTTTGATAAGATTTTTTTTTTGAGGGGGGGAAAAATACCTTTTTTTATACGCCGCTGACAAATGTTCCCGAAAGTAAAGTAATATTGGGTTGCTTGAGAAGAGAAATCATTTCCCTGTTGTTTTAATGGTATATGTTTGTGAAAATTCGCAATTTAAAGGGAAATTTCAGTTTAGCGACCAAGTAGAACGCAATTGAATAAAACAACATATATTTTTCTAACACTCCATCTTACTACCCGTTTGGGTTGTACACTTATGTACTAATTACGCTTATGTTTCTAGGGATTGGGAAGGTTATATTTTAGAGGAAGTTTACTCGCATTTGCGTGGAAGGAGAGTGGAAAATAATTTTGGAAAAAGCCCCCTCAGTACACCCGACCAAATTTCGAACATTTATCTCCCCGCCATCGGCAGTCTAATCTACTGCGAGAGTAGCGCGTTAGACCATATGGCCACCGAAACATACAGGCATGATAAAATCTTTCATTATTTATTCCAAAATAACGGCTTGGCATTTTTGGTAAATCAACATTCATCTATTAATAAAATAGATTATATATTCATTTTTTTAAGTTTTCATACATCTACGTAAATTTAAGATACACCTTTATACAATTTTTAGTAAATTACATTCTTGGCACTGGGAATTGAACCCAAAAATACTATTTTAGTAATATAATATTATTAATAATTTGGAAATGTATAAATTAAAATGTAATAATATGAAGTTTTTGACTATTTTGGGTGGGCTACCTTCTTAGAAGCTTTCATATTTTTAGTAAGCACTGTCCCTATTGGTAGTCACATGGTCTAAGGGGTTAGTATAACCATAGAATGGATTGTTGTCATGAACGTGGAGGCCGAGGTTCGAATCTCAGCCTGGTATATTTGATTGGCTCTGGCTTTCCGCATGTGATTTATAGTTAGCTTTCGCATCCCTAACTAAGCTAATGAGAGTTCGTTTGCTCTAAGCTATCTTCCCAATCACTAAACCTTAGAATATGTCGTTAGTAAGTCTAAACAGTTGTACCCAGGAGAAAAATCTCCAAAGTCAGCTTTATTTCTTTAAATATCTATCAAAACTTACAATAACACTTACTTATGGATTACTATAAAACTTATAATTAAATTATTAGTTATTGTTGTTATTATTATTACCACCGCGTCTTACTACCCTTTCGGTTTATACGCACTTACGCTAATGTACAGTAGCCCCATGGCTTCTTTGGTGCTGACTGACAGTTCACAGCTGACTTCTGACAGTCAACATTTAGGTATATACCTAAATTTTTACTGTCAGAGTGACAGCTGCTAAACACATGTTTTTTGCAGATCATATGGTTCGGCATAGGGATACATAATTTGGTCTGGTAGGCTTTTCAAAGCCGTCAGCTGTCAGCTTGTGAGCTGTCAGTCAGCACCAAAGAAGCCATGGGGCTACTGTATGTAGGTGATTGTGAGATTAAATGGGGGACCTACAGTTTAACGTGGGATCCGAACCACGGTGGAGGCCGGGCATTCCACACATTCACAAGTTTTGATTAATACACGTCTTGTCAGAGGTAAAGGAAAGGTTTGGCAATCAGATAAATCTGTGCCAGAACCGAGATTGAACCCCGGGACCCTTACAACAGAAGTCTGATCACCTTACCCCTAAGCCACCAGGTCACCCAATAATTAATAGTTAAACAGATTAAGAATATAAATACAATTGTAATAATTTTACTTACACCACTGTGGCCATATGAGTTATCAGTTTTCAAGTAACGGACTTGCTATCAAAATCTGACCATAGTAAAACCCAGCGATAATTCAGACGTTTTGTAATTTGTATGCATATCTACATACAAATACCTCTTTTTTTAGAGACGTCAACCCATTTTTTATGAATTCATAAACCCTTTGGTAGGAGAGTTTACACAATCATCATTAATTATATAAAGATGTGAACGTACTAGTAATAGTAGAATAATATAATTAGTGCTTTAAAAATCACCATGTGTTATTCCATTATTTATAATATGTTAATCTGTAATTTAACTGGAAATATTAGGGGGGGGTCAGCGCTCATTTCTGAAATATTAGGCCAACTTTCAACTAGGAGAGGCTTGTAATGGTGGTCGAACTTTTTTACCTTTGTGATTTTCTGCCTTTTAAATACTATTATTTGTACTTTTAGTGAAAGTTTTCTGACCATTTATGACTTTGACTTCTAATCTAAAGTGAAAGAAATAAAAAGTTTAATTTTAACAATGCGCAGAAGACTTGGAAGGTATGGTAGGCCACAGGTTATAACTAAGGTAGTCCGTATAGGCTAGGTTCGAACCCTTCGCCTCTTCAAGTCCGATAATAGACTTGGGGTCCGACGTATTAGAAACTGATCCCAAGTCAAGGTCGCACATTTTATTCCATGCTAGCGTATCATATTTAATTCATCATTTGCCTAAAATCAAGCTGCTTCTCACGTTTCACAATGTTTTATTCTCAAATCTAATGATTATTCAACGATAAAAAAATATAAAATTACAGTGATACTTTTCAAGACAAGAATCAAACACGAGACACCTATATCACTAAACAGCCCTAGCCTTCCTCGCATCGATGAGCACACAGACAAAGGCATCAGTCGCATCTGGTCTCTCTTCCCGATTACAGGAAGGTAATAGATCGGATTCCGCTTGGATCTAATGAGGGTGGTTTCACCTAAATGTTTTTCCATCCTTCCTTTGCGCAAATTCGAGTACACTATTTAAAAAGTATACCTTATTTTGTCCACCCCGTTAGTGCAAATATGCAGAGAGCTCAGATGAATAGTGAGACGTGAAGCACGTAATAACCCGCTTCGTGGCCGCATGATCTAAGGCGTCACTCTTGCAATAGACTAGACTGCTGATGACAGGAAGATCAGGGTTCGAATCTTCGTCGGGTATGCTGAGGGTGGTTTTTCCAGAATGGCTTCCTACCCTCTCTCCATACAAATGAGGGTACACTTCCTCTAAATTCACCTTTGTTATCCTTGAACGTAATTAGTTCATATGCTTATAACATGAACAGGTAGTAAGATGCGGCGCTAAAAGAAAGCAGGTAAAAAGTTGACGGGGGGGGGTTTGAAGGGGTGAAAGGGGAGGTGGAAAAGCAGTAGCTTCAGTGGGCTAAGCTAAAGTGTCAAGCTCAATCCCCATTCTCCTAATCTTTATTCAAATTACCGAACGTTTCATAAATCATCGCATAAAGTTGCTTTTTTACGTGCGTGCGTGTTTGTTTTTAAAGCACACAGGTAAATATGCTAGCATGATTGACAGTCTTTTTTTTTTTTTTTGTATGCGTCCAGGCGTAAACCGTGCGTGGGTGAGAAATATCGGTGTGTGTGCCGTTATTTGATCGGTGTGTGCCGTTATTTGATCGGTGTGTGCCGATCGTTGTTACCAATACCGCCTGGAGAGGTGGAGATTGGACTCGAGCCTATCACGCGTCCCCTGCCCGACTAGTGTCAATATTTATCACAGGACCACGTCCGAGATATGTATGGTCAAGTGCATGTCCTCTTCACCGGCCCGGTTGGTTTGGTGCGCACAACGCTTACAATCAATAACTAAGAGACCGCTTCGGTGTCCTCATGGTCTATGGCGTCAATCTCACAATAGACTAGACTGCCGATGGCAGTAGATCGGGGCTCGAATCTCAGTAGGATGTAATGAGGGTGTTTTTTGCTGAATGAATTTCAACTATTTCTCCAAGCAAATGCGGGGTAAGCCTCTATATATATTTTTTTTTTTATTTAGCACCGCGTCTTACTACCCATTCGGGTTATCCGCTTAAGTACTAATTACGCTAATGGATTAGGAATTGGGAGGGTTGAATATAGAGGAAGTGAACCCGCATTTGCGTGGAGGGATAGTGGAAAACCATTTAGGAAAAACCACCCCCAGTTCACCCGACCGAGATTCGAACCTCGATCTCCCCGTCCTCGGCGGTCGAGCTCAACACGACTAGCGCGTTAGCCAACTACGCCACCGAGGCGGGTAAGCCTCTATAGTTCAATTATCCTCATCCCCAACACATTAGCGTAGCTAGTACTTATGTGTATAGTCCGAATGGGTAGTAAGACACTAAAAATAATAAGAAAGGGGGAGGAAGGGCTCGTTGCCTCAGATTAAGGTTATAACAGAAAATAACGTTTTCAAAGACAGTAAAAAGACAGTAAAACAGTAAAGCATTAATTTTTAAATATGTAAACATATTTCACGCTTTATTCCTTTGGCTGGTTTTTCTGTTGACGAATGTACAGTAAATTAATCCTATACTCTTTTCTTTTTTTGCTTCTTGACGCCGCCTGTAGTCTCTATCGCAATTACCGTTATTTTTCACCGCGTCCCACTAACCATTCGGGCTATCAGATTTCTTACACCAGTAGGATAAGGATGAGGAAAAGTAGCCGAATTTACGTCTGTCCGCGTGTCCACCGGAGAGGATTACAAACACATCAAGTTGTGCTTTATTTTGTGTTTTTGGTGCTATGGTAGGTCTTTTAAATAGAGTAGGTTGAAGAAATAATCAAATTCACCACAAAAAAAAAACCCATCAAAAACATCACTTTTTTTAAAATACACAAAAGTCTCATATTTTATCTTTTATTTTTTTGTGGAGGGAGGCTTTCAATTAAATGCACCTGCATTCACCTGAGAAAGAATGAAAAAGTACAATATGAATAAATCCCATTGAGAGATAACGGTTGTATTTCCCGATTTAAATCATTTTTGTTGGTTTTACTTAAAGTGATGGTGTAAGGAAAGCAAGAAAAGGTCAGGGTTTTTGCAGTTTTTATTGAAAAACTTTTTTTTGTCAAAATAAATAAAAACATTTCTTCAGTACAAACATAAAGTTTAATTTTCTTCGCATGGTGATATCGACAGTCCTTGAATATATGTCAAGCTTGTCCTACAATTTAACAACTTTTTCTCTTCATTTAAAAAGATTCTCTTCTAACGCCATTATGCTCATGACAGATATTCATCACTGTTGATGCTATCATGTGAAGAAAATTAAACTCTTTGTTTCTACTATATGTTTCTATTTTATATTTTATGTACAAAAAAATTTGTTATAAAAAACTATAAACACTGCCCCTAATTCGCATCCTCTAGACTCCCAGCTTAACTAATTCCTTCTAAGCATTACGTTCACACTGCCAGCCTTAGCGCCTTGATTTGACTAATTGGATTGGATTGGATTGGATTGGATTGGATTGGATTGGTTCAAACCCTATATAAAATCTCCCAAGCTTTGCTTCGGGTCAAACACTAACATAACTTTGACACGGTAGGTGACCTGGTGGTCTAGGGGTAAGGGGTCAGACTTCTGTGCTAGGGGTCCGGGGTTCAATCCTCGGTCCCGGCACAGATTTATCTGGTCGCCAAACCCTTCCTTCACCTATGACAAGACGTGTATTAATCACATCTTGTGAATGTGAGGAATGCCAGGCCTCTACCGTGGTTCGGATTCCACGTTAAACTGTAGGTCCTCCATTTCATCTCACAATCACCCTACCATTTCACATTAGCGTAAGTGCGTATAACCCGGACGGGTAGTAAGACGCGGTGCTAATAATAATATAATAATAATAATAATAATAATAATAATAATAATAATAATAATAACTTTGACACGGAATCTAACGAAATGAAAAACAATTCTGATTCTTTTCTTGGTGAAAAAGTCCTTTAGCTAGGTAATATAAAGTGAGATGATGACTTCACAAATTTCATAAAGAAAAAATGAATACACGTTGGAGATGATGAGCTATTTTCTTCAGCGCAGGAATACTGGATAAAACTTGTTATATGTTACAAGCAAGTGTATTAAAGAAAGGCCTTGATGTACGGTAGTAAAAAAAACTTGGCGATAACATTGTTTTGACGCCTCGATGGGAAGCTGGGGCAAAGGTCTATCGGGAAATCCTTTGCTCCTATGACATCAAAATTCATACACACAAAAACAAAGCTACACCCTCCAAAAAGTTGGAAGATGATGAAAATCGGAAAACAATAATTACTGTACTTTCTATTTTTGAACTGCACGACCATTTTGATAACGGAACCAACAACTGCGTATGGTCAAGGCATTGCTATAGGGCAGTAAAAAAAAAGCTCTCCGTGACCGAGAACACATGTCGCGTTGAATGATAGGCCTCATATTGTCAAATCTTGATAGGAAGAATATTATCTGACAGCTATAAAAGCTACCCAGGTACAATCTCACGTATACATACGTCAAGTCGTGTGATATTAAGCTCTCACTTCTGATAGATTTTATCAATACCTATAAAAATATCACTAATAACATATCTATACAAACACGTATTTTAAAATCATCTTGTGGATTTGTTTGGATATATAAAAGTGTCACTCGGACAGGGATTTGAACTCTAATTGAATGGATCTACGTGCTGGCCTCTCTACCAACAAGGTGCGTACAGAAAGAAAGCAGGCTGCCTGCTTAGCCTACCGGTTTCCAGCGCCGATCGGTGCTGAAGTCCAGCGCGTGTAGTTGTACGTGTAGAGGACACAGATGAAAGCCTGAAACCTGCTAGTTGTCACATTTTATTACCGCCGTCAAGATGTCTAATTCATCATCCGATGAACAGTTTTTACTTATTGACAGTGTTCATTCAAAATTGAAAAGAAAAAGACAGGTATACATCCAATAATCCGTGGTAGGAAAGATTATGGCAAGTATCATCATTTATTTAATGACTTGAAGCAAGACAAACTAAGATATTTTCAATACACTAGAATGACTTGGGAAACCATTGACTAAATTTTAAAGAAGGTTGAATGAACATCGCAAATAATAGTCTATTTCCATCATAAACAGATTTAAAAACTGGGTGATTCAAATTTTGCTGTAACTATAGTTAAGCTATAATAAATATTAGTATAAATTCAAAGATGTATTTTTAATAATTATTAATTAAATACCTACATATTAAATAAATAAGAAATACTTTTTTTTATAAATTAATATTTACCCAACTTACCTTAAAGTCATAACAAGTCGTTCTTCTTGTAGGAAAGGCTGACAATTATTTAAACCCTGTCTTTAAAAAATCTCCTTTTGCAACCCTTAAAATTTGGCGCCCTGGGCATTTGCCCAGCTTGCAAAGTTATAAAACGGGGCTTCTATATACATTTTCATTTATATTACGAGAAATTTTAATTTTTTTAAGTGAGAAAGGGTAATAACAAATAACTTGGGAACTAATCCAAACAAATAATGTATAGGCCTATAGTGAAAATATGTTCGATAAAAACATTTTATCTCGTATTTAGAAAAAGTCTGCCAAATATGAAAATTGTTTGTAAGTTGATGCGATCTGGTCATCTTATTGGCCCATTTATTAAACATTTATGCATACATGGTTAAGGTTAATGGGTTAAATAATATATAAAAAAATAGCCTTATTATTTATTATTACTCACCATCAACACCCATTTCCGTGCTTATTTCCACCCATCATTTCGCTACAATATTCCTAATGGTAGTTTACTGAAGGGCGAAAAGAGAAAAATTTTGTTTTCTCAAAATCTGCTCAAACGATTTTGATTAAAATTCGTATCTAGGCGTTGATTAAGATTATAAATAAACTGGCTATTTTCATTTTCCTATGAAAATGATTTTTAGGGTACTTTAAAGAAGCGTTAATTTCCGGATCTCCACAACTATTTGAGAAACTAAACAACTTATCATTGCAAAATTGTAGGACTATTAAAAATAAAAAACTTTTATTTGACATATATTTTTATAAAAGCAACAGTTTCTGAGATATTTGCAAATATATTAATACAATTTTGTGAGCTTTAGTTGTAAACATATACTACTTAAGTCTTAACGCAATAATTCTCCAATGCCATAGAGTAATTAAATATAAGTAAGTATCTAAAAAAAGTATGTTATTTTTCCTTAAAGCTCTTAGGAGAAATGTTTGCACATTAATGATCTATCTCCATTTTAGACTCAATAGTCAATATTTACATTTTTTATTAATCAAAATGTATAAATGAATAATTAAATATCAATGTGATGACTTGAAGATCTGCAACACCTTATAAAATGTTAAAATTTTACCCAAAAATCGAAATTTTATTACGAAGTGTTGACCCTTGTGGAATACATTAAACTGTTTGAAATGCTTATAGGTGTACAAAGATGCGCCTCTTTTCTCATTGATTCTATATCATTGTATATTATTTTATGCGTGTTCTTATGTGGAGTGGTGATGATACAATGTACATTATTCCGTTCAGAAATCTTAGGAGTTTATAGAAAGAGAGAGAAAGTCTGTGCGGTCTGCCGTACCATTTATTTATTTTTTTGTCCCATATAGGACACCTGTGTAACACACAAGTAATCAAACTTCAATATCAACCATATTTTCTCTTGAAGAACACATCTGTCGGCGCCGACAACTATAGAAAGAAGTTAATGTTCATTCCGGTAAACTTGTCGGTGCCGAGTACCAGCGGTGATAAGCGCGAACCTGCTTTCACTATGAACGGTCCCATTTGTAAACACACACTCAGTTAAGACGCAGGTCAGCGCCGATCGGCGCTGGTAGTCTGCAAGCAGGAAACCTGCTTTCTTTCTGTACACGGCTTGAGATATTTGGGATCGCCTCCATTTTAGTGTGTCACTCAACTATATCAATCACCTTCTTTGGTGATCGAATGGCGCAAGGCGTACAGGACCGGCTACACGGAGCCGCACCACACCACACCGCACCGGTGCGGACGAATCGTCGAGAGGGCCTTGCTCCACACTTTTGCGGTGCGGTGCGGACCGTGTAGCCACCTAACTACCACCGGAAATAAATGTCCGGCAGCTTCCGAACTTTGTTTTCATGGTAACCTCTAAGTACTATAGGGATGGGCGAAACAGTGATTTTACGGTATCGGTGATTACAGTGACCATGATTTTAAAAGAGTATTGATTTATACCAGTGATTATTTCCCAGTGATTGGCGGTCACTGTGTCAGCACTTGTAAAACTAGGCATTTCTTTCACAGCCGTGTCACGTGTGACGCTGTAGTCATTGTTTCCAACATTACGTACAATATAAACAATATTATATACAACAACTTATTGAACAACAAACATTCTTCTCCTTAATTATTATCTAACTTAAAACTTTATTCTTCGTAATTAATAGTTAACTTAACTTTATGAAAATTGGTGAAAACCGATGCAAGTAAAAATAAAAATACTAACTTATTTTGTAATAGAACTCAGTCTATAAAGAATATAAAAATTGTTTTTTTTAGCTACAATAATCTGATGCCTGGTTTAATAAAGTAAATTAGTCAAAAATCCTACGTTATGTTATTGTAAATAAATTCACTTTAGGTGCGGGTCGGCTCCGTGTAGCCGTAGCTTAAGGGGATATTAATGCTCGAATCCCAGCCGGGTCAATTGAAGGTGATTTTTCCTCTATGATTTTATGTTCTATCTCCACGCAAATGTAGGTGACCTGGTGGTCTAGGGGGTAAGGTGTCAGACTTCTGTGCTGAGGGTCCGGGGTTCAATCCTCGGCTCCGGCACAGATTTATCTGATTGCCAAACCCTTCCTTCACCTCTGACAAGATGTGTATTAATCACAACTTGTGAATGTGAGTAATGCCAGGCCTCCACCGTGGTTCGGATTCCACGTTAAACTGTAGGTCCTCCATTTTCATCTCACAATCACCCTACCATTACACATTAGCGTAAGTGCGTATAACCCGAACGGGTAGTAAGACGCGATGCTAATAATAATAATAATAATAATCCACGCAAATGTAGATACACTTCCTCTAAATACAGTCCTCCTCATCCCTAACTTATTAGCGTTTACAAGCTAAACAGCTAGTAAGACGTGGTTCAAAAAAAAATTATAACAGTCACCCACTTCAGTGATCGAATAGTGTAAGACGTCACACCCGCAATAGACTAGACTGCCAATGAATGGAGATTTAGGTTTGAATCTAGGTAGGGGACTTTTTACAAAATAGTTTATTCTTCTTGAACTTGGACATAAAATTTAAAAAGTTTTTAAAATACGAAAAATATATGTATGTTTCCAAATATATTACAACCCACCCTTTATTGTAATGTGTATACTTTACCGCACCCTTCCATCAAATTTGAGAATGCATAGTATCACATGACACCTAAATGAAAAGCAATTGTTCCTAAATTGTGGTAAATTGGTATTCGCTAACTTTCAACGGCATGGCGTCTTTTATTGCTGTCAAAACATCATCCTTGTCAAAAAGTTTTAACTTGACCCTTTTTTTCATTTGATGAACTTAAAATTAATTCAAAGGTATCTCTATTGTTCTTTATGAGCTAGCTACCCCCGTGTTTCTGCACAACATCACCCGGTAATTGATTTCTCTAATCATCAATCTATGTCCGCGTGTGTTATTTTCTCCCCTCTTCCACCTCCCTCGTTTTCTCGTCCTCTTTGTTTTTATCTTTCTTTCTCTCTCTATCGGCATTTCTATTTAAACGTTCCGTCCTTGTTGCGCATGCTAACAAACCCCTCCACAGCAGTTTCACATTTGACCTGCAAACATGATATTTCACCTCTCGTCCCCCCGTCACTTCATTATTTAGTATTTACACCCTCATTTTGTTCCGGTTTGATGTATTTTTTTAAATCTCCCTCTTTCACACCCCTCTGTGCCCCCACATTTTTTTGAGGGGTAGAATTATATATATATATATTTTTATATCTGACGCTGCGAGCGCTAGTATTGATTGGCTCGCCTTGAGCGCTAGTGAGCTTTGAAGCGCTCCAATAGCAAGCCGACTTGGCGCGCGCACATGTTGGAGAGTGTAATCGGGTAGTAAAGCAATTAATTGATAAAAGGGGAGCAGCTGGTGTGTGGGAGGAGGTTAGGGAGGGGGGTGACCGGCAAAACGCTTAGGAATAGTACTTCAATAATACGAATTTATGGAAAAAGGGGTGAGGGGTCTGAGGATCTAATCCTGTTCCTCTCATATACTTGCTGTTATGATGGTTGAACATCCGCGTCGGAAAGTAGGTCTTCGTTTAAGAACGGGGTAGGCGCGACATTTAAAACAAGAGTGTGAAGTAATTAAAATGAAATGGGGTAGTGATTTTAACTATTGTTTGATACGTATTTTAGCGAACATTTTATTTTTCGGCTTTTCTTTCTGAATCTTCTTTCATTCATTTTCTTTTTAAGAAATATTATTTAAGTAAAGTATATTGACGGGTTAATGAAACAGTAAAAATGTGAGAATTGTGAATAAGAACATCAACACCGTATTCGCTGGCAGGGAAATTTAAAATTCTTTACTCTGGTTTTCGAAGTCAATCACGTGTGTGTTTTTTTTTCTTGCACCTCGTCTTACTACCCGTTAGGGTTGTACGCCAATGTACTAAATATTCTAGTGTGTTAGGGATGAGTAAGGTTGGATTTAAAGTAAGTGTACCCACATTTGCGTGGAGGAAGATTAGACATTCATTTAGGGAAAACCAACCTCAGTAAAACCCGACTGGAATGAAACTCCGATCTCCCCATAAACGGCAGCCTAGTGTATTGTGGGAGTGACGCCTTAGACCATGCAGCCATTTAAGTGGGTCGTTTTAACTAAACTGTTTTTAACATATATATTCTTTAATTAGGGATCTAATTGACATTATTATTACTTTTTACCTTTTTTAAAAAAAAAGTATCCACATTGAGTACTGAGGAATATTTTCCACCATCCCTCCACGCAAATGTGAGTACACTTCCTTTAAATTCAACCTTCATAGCTCCTAGATCATTATTAGTAGGCCTACATAGGCGTACAGCCCGATTGAGTTGTGAGACGCGATACAACAAAGAAATTTAATTGGTTGTTAAATCTCCAAATCTTTCTAGCTAGCAGCATTTTAAATTAATTCAATGACACAGGATGAGAAATATTAATTTTGAAGGAAATTCGTCAATATTCTTGCGAAGAGTAGATGTAAGAAAAATACGTTTGGAATCACAATGTGGAGGACTACCTCTCATTACACCTGACCGGGCTTTGAGTTCCATCCTTTTTATCTATAAAATTAGCCCCATACAAAATCAAAACTTGCTGGTCCTAGATAGTGAATATATTTTTACTTTTAAAGGTACTAATCGACCTAAAAGCTAAAAAAAAAAAGAGACAAACCCACAGCTCCAAACGGTCAATTCATCCCTTTGAACTGAGAGTCCCTAATTTCCTAAAAACAAAAATGTCTCGACCTTTTCGATAATCGAACCCAATACCTTTAGTTAAGAAGGAAGACGAACCTCCGACCGAATTAAGGTGTCTGACTGGGGCAGGTTTAAATTTCAAGAGGTACCCCCAGCGGCTTCGTCGTCGGCAACGTCACGTGGAGGTTTTGATTTGTTGCTGTAGGCCTGCTGTTCCCACCCCACTCCCTCTACTTCCCTTTAGCGCCCTTGCTTTAGTATTGATCCCCGCCGCCAGGGGCGCATGAGGGTACACATCTCTCCCGACACAGGGTGTCACAAACACACAGCGTGTGCCCAGCGTGTGCTGGCGGAAGCGAAGCTTTGTAATTAACCGATTCACCCCTACAGCCCCTCATCAGCCATTTCTCCTACTTTCCCGTCTCTCTCTCTCTCTCTCTCTCTCTGTCTCTCTCTCTCTGTCTCTCTGCTTCCTGCCCTTCTCTAACCCATATAGCAAGAACAGAAGCTAAGAATAAGTTTATTAATGAAAAATAATATTATTGAATTTTTATCACAATTAAAAATACAAAGCCCCAGAACTTTGCTACGAATAATTGGCTATCAGGAAAAAACCCTATTTTTATATATATATATCGATACCACCAGGAATCGAATCACGCCGCTACGTCCTAAGATTAATGGTTCGCCTTGTATTATCTTTAGTTAACAAGTGACATTTCTTTATGAAATTTCACAGTAAAAACGAATTAACGTCTTTATAATAACTTTATCTTCAACTGTATGCGTTCTGCAAAGTTTCTTTTTTTAATTTAAGACACTCTTGCTATAGTTTATAGTAATCTCGTGAATGAATTAGTAAACTTTTCGATGCCTTCATTTTTTTTAAATTGTTTGTTCTGTACACTATTCATAGCCCGTAATGGCTTTCAAAAACTTACATTATCTTACTTTTAAGAACAGGATGAGGAAACGTAGTGGCATTTACTTAGAGAGAGGATGAGAAATAATTAGGAGGATGAATCTACCTATACCACTGCACTCGGTAATGATCGAAACTCCACTCTCCCAGGTCAAAATCCCTATTCTACTTGTGGATCCACAACCCTATCGGTATCGTGCTATAGCAAAAAAAAAGTGTCATCATTGTTTTATTTCCTCAAAGGGTTGTGGAGTGGAGATTAGTGATGACTTTCACAGACTGACCTTGATGCGAGAAAGTGAACCTGATATTATATTATGGCGGAGGTAAATATAAATTTAAAATATACAGCCTAAAGCTTGAGTCACACGATCGCCGAATATTGAAAGCAGAATTTTCTTGAGTGACGCAGCTGTTCACACACTAAGATGTTGGCCTATGTATGTCCTATGTTGGCCCATGATTCTTTGTAGAAATACTAGAAAACAACCGATTACCGACGTGTTATATTTTCTAGTGGATAAACAGTGCTTTAAGATAAATTTCACGATTAATGCTATCAAAATGTTGTAGTGTGTCGTGAAAAAAAATCAAAACAGAATAAGAACGACACACCCGCTTTTCATTTAACGAGCTATTTCAAATAATTTCACAACAGTAGATGCAGATGTCTGCTAGTATCTCGCTTTGTAGGCTTGTACGTGCTTGGGTCGCTTAGTTTTTCCATTTGATTGGGTCTTCCAAGCTGATATTGTCGCGCAGGAAGCTGAAGCTATTTAAAGCCGACAACGCTGATGAGTTGAAATCTTGTGATTGACTTAAAGCTACTCACGTTACTACGTTTCTGTTCTGCTCTGGTTTGTCGGTGAGCTTGTGAATCCACACTAGTGAACAACATAAGGAGGCTCAACTTTTAGGGGAGAAATCATACCCACAATGAACCCTCTAGCCAAGAATCAAACCCTCGACCTCTCACGTCATAGATAGAAGTGGTAACGCCAACTATACTGTCTACATCATTACAAAAACTGAAGCGAAGTTGTCTTTATGGTTACTGTTGTTCACTATTTTAACAGGTTATGTTTTGTACAAACCCCCACCGCGGGGGATGCGTGGAGGTTAAGTGTTGTAGGCGAGCAGAAACAAGGCCTATTACTCTGGTTTATTAGCGGCTCGCGCCACGCTGGCACTTTTATGGTAGTCCCTGGTATCGGTAGAACAGTGCACATCCCTCCATAGCCATCCCCTTTTTATAACAGGCCTTCCTTCCGCCATGAGGGCCTTAGATAAATATCCCTCCGCTTATGATGATAATAATAATAGTTTATATTGCATTATAACAACTTAGTTGTTATTTGAGTATGTAGATTTAGAGCGTCCAAAAAGGGATTAAGATACTGGGGAATCGAGGAGGTTACGTAATGATGAATTACATACCCTGTACTCATCACAAGACATTGTTAGGATAATCAAGTCTCGCAGATTACGGTGGGCAGGACATGCAGCGTGAATGGAAGAATCTAGAACCTTGCTCAAGGTATTGACTGGCGAGCCCAATGGAAGATACCATTGGGAAGACTTAGACGCAGATGGTAGGATAAAATTAGAATGGACCCGAAAGAGGTAGGATGTAATGAGGTGGACTGGATATAACTAGCTCAAGATAGGGATAGGGGGCGTAATTTTGTAATTACTGCAATTAATTTTTGAGTTCCTAATGCCCTCTAGTAAGAAATTAAGATCGAGAGCTTCAATTAATTATTTGCAAATCATTATTTTTAGTGTTATTATTTTTAGATTATACATGTAAACACATGGGCTGTTTAACGTCTTAATCTATTTGATAAGCATGCTAGGTTTAGGTAGAATAAATGCACCCGCATTAGCATGGAGAGCGTTTGGGGAAATAATAGTTATAAATCAGAGTTCTCCCGACTGAGATTCGAACCTTGACTTACCAAAAACTGGAAAATACTTTTATTAAAATGTACCCCTTTCCTATCATGTGTTCTTAGTTTAGCTAGAATAAGACATGTATAACCGTGCTAAAAAATATAAAGTTTATGTTTAAAAACAAAAGTGTATTCTCAACTGTCACGTGCTCAACGTCTTACTACTCAACCGGTCTTTCCGTATATCCGTTACTGGCATTCCAAATGATACTGACACCTTTGTCAACGTGATCATTGGTGTGGTATTATAAAATGGGGATTTCACCTAAAGGCGTTGGCCTTTTTCAAACAATAATGTCACAATCCTGAAATCGAGCCTTTTGACATTACCTAAATTACAAACACTTTGACTTTTTTTATGGCCTTTTTTTGTTAAAGTATCACCGTCTATGTTCATCAATAAAATGACCCAGATTTCAGGTTGTTGTTGAAGCGCGCATTTAGGTTAAACTGGTTGGTAAACAACCCACAAGAAAGGTGTCAGAAAGAGAACATTATCAAGCATAGATAGAAAAAAAAAAATCCTTGTATAAACAACCATATCATATAAAGCCCCGTTCCTATTTTCTCTTCCCCGAATGGCCTGGCGCAAAATTGCTATCATCTTCTCGCACTGCCCTCTTATTAACGGCCTCCGCGTAATGTTTTCGGCTATTAAAGAAAATGCGTCCTGTTTTAAGTCATTAAAGAAAATAGCCTGCGCGGTGTAGTAACTAGAGTCTGGTTTAATAGTGGAAGGACATTTTGCGCGTTTGTGTGTGCGTGTGTACTCTATATTTATTTTTTATACTGATGAAAGAATGAGAAGGAAAAGGGGGATAGGGTGGGGTAAGTACTCACTTCAAGGTTTTACGACCACAATGCTATTTGATTTCCATGTGATCTGCATCCATCTTGGTTTTCCTACCCCCCCACCCTTTCCCCCTGTCTTCAGTGCAGTATGTGGGCTGTAGTAGCAAACAGAGATGTAAAGCACTATATGAGTTCATTGTGCCTATATGGGGAAAACCCAGTGAGGGTAAAGGGGGTAACTCGAAAGTAATGAGAGTGGTTGTCGGGTTTATAGCCGGGTCACACAGTTCAGCTTGGTCATTTGATCGCCATACCCTCCCCTCGCCTCCCCGGTTTCACTGTTCCCCCTTCGTTCCTCTCACACCCAAACTCCTGTCGGGCTATAATCACGGCGGAATACCTCGTTCCGTGTCGGGGCTGTAGAAGGGGTTTTACCTGTGGAGCCGCTTACAAGGCTCACACGTGGGTGTACACTCTGCCTCGGATAAAACTGATACACCTGTCTTCCTCCACTTTGGATGGAGGTCACTTGGTACTGAGGTTCTGGGAGGACAGTTAGAAACAAGGGGACTTTGGTTCTGTGCCAGGCGGTCTCGTATATAATAACCGAAAAATGGAATTTGTATTGGCGTTGATGTAAAATGTCGTTGTCTTAGGTTAAGTTAGTTTACACAAATTCATAAATAAGATATGGCTCATTTCCTGTTTTTTTTCTCCCCACTTATAACTACCCATGCGGGTTTCACGAATCTAACTACACTAGTGGGAAAAGGGTGGGGAAGGTAGAATTTAGAATAAATGTACCCACATTTGCGCGAAGGCTGAGTAATATACCATTTAGTAAAAGCCACTCTTAGTACATCCGACCGGGATTGTAACCTTAACCTCCCCATTACTGGAGACCCAGAATAGATGAGCCCGACATATAGTCTGCGTGTCCAGTGGTGTGGGTCTCTCTATTTTACTTTACATAACATGCATTTTATTTCTTTGTATTGTTAACTTGTTTTTTCTTATATTACTGGCTTGGTAGTCCAGTGGCGTATTCTGAGAAAATTAATAGGTATGCTGTACTCTAAAAGTTGCAGGGGAATTTGGGGGCTGAAGACCCTCAACCATCGTTGTCCAAGAACGTTATGGGATTATTTCAAGAGATATATTCACGATGTGTGCCTATAGAACAGTGGTTCTCGAACATTTATTATTTCCCCTTAACCTTATGCTATCTAGGAGATTTTGAGGTCTCCCTACTCCCACATTCTCTTTTTTTTTATCTATCTATAACGATAATTACCATCCACTCATGATGTAATAAAAGTAAGTCCATGGTGTCAGCCGCATTCAGGCTATACCTACCAAGTGGCTACCAAACTCTTTGGCAAATTAGTGCCAGCTCTTAAGGATAGAGGGTGTAAATTGTCAGCACAATGACGCCTCCAGTCCATTAAACTTGGCTTTCTACACCGGAGCCACTATTACTTTATCCGAGTAACTCCTTATTTATCCACACAAGGCTGAGTCTAACCCGTTCCAGACCCAATGCTTCCCAGAAAATCTGGTAGCGCCAGGAATCAAACCCGGGACCTCTGGGTCCGTAGCCAGAAACTCTGACCACTAGACCACAAAGGCGGTCCTCGAATTGTAATGATATCTACATGCTTAGAAATTTAAGTGAATATTAATGTCGAGGCTAGGAGTGCTATGGACACATTTCTGAATGCATAAGAGAGACAGATCCTATTCAATTAGTCCAGTGTAATTAAAAGCACACAAGTAGCAATACACAAAGCAAACAATCAAAATAAGAGTAAAATGAAGTGGTACCAAGAGTCCATCAGATCTTGGTGTGAGGGAATCAGGTGGATTGTTCAACTCAAGTTGCAATTAAAACCATTTCTTAAAGCTTAACTTATTTCACACAATCCAGCTTGGAAGCAAATGTGTCTCTCAACTTGAGAATTTATGCTCCAGAAGCTATTTAGATGCGTGAAACACCGACTAGCATAGGTGATATTATCTCCTTTAATACTCTATCGCTACATCATTAGTTTATTGCTAAGATATTTACACATATCTTTTGCTTTAAGCTGTGGAGCACCCAAGGGGAAGAGGGGCAAACAGGGTATTTGACCCCCTCCCTTCCCAACACCACACATAATTTTAATATAAATTTAAATAATATTAAGTATAGCTCAAATATTTAGCATTGAAGATGTGACGAATGTATAGGCTACATTTTAAGACCAGGCTTCTGACTTAAGCCTAATATTCAAAAGGTTTACAGTTACACACAAAATTAACAATTGAAAAAAACCCATAAATAATAGCTTCGATACCATTAGCATTTATTTAAATCTCTTAATTACTATAAAACTAAATCCAAATAATTTCTAAAAGCTTTTATTATTCATAGATATATTCTCAACCTTCAGGGGTCAGGGGCTGTGCAACCCCAAACCCGCTCTCTCTATTGAAATTTCACTCTTGCTACAGCCTTGATTGAATGCCTCCCCCAAAGTAAATGGCTGGGTGCGCCACTGATTAAGTAAATTATTTTACCTTTTCCTTATAAATCATCTTGAAATTGTGAAATCACACTCCTGACTTTTAGGATTCTTTGATGTATATAAAATAACAATGACTAATAAGTCGTTAATGAAAATAAAAACTAAAAGAACACTATTAAAACTTCACGATCCTTTCTACTAAAGAAAAACAAGAATTAACGTCGCGTCAACTACGGTTAAAGTAGCCTCGTCACCTGCACCCCCTCCCCCTTCCTCAATTTACCAGTGATTAAATGCTTAAATTTAAAAGAGTGGTTAAATGTGTTTGCCAAATACATGATAATACATGTGACTAGAATGCCTTAACATAACTCAATGTATTTAATTAGTGTATAATTGAAAGCTTGTTCCTTATTCTAACTATTATTTTACAATTAATTGTATGTATATTTTATGTAATTTTACTTAAACTATACTAAATTAGCTTAATAAATAAACATTGTGACCTTGACTCTTTTTTCATAGTTGGCACAATGCTTTGCTTGCTATACATGAACAGCATGACCTGGGGTATAAAAACCCGAGCTCATTGGCCAATGACTTATGGGCGAGCGGAAAGGAATGTGTTGCAACGCCCCAGACATTGGTCAAGGTCATTAGAGCCTCCTTAGCTTGCCTTGAGGTTTCCAAGGAGCAAGCCCTGGGTTTCCTATTGTGCTAAGTAGTTCCTTTTGGAAGAAGAATTCTTGGAATAATATTAACCAATATTAGTTTTAAAATTAATAATTCATTACATGTATATTTATTAACAATTTAAAAATTAGTATTTACACAGTTAGTACAAACATTGAATTAAAAAAAAAACTAATTCATATCATTATGGGTATGTGGCGCAGGACTAGATTACCCAGAGAATATGCCACTGTGGTAATCAGTCCGCGGCTAATGCATTGAACTCGGCAGTATATATTGCTCGGATACTGTTCTACAATAAAGTTAGGTTATATTAATATAAGTTTCTGAAATGCAATGATTATGCTAAGCATGTCAAATGTTAGTAAACATAAATAAAACATTCAATGCTAGTGCCGTTTCTTAAATCTAGTCCTTTTTAACGCTTTATTTTATATTAGATCGCTTAAAGCGATCATTTAAAGCTTGTAGGGCTACATCTACACTAAGGTGTGATAAAATATTTGTCAAAATAAATATATTATTGTGTTTCGAAATGTTTGTTTTCCATATTTTGATAGTATTTAGTTCAATCCCCCTCTGAACGTTTCAATTGTTGGTAGACAAGAGTATGAGGGTTTTGTAGGTAGGTACATTTTAATTTTGTGTGTGTGTACTGCATATTGCGAACGATTTGAGCTATCAGCATATTTACACTAACGAGCTAGGGATGAAGAATGTATAATTTAGAATAAAGTACCGAAATTTACGTTGTGGGAATGTGTTAAACAATTTAGGGAAAAAAACTCTTAAAGGGGCTACCTCGATAAGCGAGAAATTGCCGTGCTGACGTTCGACTTTAATGCTACATTTAATTTTAAAATTCACTATTTCAAAATATGGATCACGCCTAAACAAATTCGAAAGATTCCAGCAGCTTTCTTTTTCCTTAGCACTCCTTTATTTTGAGTTTTATTATTGGAAAGAAATGTGTGAAACTATAACAATAATTACTTTTTAAATTACCTTTTAAGCATATTTAAAAAGCTATGAGACAAGGCTTGAATAAATAACAGCCCTAGATTTAGCGTTCCTCTAACAAATACAGTACTTTTTTGATATGCTCAGAAAATTTTAGGATGTTTAAGAACTAGCAGCAAGCTTTCCTCTTCACCTTTAGATAAGAGATCTAGTAATTTTCTTTATCCTATTTCATATTTATGGTTGCAGGGGAAGGGTGAAAAGGAATATAATCTTAAACATAATATAGAAGTAGTTCCATAAAACAACACAGAGTACTTTATTTTAAGCCGTGTAGCCTGACAACGATTGATATTTTCTCGTTGACCGAGGTGGCCGCCTTAATACATCCGAACGGAATTCTTTCCCCGATCTCGTCATCGGCATTACAGTCTCTTGTGAAGAGAGCGACACCTTAGACCTCGTGATCACCGATTTGGGTCATGATTGAGATCTTGAACTTCAATAAACTACGCTTACAATAGAATTTTAAAGAACTATTATGAAAATCAAATGACGACCATCACTAAATTCTTTTTTTTGGCTCACGTATTTTTGATCGGGAGGGCGATAAAGCCATACGTGAATTATTAACGAGCTGGTTTGGTGAAAACGTGCCATTTTCCATATTCCTTGATGTAGTTTGCGATCTATAATAACGTTAAGAAAATCGACTTCGCAGGAATGTTTAGAATAGTGTTAACTTTTAGTAAAATACTATAAAAATCTAACCAAACAGTTCAATTTTAAGAAAATACTGAGAATCACGTTTCCTTTTACTCTTCATAATATTTTACTACAGTGAAGACTAAGATGATAAATTTGACGTCATTTCATAAACTGTATAATATTATACTGATGTGCATTGCTAATTTTGTTTTTAAAAACGCGTTTCAAATTAATTTTAAATCAAATTAAATGTTATAATATTGCTCATCTCATAAAGTGTGCTTATGAAATTTTCCAACCTTCACCCCTAAATATTTCTTAAGTAGGAAACACTAATATCGGTTACGCTTAGCATTTTGCAGTCAGTGTTTAGAGGTTCTAGGGCTTCAACTTAAAATTTTCCGAGGGCCACACAGCGATTCTTACAAATCCACTGATGTCTCAACTGGACTCAGCGTTTCTGGGCTTACATGCGGATTTAGCAGGAAATGGCTCCTAATTCTTTGCTTTACATCCACAAGGTGACTGATTACAGAAGAACTTACAATAGATATCAAACTCTTTGAGAATAACATCACTAAGTTGAGAGCTTCACATAGCTAATCGAGGCGTCAATTTAATTTAATCTGGCTCGCCTACAACGGGAAGGTTTGTATTCGAATACCAACCAGATGTACTGAGCTTTTTTTCCCCTTGATGGTTACCACCCTATCCCCATGAAAATGCGAACACATTTCCTCTAAACGCTACTTAAATATGCGGAAATCCCGGATGGGTAGTAAAACCTGGTTCATAAAATAAACTTTAATTTAAAAAAAAGAAAACCTTCTTCTGTGGGTGGCCACATGGTCCATGGCTTCACTTTCGCAATAGACTAGACTACCTATGGCAAGAAGACCTAGGTTCAAATCCTGATTGGGTGTACTGAGTATGTTTTTTTTCTAAATGGTTTCCACTCTCCTTCCAAGCATTTGCAGGTACACTTACTCTAAATTCAACCTACCTAATCTCTAGCTCACTATCGAAG
Organism: Timema podura; assembly: GCA_033556935.1. Taxonomy (NCBI): domain Eukaryota; kingdom Metazoa; phylum Arthropoda; class Insecta; order Phasmatodea; family Timematidae; genus Timema; species Timema podura. The sequence goes on along the minus strand of JAVRXN010000003.1, from coordinate 63,459,487 downwards.
TTAGTATATACGTATAACCTTAAGACGCAGTGCTAAAAAGTATAACAAAATAAATACGATCCTTATTTCACCTGTTCCGAAAATAAACCCTAGCTTTCCGAGTCAAAATCCCTCTTATCTATCGTCTCAGTCAACCTTACCTGTGAGATGGTTTAGAGATCCTCGAGTGAGACAACCTTGAGGGTCTACAGACTCTCCTCTATGTGGCTTGTGACTGTGCGCCGTGGCTTTGTAGTTCACTCTAGGAGCGCTAGTGTAGCTCCTCGTGTGAGGAAACCGAAACTGTGACACAAGCACGCACTAGGCTAAGCACTCCATTCGTATCGTACAGCTTCGGGATTTGAATTTCAAACTAACGCGCTCCGCACATTTCTATAGCCAGGCAGAGGCCTAGAAGCCTCGGTGGAAGAGCTACATAACTCTGTCACGTGTTTTTACACCACCATAACAATACAATTACTAGTAAATATGTTTATTATTGGGATTATTTCTCTGAATATCTTCTGGGTTTTTTTATAACCTCTTTTTTTGTCTCTTATTTTTGTAGTATTGTGAGCTTTGGTAGGTATTTACCCTGCTTTATATTCTCGTTACTAAATTTCTCACTTTGTTTGAGCTTATTATTTTGAAATTAAATTTACGTCCTTTTATTACATCTGGACAACCCGCCTCGGTGGCGTGGTTGTCTAACGCGCTAGTCTCGTGTTAGCTAGACTGCCGAGGACGGGGAGATCGAGGTTCGAATCTCGTTCGGGTGAACTGGGGGTGGTTTTTACCAAATACTTTTTCATTATCCCTTCACGCAAATGTGGGTTAACTTCCTCTAAAATTCAACCTTCCCAACTCCCAACCCATTAGCATACCTAGTACCTAAGCGTATAAACCGAGCGGGTAGTAAGACGTGGTGCTAAATAAATAAAATAACACTTGGAACTATTCTATTACAACTGTAAATTATTTTTTCAAAGTGCTTGAAACACAAGTTATGCTCTATTTAATCCAGACTTCACATCACAGTAAAAAAAAAAATTACACATTAGGATTCAAGTAAGTTCTCCCATTGGCTTTTTTTTTATCACCTGAAGCACATTGCTCCTAAGAATATTATCATGGCTGAGGCCAACATGATTTGTTCATTTGGAAACACACAGGCTGGTTGTAAAGTAACTCCCTAATTTAAATTGCTAATAACTTTACTATTTATTGATTGATTTTTGTAAGACAAAGTTTGATTTGGAGCTTACACTATGAGAATTTCCTGCTATACTAAAATTCAAAATAGGCACCAGCATTTTCCACAAGTCTCTGTAAACGTTTGGGAATGTCCGTGACTGCTTTCAGTATAGACTGAGCTGGGATGTTGGTCAGAACCTGTCTAATCCGCTCCTACAGTTGATTCAGAGTTCGTGGTGCGATAAACTTCCTCCTTTGCCCACCCCCACAAAAAAAAAAAAAATCGCAGGGCGTGAGGCCAGGGCTCCGTGCAGGCCATTCATGTGGACCACGTCGACCCAACCAACGTACGTCCTAGAAATTGATTGTCAAGCACTAACGGTGAGTGCAAAATGTGGCGGGGCACCATCTTGCATAAAGATGATGTCATTGGGGTTGTCCCAAGTTGACACAATAGGCCAAACATCGTTTTGCAGAATGTTCAGGTACCACTCTGCATTCATTGTATCCCGAATGAGGAATGGGCCCACAACCTGTGTGGCTGTCATGACACACCAAACCGTGACCTTAGGGTTGATTTTGTTTTTTTTTTTCAGCAGTGACTACAGGATCCTCTTTCACCCAGTAATGACAAATATGGTGGTTCACAAAACACCCCACATGAAATATCGCTTCATCGTCCCAAATGATGTCAAACAACTCGGCTGTACCAACCAAGCATGATCTCACCATACTCCATCCGGTGATATCACAGTCTTCTGCGAATAGTTCCTCGCAGTAATGTTGCTTCCAAGGGCGAAAACTTAAGTCTTTCTTCAGAACTGTTAAGATTGTGTGACGGGATAGGCCACTTTCACGAGCAGCCGTCGTGTTGGATTTGCTGGGACCTCTGCTGAACACATTCTGCACCACTTGCACATTTACCTCCAACCTGGATGTTGACGGGACGACCACTTCTGCCACTATCTGCTACTGATCCCGTAATCATCAGCTTTGCATGGCAGTTCTTGATGGTCTTGAGATCCAACAAAGCACGAGGTCCGTGAATGCTCCGCCACCATAGCTGGAATTGTACCACTGATTGCCAGACTTCGTAACGAGAGGCCAGCTGAGCTCGCTCACGCACTGTCAAGCGTTGTTGATCATGTTCGCCTGCTGACAACTCTTATTCAATTCTCACCCTGTAAGGTACAACATAAAACAAAAATCGATCGATAAATAGTAAATTTAGTAGCAATTTAAATTAGGGAGCTACTTTACAACCACACAATGGATACCAAATGAATACTAAATGTAGAATGTAGATATATGGTTAAATACTTAAACTAGCCAAGCAATATTAAGGATAACAATACTGTATGGCTTTGCATATTCAAATGTGAATTTAAGGCTATTTTAAGGACACCACCCACCTACCCTCTATATACTATATTAAAAACTATCTGTACACAATCAGCATCTTTAATGAAATGGTACCTTCGAATTAAAAGTGTAAATAAAATGTACATATCCATATATATTGGGGGCTTGGCGGAGATGCTGGGGGCTGCCAGCCCCTCCCCCGCCACCCCTTAAATATTAGGGTGGACACTGAAAGTGTCTGTTTGAGAAGCCCATCGATTTATTAATAAAGATAGAAACAATTTCAAATTGTCTAGGGCGTGTGTTAGGGGCACCACTATTGGTTGGATACTCTAATTTATAAATGGGACTAACTTCATTTTTAAGGGCATCATAAATTTAACACTCTGGCTAAGTGGGTTGTACGTCTAACTTAAAAGTTTAGAGTCCCGAGAGATTTTATTTTATTTTTTGTTCCATATTAAAATATTTCCTTTCACAAAAAGTTTTTAAAACCCCGTATAACAGTAAGATTATTAACGACTTGATAAAAGAGCTAGGTACAAGGAAGATTATTTTTAAGAATTTGCACCCGTACTAGTGTGAAGAGAAAATGGAGAAATCACAGCATATCGAAAATCACCCCCTATTGCACCCAGCCTAAATTCCAGTCTCGACCTCACTTTCACAGGCAGTCAAGCATATTATGAGCCTGGTGACTCAGACTGCTTGACCCACTTTATTTGATGCGAAACACTATGGATAGGCTCCGAGTCGGAATTAAAATTTAGTTAGGAGACTCATACTTATTTCTTTCTCTCTTTTCCCCTTATATCCCCCTAGTTTGTGAATCGTAAGTGCGGAATATTGAACAGGCATTTACATGATTGATCCATTGCGGGTCAAATGGCACTTTTAGGGGTCCTGGGCCAGATGGATGAAAATAAACAAAAAAATCACGGAATATAAATGAGGCTATTATCAAACTTCTGTCCGGTCCATAACTGGCGCCCATAGCATGGCAATGCAGTCATGTGTTGGGACTTGAGTGTTCCCATATTTGCTTCTTTCTTTCATCTTAGTTCCAATTATTTCCACATACACTGTTAATGTAGCTGGGTGGCGCTGCAGTCGGTAGATTGGTGACTTAAGTGTTCCTCCATATTTGCTTCTTCTCTCATTCTAGTTCCAATTATTTCCACATACACTGTTAGTACTGGGTAGCGCTGCAGTCGGTAGATTGGTGACTTGAAGTGTTCCTCCATATTTGCTTCTTTCTTTCATTCTTAATTCCAATTATTTCCACATACACTGTTAATGTAGCTGGGTGGCGCTGCAGTCGTAGATGGTGACTTGAAGTGTTCCTCCATATTTGCTTCTTTCTTCATTCTTAGTTCCAATATTTCCACATATTTGTTAATGTAGCTGGGGCGCTGCAGTCAGTAGTTGGTTACTTGAAGGTTCCTCCATATTTGCTTCTTTCTTTCATTCTTAGTTCCAATTACGTTCACATGAACTGTTAACATGTAACGTTTAAAGAGCCAACCTGATATATTAATGTTTGTTCGCCACCATTAGGGTGACATTTGATATAATGATTAAATTGGATCCAAGTTTGCTATCCTGTATTATAATAATAAAAATAAAAAGGATGATGTATTATTTTAGACATTAAAATTTCTAGTGTTTTAAAGTTTTTTTATTTTAAGTAGATAAACAGTTTTTTGCTAGATATTTCATACGTTGTAGATTTTAATTTAAAATCTCTACTATTACGTCATATACATGACAATTCCCGACACGTGAGATTTAGAACACGGATTAAGATATTATCGACTCTACCTACACGGGTCCTCGTCAGGAAGGAAAGTGAGTAGATGCGTACACTGAAGGGTATATATCTAGCGACATTTCCTTCTCGAAACTTCCTAGAAAAAAAAAGTTGGGTCATCCAGGTGCGTCTCTGTTGACCAAACTGCTTTGTCTTTTTAAACAGAGACGTAGAAAGATGTCGCCATACCTTGCAACTTAGCAGCATAAAACATAAAGCTTACTACCCGCTCTCATTTATAATATCGTGATTTTGAATACAAATGCGAATAATAAATTATTGGGATGTATAATTCCATATCATTTCAAACATAATTGGTACAGTATGGTTTTGATATAAATAACCGTATGTTACATTATAAACGTTAATAGAACTTATGTGATACATCCATACGTCAAGTCATATGATCTACAACTGTCGCTTTTGATATATAGTATAAATATCTATAAATATAACACCAAAGACGTATCTAATAAATTATTATCATTTTAACCCAAAAATAAATATATTTGTATTATCTAAACCGTACTGACTACCAAAATTATTCTTCATTAGTCTTGGTCTTGAGTACATTTTTCCAACATAAAACCTGTCAGTATATTGTATACTTAGAGAGATTACATCGCGTCATATAATCTGGTAAAAAAAAACTTATATTGTAACCAAATCGAGTTCTTATTTCACGTGGAAATATAAAATACGTTTCGTAACTGTATATTTACTCATAGTGAATTATTGAAAGATCGAGTAATTTATACGATGATGGATGTTATATGATGATATATAAAACTCCGAGTCTGTAAAGTTTAACCATACGGGTTACATACGTTGTGAGTGGTGTGTTTAAAATCGTATTACTAACAACATATTACATTACCAGATATATTTCATTGAACAAAACTACCTTCATAAAGTCCGTGCTACTTTGTTTTTTTTAATGGTAATACGGCGATGTTATCGTAGCTCTTTATTGGTTTAGTTCTATAAATTTAAAGTGGAAATTTTTCACCCGACATGTACTGAAATAGTAATTGTAAATTATATTAAACTAAAAGTCGTCTTGTTATAACTATTCTGTAGCGGTCTTTATTTTTCCAGCCCCATGCTCCGCGTCTTACCACTAATGAAGTGAAAGTGAGGAATGTTAGAATTTAGAGGAAGCATACCCGCACTTACGTAGAGGGAGTGCAGGAAAACTATATAAGATAAACCCACTCACTTCAGTCTGTCGGGATCTGAACTCAGACCTCTCATTCACCGACAAAACAAAGAAGACGAGATTGATGCCTTTGCTTTTATGTTCTCGTTAAGGGGGCTTTAATAAATTGCTGCGCAGACGTTTAGATATAATGCAATATTTAATTCTATTATGCGCTATTTCAAAATATGGTTCACGTCTAAATAAAGTTAAAAGATTCCAACAGGGCTCTTTTTCCTTATCAACCCTATTATGTTTTTAGTTTCATTAATATAAATAAATGTGTGAAAATGTGCCACTAGCCCATTTTCAACTACTTTTTAAGCATATTTGTGTAACTATGGGACAAGGTTACTACTGGAGCAATATTTTATTTATTTCGGACAAAGAAATGTTTTTCTATCAAAACTTCATTGGAATTTTCTCGTTTCCCCTCCCACCCCACCTTAATACTCGATACTTGTAGCAAGACTGACTAGTTTAAAAGAATAATCATAATAAATTCAAGTTATTTGCGAATGATTCATGAAATTGTCACCGAAAACAAACTTTTAAAATGAAGTGTTATCATATACTATGTGTTTGATATTTTATTTCTGAGATAAAAGATTAAGATTGGGGAAGGGGGGGGAGGCCTTTTGTGTCTCGTTTATTATTTTTCTCCATTAATGAATCGAATAAAAATAAAATATTATTTCAATTCAAAGAGGCTCTTATTAGTCTTAAGGGATGCTTTATTATGACTAATCTCCATTTGCAGAGAATCAAATCATTCAATTTATAAACCAGCGTGTTATCATTTTCTTTTTAAGGTTTCTGAGTCACATCATTAGAAATATAATAAGATTGAAATACTAATTTATCTCCCTTCGTGAGAGCGTAAACATCACGTGAAGACTACGCAGATTCTTCAATCAAGATAAACTCTCCTAATTTTTCCAAACCTCCTTAATTTCTAGACAGAAGTTTGTAGATCTGCGATCATTCGCCAAGACGACCCCGCTTCATTTTGTTACACAACTCAGCGGGAAACTCACTAATTGCTGGTAGAAATCCGTCTGAAGCACGAGATAAATTGTAAAAAGAGTGTCTTGTTAGGGTTCAATTAGAGGAGCGTACTTGGAGGATTTTGAGAAGAAGAAGAAGATTTTCCTCCTCTCCCAATCTCTTCTCATCCCATCCCACCATCTTTTTTTTTTAGTCCCTGTTTTGAAATGTTTCTGCTCTTGGTTAGGGCTTCCTATGTTTAAAAAAAAAAAGAGCGAGAGGGAGATAAAAGTTATATGTTTTGAGAGGCAAATCTTTGCTTAACTGGAGGCGGATTGCCTTGTTTGGATATCTCTGCAAGAAGGAGGGATCAACTTTGCATGATCCGTCTAATGAGAGGAGCCTTTCAACGAAGGTCTCCTCGCTCGCTTCTTGCCACTCACAGTTCTGGCATTGAGTTATTATCATCATCATCATCATTAATTAGGGATGTAATCAAACCCACCATTCCACAAATACGAATCTAAATCTTAGAAAACTTGGTAAACATCGAGGCTTTAATCTACTATCTGAGTTCTTAAGTTGCAATATAAAATATAAAGCTCCAAATAAGTATTAACATGATTTATTATAAGGCTATATCTTCTTGGTTATTATTTTTTTATTCCCTTCTCATTATTTTATTTAAGCTTTATTTTAGTCTTCTATGACGGGATGTTACACCATCTTCATGTCTGTTGAAAAACAATGTAGTTGTAAATTATTGTATAAAAATATGTTGGTAAAGTTATAAATTTAAAAAGTTAAACAAAGAAATTAAAATAATTAAGAGAAATTATAATATGATATACTTAACAATTTCCATTTATAATGTTTAACTTTTTAAATTTATGATTTTACCAACATATTTTTATACAATAATTTACATTTACATTGGTTTTTCCTCAGACTTGAAGATGGTGTAACATCACCGAAACATGCCGTCGTCATAGAAGACGAAAGCTTATATAAAATAAGGAAAAGGGAATAAAAAATAATAATCAAGAAGATGTAACCTTATCATTTATTACTCCTTACCAAATAAATATGAACGTTATTAAAAACTATTTGCTATACCAAAAACATTTATACTTTGTAACATAATGGCTTAAGGCCGAGTTTATATGTTTTCCTTTATAGAATATGTTAGTCTAACTCACCAATGTATAGTATAAGAGCTCTAAAACAAATTTTGATTCAAAATCTAAAAAAATAACCATCTTAAATCTAATATTTTCTCAAATCCTTGAATCTCGAATAACCTTAGAAATTCCCACCCCATCCATATTATTGATATGTTTCAGCGGATTATTACTCTCTTGCCCACACTGGTGGTCATGGAGTAAAGGCGTCAGTCCTGTTCTCGTGTGATTTGCCAGTTCGTGGAGGTTGGTTCGGTGTTCTGAGGGTATGTTCCCTTTTGTGAATGGTTTCATCTCTCCACTCACGCCATTGCGGGTACACTTCGTTTAAAACATGTTATTGAGCACTGGTCGGGTGTATTAAGGTGTTTTCCCTCTGAATAGTTTCCCACTCTCTCTCTCTACGCAAATACAGATAAACTTCCTCTCAAATGTTATCCTCCTCATCCTCTGTAACCCCCAATTAGTGGATTTAAATGTGGATAGCTTGGATAGGTAGTTAGACAAAATGGATAGAAACCTTCTTACCTAGATTAAATAGTTGTAGACCTAAAATAAATATTTTAAGGTGAACGAAACTATTTTATGAATTAGCTTATTGGTTTATTTTAATCTGGATCGTTTGAATGTGACTTGCATTAGTGGACACGCGGACTAACTGTCAAGCTCATACAGTATGGTTTGCCAGTGCTAGGGAGGACGGGGCTCGAATACCAGCTGGGTGTACTGGGTGTGTTTTCCTAAATTGTTTCCCACTCTCCTTCCTCGCAAATTCGAGTGAACCACCTATAAAGCATTCCTAATCATCCCTATACCGTTATTATAGTTAAGTGCATATAGCCAGCATGGGTAGTAAAACGCAGAGTATTTTTTTTATTGTTAATACACAACAAAAGAACTCAACATATTATTCTAAAATCGTAATAGAGTATTGTGAGTGATATAAACCCTGAACCAATGTGGTGAATTCACGCGTTGAATCCCGTCCTTTGTTTATTGGATGATATAAACCCTGACACAATGTGGTGACTTCACGCCTTGAATCCGTCCTTTGTTTATTGTGAGTGATATAAACCCTGACACAATTGGGAATTCACGCCTTGAATCCGTCCCTCTGTTTATTGTGAGTGATATAAACCTGAACACCAATGTGGTGAATTCACGCCTTGAATCCCGTCCTCTGTTTATTGTGAGTGATATAAACCCTGACACCAATGTGGTGACTTCACGCCTTGAATCCGTCCTCTGTTTATTGTAAATGATATAAACCCTGACACCAATGTGGTGACTTCACGCCTTGAATCCCGTCCCTCTGTTTATTGTGAGTGATATAAACCCGACACCAATGTGGTGAATTCACGCTTGAATCCCGTCCCGCTGTTTATTGTGAGTGATATAAACCCTGACACAATGTGGTGACTTCACGCTTGAATCCCGTCCTCTGTTTATTGTAATGATATAAACCCTGACACCAATGTGGTGAATTCACGCCTTGAATCCCGTCCCTCTGTTTATTGTGAATGATATAAACCCTGACACAATGTGGTGAATTCACGCCTTGAATCCCGTCCCTCTGTTTATTGTGAATGATATAAACCCTGACACCAATGTGTGACTTCACGCCTTGAATCCCGTCCTCTGTTTATTGTAATGATATAAACCCTGACACCAATGTGGTGAATTCACGCCTTGAATCCCGTCCCTCTGTTTATTGTGAGTGATATAAACCTGACACCAATGTGGTGAATTCACGCCTTGAATCCCGTCCTCTGTTTATTGTGAGTGATATAAACCCTGACACCAATGTGGTGAATTCACGCTTGAATCCCGTCCCTCTGTTTATTGTGAGTGATATAACTGACACATGTGGTGAATCGCCTTGAACGTCCCTTGATTACCCTCCGTGAATTCCTTATTCGCGCATGGACGATAGGAAACTCCTCCCTGGAGGCTAGACACGAGGTGAGAATGGCTAGTCATAACGTTCCTTGCCACTTACCTCCGGAACTATCGGGAACTGTCTATATTCTCTCTGGGACAACGGCGCGACGGCCGTTATGAGGATTGTCGAGAGGGAAGGGGCTCTTTAACTGAGGGGAGAAGATGGAAGAATTGTTTTAAGGGACAAATGAACATAATCGGATGGATTTTTATTGGAAAAGTATTATGATGAAAAGTATAATATTTATGATCAGGGCTCGGACTTTGATAATCTAATTATATATAAAAAAAACTGTAAAGTGACCTTAAGATTCTAAGATTTACTTCAAATTTTATAAAAAAAAACATACAATTTTAACAAAAAACGTTCTGAATGCACAAACTAAATAAAACAATTGCTTCATAAATAAAACTAAAAATTATATATGCAACAAAGCACACGGCTAGAATATAAACTTCAGCATAATGTAGCCTACACATCTTTTATCCTGAAAGTCAGCAAGCTTTCTTTACCTTAACGGGTTTCACTAATGGTGCAGCTTTTAAGATAGGGTAATAGTGTAGTCAGTAAGGGTAGGATTGCCACCCTTCAGGGTACGTGTCTGTTAGGTGGTTTTTTTTAAATCTATATATATTGTTCAGTCTTTAATAACTCATCCTTGGCTGCACTAAGATAATCTAGGATTCCATAGTCAATTTTTTCCCCACTGTGTCTTAGTAACCGTTCGGATTGAACGTATATTTTATCTACGCTAATGGAATAAAGAAAAGGAAAGTAAATTTTTAAAGGAAGTGTACCCGCTTTTGTGTGGAGTTATAGTGGTAAACCGCTTAGGAAAAAAAAACCCACCGTTAGTACTCCCGACCGGTATTCTCACCGTGATCTCCTCGTTATAGGCTGTAACTTCCAAAACTAGTGTGACGTGTTCAACCAATCACCCACCGATGCAGGTAACCTAGCAGTTATTATTATTATTAGCACCGCGTCTTACTACCCGTTCGGGTTATACGCACTTACGCTAATGTGCAATGGTAGGGTGATTGTGAGATGAAATGGAGGACCTACAGTTTAACGTGGAATCCGAACCACGGTGGAGGCCTGGCATTCCTCACATTCACAAGTTGTGATTAATACATATCTTGTCAGAGGTGAAGGAAGGGTTTGGCATTCAGATAAATCTGTGCCGGGACCGAGGTTTGAACCCCGGACCCCTAGCACAGAAGTCTGCACCTTACCACTAGACCACCAGGTCACCTCTAACCTAGCAGTTGTTTTGCCCAGTGATATGATAAGTGAGAAGCGGTCTCTTCCAAAGGTAATAACAAGCCCTGCAATAAGCCACAATACACTGCTGCCCTTAGTAAGGACTTGCGCCCCTATTGCCCGACTGTCCCTCGTCACCGGGGTCGTTGTGGGAGTAGATGGCGCGGTGGAAGGTTATGTCAATGTGAATTCTCTCACCCTGGTTTGTTCTACTCTGTGCTGCAGTCAAGTGGGCCTCGTTGAATGGCGCATATTTTGTGTATGTAGAGATGGCAGTTAGTTGAACTGCGACACACTTCACTAGCCTCACACATGTGACCTCTACATTGACCTTCATGCGGGTAAAGGTCAGCGCCACTATTTCATAAGGGGCCCTCTTGTTATTAATTTTTTTTGTTTATTATCGTGTCTTATTATCTGTTAAGGCTATGCGCATATCTGATAATAAATCTAATGGTGTAGAGACGATGAAGGAAGCATTTTAGAAGTAGTCTAACCACATTTGCTTAAAGGGAGAGAGGTAAACCATTTAGGGGGGGGGAAAAAACACCCTCAGTAGACTTGACCGGGATTAGAACCCCGATCTCCCCGTTATCAGCAGGCCAGTCCAAATGAGAGTGACGCCTTAAACCATTCGGCCTCTGAAACGGCTGTTTGTTATTTAACGCGTGCACTTTTTTTTTAAATACACCGGCTATATCAGCATATCACTTACAAACTGACAACATAGGAGATTACGGCTATAATACAGGCCGTACATAAGAGTAGATATTTATGGACTGCATAGTGTATGATAGCAGAACCCATTCACAACAAGTATAATATGTCCTTTAACCTCATCTGGAATTTAACCAGGGTACCCTAGGCTCAAAATTAGTTACTCTAAACATTTACTCACAAGGGACAGGCTCCGAAGGATTATCCTAAAAGATTAGACGCGTTCACCATCATCATCATCATCAAAAGTTTCCAGCCTGTGGCTGTCTCGGTTTTTAGTAAAACGCCTCCATCTTCCTCTATCCCTCCGTCATCCTTCCTACTTTAATTGTTTCCATTCTTCTCCTTTCACTTGCACACTTTCTATCATCTGCTCCTCCCATCTCTTTCTTGACCTCCCTTGCAGTATTTTCTCTACATACTTCATTCACATCATTTTCTTTAGTATCCTCTCTTTTTCCATCCTTATTACATACACATATCATCTCTTTCTTGCTTCCTCTACTTTATCATGAACTCCCTCTATCCCTCCTCCTTACCGGATAACTTTATTCCCAATTATGTTTCTCCTCGTGACAGCTAACATGCTCCTCACAAACTTCATTCCCATGTCCTCCACTTTCCTAGTCTCTTTTACATTCAATGTCCATGTTTCTGCTTCATGTGTGACAGTGGTTAAAAAGTACTCACTAAATTCCCAAAACGTAAGCAGAATACAGCCAAGCTACGTCACCATTATTTGTGCTCCACGTTTAAAAGTGTTTATAAAATGTGCGCCCATTTTAAATTAATTTTAGATGTCCCTAATGCATTTTGGTATTTGTTTAGATAAAACAATTTCGATAGCAAAATACACCAGTTACATGTCGTTTACCCTGACAGATAGCATTATTACCTTGACTGACTATATGGCCCTATCTTTTAAAACTAGACTTCACTGAAACCAAGCTTGCTACCTTTTAGGGTAAACGGAGGGGGACTTTGATCTAAGATAGCAAAAGTCATGGTTATGATCATAGCAATTGACCAAAATTGGCTAATCATTAAGCTAACTGTATGATCCGGGGCAACTCCATAAAGTTTTGCTAAGTTGATGTGGAAGCATAGCGGATAGATTTACACACACTGTGATTTATCATCCTCTCTCCGAGCGAATACTTATGCTTTTATTATAGGAAGAAAGGTTTGGAAAAAATACTAATTTTTAGATCAATTTGATATAGTTTTGCTTTTCACGTTACAGTTTTTTTTTATATAGTTAGATTATCAAAGTCCGAGCCCTGATCATAAATATTATACTTTTCACAACGTAAACCTGCTTTCGTTTCCTTAGTCGACACACTGATATTAATACAATAAAATAGTTCTATCATACGTATTATTTTCCACAAAGTGCATGATGTTTTTATAGAAAGGCATTACTTGTCTGACTTTTCATACGTTGTTTTTTATGCGCCATCTCTTAGTACTGTCCGGGTTTCCCGCATATTTACACTATTGGAATTAAGTATGAGGAGGGTAGAATTTAAATAAAATGTGCCAGCATTTACATGAAGGAAGAATGGAAAACTCCTATAAAAACCCTTGATCTATTAGCCAGAGTTAGAACACAGTCACTGGAAAACCAGCTCACCGATGCTCACCGATGCTGGTATTTAGAAATGAGTGAGTGTTAGTTGAGTGAGTCAGTTTAAGCTTCATCACCACCCTCCACCTTTCGAAGTAAAGCTCATTTGGACTGGTGGGCGCGCAGACAAAGGTGTTAGTCTCTTAAGGTTTGCTGGTAACTGGGAGGTTGGAGTTTTAATCCCAGTTGGGTGTCATAATTGTCTTTAATTAATTATTGTTTTCCACTCACCTTTCGCACATTTCATCAAACATTTCGTCTTCCTCATGCTTATCAATTAAGGTGGGAGTTAGGGCACGCGAGAAAATGGCAGTCAGTGTTTTTGATATTTTTATATCAATACTTTTTTTTTTTTTGCAAAAATAATCAAATATTATTCTAGTAGAAATATAAAGTTTAATTTTATACACAAGGTGGGATATCAATAATTGCTGAATATCTGTTAAGGGTGTCCTGGAATTTAATGACAACTTTCTCGCTTCGTTTAAAAAGTCTCTCATCTAACGCTACTATTCTCATGACAGATATTCAACAACTGTTGACATCACCTTGTGAAGAAAATTAAACTCTCATGTTTCTAAGTGATCAATATTTGATTTATTTCGGCCAAAACAAGTTTCGCTACAAAAACTGAACAAACATATACCTTTTCTCGCGTTCTATACACTCCCACCTTAAACTCATATGTTCGGATGAACTGGACGGGTAGTAAGTCATGAGAGAAAAATATAATCTTACAGAGGACGCTTTGTACAAACATGCTTTCTCCACTGGGCCGATATAGTTATAAGTTCTAGCAATATCCTTTACTAAAGAAATGTCGATCGAATTCCATGTCGTAGTCTCTTTGTGTTCAAAGCTCTACATTCCACCGACAGTTCTCCGTTTCCTGCTTCTGAGTTTTTGACTCAAGAAAATGTTCCACTGAAGCATGGTGAGTGCTTCAAGGAAATACCCGGTCGTCCTTGGCGGGTCGGTTGGCTCCTCTCGCGTGCAGATAGCCCGCGTGGAAATGAAGCTTGGGGAAATAGAAATGCGCGCTTTGTCGAGATGGTTGGGTCGTGGGTTAACGAGGGCAGGATGTGTCGTGTGCGTTACTCCTTCTTCTGATGACTCGGCAGAAAGCAACGATCCGAGGGTCACCCACGGACTAAACGTCGAGGTCATATATCCTGGTTCACACCCGCTTCACTGGCCGAATGGTCTAAGGCGTCACTCTCGTGTTGGACTGGCCTATTGATGATGGGGAGATCGGGGTTCAAATCCCGATCGGGTGGTTTTCCCAAATGGGTTTTCACTCTCCCTCCACCGTAATGCGAGTACACTATCTCTAAAGTCAATCTTTCTAAACCCTAACAAATCACTGTAGTTAGGACATCAGTGTATAACTCTAACGGGTAGTAAGACGCGGTGCTAAAGACAAAAAACAAAAAGTCTGTGTGTCAAAGTTAACCAATTGAAAAAAAAATTAGTGACACATAATAGTGTAGGCCTACCTGATTTAAAACATGATTTAGATAAAGGCCGGTACACAGAAAGCTAACTAGGCAAGCTAAGCTAAGCTAAGGTTTGCTCTGCTGACTGTTTAGAAAAATAGCGGACCATATATTTAAATGTGTTGGTTCACACAGAAAGCTAAGCTATGCCTTGCGACGCTGCGCTATGTTGTTTCCGATTGCTGGCCGGGCAATTTTCCCATCTCTTATCTTGAGCCATCTTACGTTGCGCATGCGCATAGCGTAAACTTGGGCTCCGTGTTGAACAGACCGGTGATGGTTTGGTGAAAATAACTAAAGAATGTTGAAGTTTGTTTTCAGTTTGTTTCACGTGTATTTAAGTAATATTCTATTTAGGTTTTATATTTAATGAATGTTTTTATATTAAAATGAAGCGTTAATCGTACAAGTCAAACCTACACCTCCTAAATTTTCTTCATCTTCCAAACCTTGCTAACAGCGCATATTTTTTGACTCAGTACTATCATCTGAACTCAAACAAGACATTTTGGAGAATGCCATTATAGCTAAGCTTCACTGGAGCAGACCAGAAATAAACAACACTGAATTCGGGGGGAAAGAGGGACCATAGCTTAGCTTAGCAATGAGTGTGAAACCAAACTGGCAAAGTCATAGCACAGCGTAGCATAGCTTAGCTTAGCAATGAGTGTGAAACCAAACTGGCAAAGTCATAGCACAGCGTAGCATAGCTTAGCTTAGCAATGAGTGTGAAACCAAACTGGCAAATCATAGCACAGCGTAGCATAGCTTAGCTCAGCCTAGTCCCTCTTTTCATTCCAGAATTCAGTGTTGTTTCTTTCTGGCCTGCTCCAGTGAAGTTTAGTTATGATGGCATTCTCCAAAATGTCTTATTTGAGTTCAGATGATAGTACTGAGGAAGAAAAGATGCTGCTGTTAGCAGTTGCTTTGGAAGATGAAGAAAATTTAAGAGGTGGGGGTTAAACGCTTCCATTTTAACAGTTATTAAATATAAAACCTAAATATGACATTACTTAAATACACGTGAAACAAACTGAAAACAAATCTTCAACACTTCTTTAGTTATTTTCACCAAACCAGCACTGCGTCTGTTCAACACGGAGCCCAAGCTACGTTATGCGCATGCGCAACGTAAGATGGCTCAATATGGGAAATGGAAAAATTGCCCGGCCAGCAATCGGAAACAACATAGTGCGGTGTAGCAAGGCATAGCTTAGCTTATCTTTCTGTGTGAACTAACAAATTAAAATATATGGTCAGCTATTTTTCTAACCAGTTAGCAGAGCAAATCTTAGCTTAGCTTAGCTTAGCGTTCTGTGTGTACCGGCCTTAAGAGTCTGTCAATGTTTGGCCAAAATACATTCAGCTAAAAAGACCTAGCTTTAAGTGGGTGTCCAATATTATTTAACCTTATTTAAATATGTTTTGCCCTCGGGATGTTAGATTTCCATGTATTTGTTCCTTACAGTTGTGAGAGTTTAGTACACCCTTGCTAGGTATAAAAGTGGCCTTTTTTTTTTATCACCGCGTCTTAGTACCTGTTCAGGTTATACTCATATATAAAAATTATTTTAATGGTGTAGAGATGAAGAAGGAAGCATTTTGGAGGTAATCTACCCTCATTTGCGTGGAGTGAGAGTGGAAAACCATTTAGAAAAACCCACCTCAGTTTACCCGGGTGAGATTAGAACCTCGATCTCCCCGTCCTCGGCAGTCCAGCTCAACACTAAAGCAACGCATTAGCTAACTACGCCACCGATATGGGTAGTATTGAAATAAAGGGGTGAGTAGTCTGCAGCGGTTCCCAAACTTTTTGAATTGTGTAACACCCCAATAATTTCCTGATTTGAAGTATCACCAAGATAATGCTGCATATATTACAATTTCGGTACATGTTTAATGGTTCCCAGGGATACAATAACACAGACTGCGTGGCTGTACCGGCTACCTGAGCTTGAATCAATGTTGCCACCCCTCCAATCACTGGTTAAAACTGTTTCATTTTTAGTTAGACTTGGTCTTAATATATTTATAAGATTTGATGAGGCCCTCTCTTTTTACGACTTTAATTTGCTTATTTTGTGTTTTGTTTTGATTCTAACAGCGAATAATTGTAAGTACCACTGGTGGTACGCGTACCACAGTTTGGGAACCACTGGTCTATGGTCTTACATTCACTAAAAAAATTAATAGTCGTTATTATTACAGTTTGGATGGCCTTTGTTTCATCCTATAGCCGTTGTTCCTCGGAAGAGATGGTTGGATGATTCGCGGGGGTTGTAATGAATTCTTGCCACACTGTTCCCCTCACCCCTATCTCTCTGAGAGTAGTTGTGTTAGCTAACTTTGGAGGGTTGAGTTACACACTAGACTCGGCGCATTTATCCCCCTTCACCTCTCCCCCCTGGAACCCTTCTACATCATCCCGACTAGCAAAAAGTTTTTACCACGTGGGCGAAGGAAGAAAATAAGCGAAAAAACTTTGTTCTATTATTATTTTGGTGCTTTTCCGATGTAATGAAGGTGGCTTAGGCTACACTTTCTTCTGGAAGATGGCGCAGTTTGTTGTAATATTTAGCACCGCGTCTTACTACCGTTCGGTTATACGCTTAAGTACTAATTACTCTAATGGATTAGGAATTGGGAAGGTTGAATTTAGAGGAAGTGAACCCGCATTTGCGTGGAAGGAGAGTGGAAAACCATTTAGGAAAAACCACCCAGTTCACCGACCGAGATTCGAACCTCGATCTCCCGTCCTCGGCGGTCGAGCTCAACACGATTAGCGGTTAGCCAACTACGCACCAAGGCGGTAGTTTGTTGTAGATGGTGGGATTGTTTGGTATGAGGTATGGATCGTTAAGCTTATATATTATACATGCTGTACCTTAACATGTAAGACCCACTTTAATGGTGGACAACAGACACAAAAACAATTAATAAAGTTAATATAAACATGTGTTCCATTTTGTCTCATTTCTGAGTTATAGTTATGTTTGTACTCCAGTAATGTGGATTATAGAAAGTGCTCAGAATGGCCGTCTTCAGCCCGAATGCAAGCCTGAAGTCGTCGTAAGTACAATGCCGCACTCTCTTTCATAAATACATTTTATTGCAATGTTTGAATCAGGCTGAAGGTGGCCATTTTGATAACTTTATATAATGTTAAACTGCTAGTTATTACTGGAGTACAAAATTGACTAAAACTCAGAAGCAATGTTAAATGGGACAAATTATATTTATTAACTTTTTTTTTATTGATTGTGTCTTCTGTCTCCCACTGAAGTGAGTCCCACATATTACGGTACTCACTACATATCCTTATTTTAAAATATATAATTTGACGATACATGAATTTAGCAAAAGTGTATAGAACGTATTTTGACTATATTATGCTCCCCCCCCCCCCCCAACCGCTTCTCACTCCCCAACTGGGGTAGGGATCAGGACATTATATTTTAGAGAAAATTGTTCCTAATTCGCTTGGTTGGAGGGTGGGAAACCATTTAGGAAACAATCACTTTCATTACACTCGGCTGGGATTCTAAACCAGACCTGACCATCGCCAGCAAATGATTCTAGAGAAAATTGATGTTTAGTCCACATACCCACCGTCGTAGGTCAGATTAAGGCGGGAGGGGACACTTACCCACCGTCGTAGGTCAGATTAAGGCGGAGGGACACTTAACCACCGTTGTAGGTCAGATTAAGGCGGGAGGGGACACTTACCACCGTTGTAGGTCAGATTAAGGCGGGAGGGGACACTTACCCACCGTCGTAGGTCAGATTAAGGCGGGAGGGGACGCAATAAAAGGCCAGCGTTTCGCAGTTTTTATATCCAAAACTTCATTTTGGCCAAAAAAAGTATTGCTTCAGTACAAACCAGAGTTTCGTTTTCTTCACATGTTAGTATCGACATTTGTTGAATATCTGTCAAAAGTATCCTAGAATTTAATGACAACTCTATATTTATCTTCATTTAAAAGGTGTGTCATCTAATGCCGCTATGCTAATGACAAATACCTATTCAAAAACTGTCGATGTCACCACATGATTGAAAATTAAACTCTTATTCTTCTACTGGAGTAATATTTGATTTGTTTTGGCCAAACAAATGTTTTGCTATATAAAACCGCAAAAACGCTTATCTTTTCTCGCGTCATTCTCCACTGACCTTAATTCCAAACACCCCGGACAGTTATCAAGATGGTGTTCAGGAACAAAACTAGTACCTATAAAGTATCTATTATTGCTTTCCATTAACGACTTACCTTACACCCAAAGTCGAATTGTAGATCTCTTCATCCTTAAGGTGAAACACTAACGTGGTTTTTAGGCACAGGAAGGGTTACGCTGTGGTACGAATTACGGAGGAAGCATGTCACCGAGAAGGAAATGATTGAAAGGGAGGAAAGAAAAGCCAAAAGCGGGAATACGAAGGACTGGCGATAGCAGGCAAGGGTTGATGAGTTTCGATCTGTCCGTGTGTTTTCGCTCTCGCACCCAAATTGCCACTTGATGAGAAGCGGTGTTGGAGGTGGGAGGGGGGGGGGGTTTGGCGAGAAGGATAAGGGTGGATAAGGGGCTGTAGGGGGGTGGGGGGTAGTCTTGCGTAGCCCGCAGTGGAGTGTTGGCGGCGTTCAACAATAGAACGGGAAATGAGCGATGTAAGGCCTCCCAACACTTCTATTGCCCACCCTTCCCCCCCACTCTTTTTTTTTTGTCTACAACACCGTGGGATCTTCTTGCTGTGCTGCTCCTGAATGCTCATTTTTAGACTTCCCGCACGTCTCACAGTAGGTTGAATGTCGGACATAATTAATTTTTATACTCATTAAAAAAAAACGTACTTTTTATAGTAGGATTATTTTAGGAAAAAAGGTTTGGAAAAATACTAATTTTTAGATCAATTTGATATAGTTTTGCCATATTATTATAGTGTTTTATTTATAAATAGGAACGATTGTTACAATCCATCAAATGTGACAGATGCAGGTCAAATGATTCTACGTATTATTGTGTATTTGAAACTGTCATTACCTTTTAATAATGTTTGTACCTGACTATCCATACTTTCTGAGGTTTGACATAAATTTTAATAGAACAATAATAGGAATATGGTAAGAAGAACCGTATCTTACAATTATAGATTTCCTAAAAACAAAGTTATATTCATACGTAAATTCTAGTATTTTACAAATGTCATTTTTGACAAACAGTATGAATACAAAAAAAAAAAATATATATGTCATGATATAAAAAAATTCAATAATGACCCCAACCAAAAATGTTCGTATTTTCTAAAAGGTCGTTTCTACCGTGTTCTAACTGTACACTAGTCAATTTCCGTATCCTTAGCTAGTAAGCCTACATAGATACATACCTAATCACGATGTTTCATGATGGATAGGCAAGAAACTGTGCATATAGCTCAAAAAACAAATTTGTACTTATTCCATACTCACTTTCTACACACTTCCCTATCTTTGCATACTCCCTTCGTTTCACCAACATCCATACAACGAGTTATACACACTCTTTTATTCTTAAACATTCTTCTACAACATTTAGCTAAGTCTTACATGGTCTACCCCTTCCTTTTGTTACACATACTCTACCTTCATATATTTGCTTCCTCACTCAATCCACACTCATCCTCTCAACATGCCCGAACCAACTTAACACGCTTGTTTCACAATGACTTGTTGGATTCCCTTTAAAACCGCACTCCTTCAGCACCCATTCATTACTGACTGTCACTACTAGGTGTTCCACCTACATTTCCTAGATATCTCATTCCAACCACATTCACCTTGCTCTTGTGTTTCTCCTGACAAACCCACGCTTCACATCCATAAAACAATGTTGGACAAACACACTTTTATATACTTCCATCTTTGCCTCTTTTGATACTACCTCATTCTTTGCAGTAGTCCACATACATTTAACTACTCTCCGAGATGCATTCACCCGTCTGTCAATTTCACCATCTATCCTTCCATTTTTACAGAACATTCTGCCCAGATCCACAAAATTATTCACTTGTTCTAACAGTTTTCCATTTATACTAAGCTTAAAATCATTTCTTGATAATCAAAACATTCTCTCATAGCTCTACCCACCAAAACGCACGCTTTACTTCCATCATACACCTGCATAATTGCATTTACTAACCATTCATACACATCATACTCTCTAAGAACATTCCATAACATATTCCTATTCACCCGATCGTACGCTTTTTTCAGATCAACGAATGCACATTAAACTTTTTACCTTACTGCCATACATTTTTCAATCAGTTGTTGCAATGAAAATATCTGGTCCATGCAACCTCTATCTGGCATTAAACCACATAACACACCCCAAATATTGACCACAGTTTTTTTCACGCACCCTCTTAATTAAAACGCTCCCAAAAGCTTTGCCTGGAATACTCAACAAACTAATTGCCCGATAATTCTTACATACACTCATAGTGCCCTTGCCTTTGTACAAAGAAACAATGACAAGCATTCTTACAGTCATTAAGAACATTCGAATTCCTAGCACACGCATCGATCAACTTACACAATCTGGCAAGTAATACTTACCATGTCCCCACACTTAAGCATTTCACTTGTGATCCCTTTTAAGATTAAGATAGATTAAGTATCTAATAACACGTGTGTTAAAGTTCTAACTAAAACTTTTTGCTTTCTTTCTTTTATGCACCGCATCTTACTACCCACTCAGATTATTCGAATATTAATATTAAAGGGACTTAGAGAAGGAAGGGATAATATATAGGGAATGTCCCCCATTTTATTGGAGGGAAAGTGGTGAACAATTGAAGACAAACACACATCCAATCATTTACCTGGTTGAAGTTTGAACCGCTCACCATCCCCGCCTCTCTCTCTCTCTCTCTCTATATATATATATATATACCCCTCGTCGACTAACCCTCTCCAAATGAGGTTGACGCTCTAGTCCAGTCCACGTATTCACCGATGCTGGTTTCTAAGTTGATATCTACGTTTATTTTTTATCTTTGAATTTTTTTATTTACTAATTACGCTAGTGATTTAGGGATGAGGAAGGTTGAATTTAGATTAAGTGTACCCGCATTTACGTTAAGGGGGAGTGGAAAACCATTTTGGATAAACCTCCCTCAGACCACCCGACTGAGTTTCGAACCCCGATCTAGCTGTCATCGACGGTCTAGTATATCATGAGAGTGACGCATTAGACCAGTTGGCCACTGACCAAGGGTTGACTTTGTAATTTATAAATACCAATGAAAAAATATATTCCCTATAACTGTATTTCCATAACATCTATCCATGTACTGTTTCGTCGAGGAAACATACAGAATTTGCTACTAATATCAAGCTGCTTTCAAGCGTTCTTTGAGCGCATAGCTGGAGGGGTTATTTGGTTTGCTATACACACGCCTCTGATTGGGAGTCTCGTGTTGTGATCTCAACTGCAGCACACATGCCTGTCTCCGCCCTCCAGCGTTCCAGTAAACAAGGGCTATCTTGAGGACAATCATCATCATCATCATCAACAACTGTTTCCAGCTTGTGGCCGGGTCATTTATATGCCTCCATCTTACTCTATCCTTCCACCACCACTCCTTCTTAATTTCTTCCATTCTTTCCTCTCACTTGCACACGTTCTGTTAGTTTCTCCTCCCATCTCGTTATTTGGTGTTCTCTCCTTTTCCATCCTTAATACTTGACCATACCATATCAGTGTTGCTTCCTCTACTATCTCATGTACTCCCTGTACGTCCACCCTCTCCTGGATAACTTCATTCCTATCTTGTTTCTCTTCATGACAGCTAACAAGCTCCTCACACACTTCATTCCCTTGGCCTCCAGTTTCCTCGTCTCTCCTACACTCAATGTCCATGTTTCTGCAGCAGGTGTGACATTAGGTACAAAGTACGCAAGACCTAACCAATGCGAACAAAAACGTATCTGCGTTGCCTTTTAGTTAGTTAGTAGTGTTGTTTTACAGGGCTATCGCTAATTAGGTCCACGTTCTAAGAGCACGTCTTACCCTACAGATAATTTGAAAAGTTGCTAGGTAAAATATCCCGAACCCGGAGTCGCATCTGGTTGTGGCAAACCTAAAGTATTCATTTGAAAACAGTGGAACCGTGTCCAGAAAAATAGTTAAGCCATAAAGGTATATTTTTAAAAATTACGACAGTATTGAGAAATATTTATTTTAAAATAGAAAAACTTTTTCACTGATACAAATCTCTCTGTTGTTAAGTGAAGAATGTATAAAACCGTAATTGTATATGATTTTTTGTATGAACGTATCTAAATAATCTGGATAGTCGGTAATCACGGCTGATAAACCGGGGTATTAGATAGTACACGATCACGTTTGAGCCCGAAATCACATTTATATATGGTTTTCTGCATCATTCACTTGACAAATACAGCTTATGGATCAGAAAAACAAAGCTTACGTTTTAATATATTAAATATATAATTTTTTAAAGGTGATACAGTATTTTTAATGGATTTTTTTTTCTATCACCACATTATACTAACCATTCAGGTTATAGTCAGGTATATGTTATATTAGTTTTTATCAATTGTAGTAATAAGTAAGGTAGAGTTTTAGAAGAAACGTACCAGTATTTGCTTGAAGTGATAGTGGGAAACCATTTATTAAGAAAACATCCTTAGCCGACCGGTATTCGATCCGTATTTCCCTTTACGGCAAACCAGACCGATTTAGCATGCCATTTAGACCTCATACCCACCGACTAGGGTTTTCACCGGTCTCAACTGTATTAATAGACGTAGCCTACTGCCCTATGATAAGTTAGTAGATGTAAAGTAAGGATAATATCTGTGTGGCTAAAAAGGTTTTGAAAAGCCAATAAAAAATTCTATCTCAGACGAGATTCGAAGTGGGTGTCGGTGGTAAACGCCGGAAGCTCAATCGCAACGGCATTTCTACATGCAAGCGGGGATTTAAAAACAATATATTTTATAACTTGCACCGCACATCACGAAACAGTAGCCTTATTTGAGACAGAAGAATTTCACAAATTCTAAGGATCGTTCTTCTTTCTTTAGGCCCCCAGCGAGAATAATTCACATTCCTAGCCTGGCCTTAAAAAAAAAGGATACGCCATCTTTCTCTTTCTCCCGAATGTAAATTAAAGGTCATCTTGTGTACAATAGTGTCCTATCGTGTATTAACCGGCCTCGTGGTATAGTGGTCAGAGCCCCTGGCTGTTAATCTAAAGGTTCCGGGCTCTATGCCCAGCTGGTACCGGGGAATTTTTCTCTAGAAGAGAATAATCCCCATGGTCACCGGTTTGGTTGATTAAGCTTCAGTTGGGTTTAAAATCTTGATGGTTCCACCCCGTCATATCCACTATCATCCTAATCTCATCTCACCGGGATATGGAAAGAGACTCCAGGAAAAGGATGTGCAATTAGTACATTTGGACAACAGTACATTAGTACTGGCTAATCTTTCCGCCAAAGTGAGCTATAGATTGATGTATTAGCCAGACACGCCATTATTTTGTGTTTTGTGTATGAACCGCGTCTGACTACCCGCTCTGGTTATCCACATACTTACACTAGTAAAGTAGGGATTAAGAAAGTAATAGGGATATTCACAGTCCATCCAGCATAGTAGTGGTGGTAACTGACAACTAGCAAAAGTTACCAGAGACACTTTCGTGTATATCTGCGCCAAACCATATGTTATCACTGTGAGCACACACACCTGGTTTTATTATTTGTGTTTTAAATGTGAGTTCGCTATTCGCAATATTATTTAAAGTTATTAAATTTTTGTTATAAAATTACTCGTTTGAATGTTTATTTTCTATTAATAAGTAGCGTTTGTAGTTTGTTTAAAAATTATTTTAATACGATAGCTTGTTGAAGGTTACCTCCATTTAAAAACAAAGATGGCTCACTGACGGTGTTTATAAAAATTAAACTTTATATTTTGACACTAATATTTTTCATGGCTTTTTCTTTAAGTTATCAAAAAAACATTTATTAATACTATAACCTAAATACTCGTGGCCAGTTTAAAAAATATAAAACTTTAAATACAATACTTTTTAAATCATTATTTATTTCAATATTTTATCTAATGCCACCACAACCTCTTATCAAAAAATATTTTATGTTTATTAATATTTTTTTCTTTTTTAAACTATTTATAAAAAATACAACTCTACAGTAATTCTTAGAGAAGTATTATTTGAAGCATTTGATAGCACCTTTGATTGATAACATAATATTACTAAGAAAATAATTATTATTTCCACATTAGTGACTTTCAGCCAATGTTTGTTATCTGTCATTTACCACCACTCATACTTTGGATGGACTGTACCCGTATTTTCGAGGAGGAAGAGTGGGGAAACAGCTTAGGAACAAAACATCCTCAGGACACCTGACCCGCAATCGAACCCTGACCTCCCCATAGTGTTCCAGACTCCTTAGACCAGTGTTTCTCAAACATTTGCCAATCACGTATACCCCTTTTATGTTCAAGACACAACCCACGTACCCCTTTCAGCTATCCAGGAAAAAAGAAACAAACAAATGCTTAATCTCTTATATGAGTATAAATGAATATTACAAGTTATATTCAAGATTTTGTAGTAAGTTAAAATTGGAGCTAATTTTTTATAAGACTTTTATATTATTACAAAATAAGTTTGGATTAATAAAACTTAGGATTAAGTCACGTACCCTTGGGGATATGTGAACCATAATTTGGAAAAACATTGCCTTTGGATCTTTCGTCCTATCTAAAAACACCATCACAATACTCGAATCTCTTTGTAAAGGGAATATTTAAGTAGGAATAAAAAGAGAAGCTGTAATGTAGGAGCTTTTAATCAAGATTTCTAGACTCCTTAACAAAATAGCTTTTCCATACCCACCCATTACCTCCTTTCGTATCACTCCTAAGGGTGGTGTGAAACTTCGTCAAATTAAACATTCAACAACGTTTTAGCCCATCTCTTCCTCGTCTACCTCTGTCCTCCCCCTCCCTTTTCCGTTACCGGTGATTCTTGTTCGGTTAATTAAATGTTCTTGCTTCTCCTCGACTTTATAAGAATTCTCTGCGATTAAAACAGATGCAGCAAGGAAAGATGTTACACAGAGTATATTTTCAGGGTTGATACGGACTTGAAAAAGTCTGTGAATTCGGTGTGGCAAGAAAAAGTCAGTAAGAATTGAAAAAGTCAGTGCAATTTTCTGAAATGTTTGCAATATTTTTTTGCAACATGACGTAAAAGAGCATAACTAAGTGGGGACTATTAGTTTCACTCTCCAATTTATACGACTTGGCCGAAAAACACCAACATATTTAGCTTTAATAATTTTTGTGTCGAGAATTTAATAAAAAGAAGTACAAATAACTAAATATTTTTACTATAATCCAGCGTATAAAATGCTAAAAAAAATGTACACATTTTTGTTTCTGGGTCGATAGCTTGGAAGAGTTAGAGAATTTTAAAATTTTAAAAGTGTATCAACCCTAATTTTGTTAATTTTGTTAAATGTATATTATAACTGGATTATCTAACCAGTACATTTTGAAATAACAAATGATAAAATCATACGATTTACAAACTAGCTTAATCCAGGAAAGTAAGTCTACACACCCAGCGTCTATAACTAATTGGATCGCAGAAGTAACACGTATTCAAATTATATATATTAGTACGTTTATTACTAAAATTACTAACGAATTATTCTATGCAGTAGTGATAGAGACGCTAACCTTAAGAAAATTAAACTGCATTAGCTTGGAGAGAGGCTGGTAAGCCACAGTGATGAAACACACGGGTAGAATCCCACCCTCCCGTTCATTACACTCGGCTGAGATTCGAAACTTGGCCTTCCTATAACCACCAATCCAGTTTATTGCGATCTTGACGCCTTAGACCGTCTGATTACCGAAACGTTTGGACAAATAGTACTACCAGTACTACCAGTACTATCCAGAGTCAATCCATGGCTATATTAAAGACCCTTTGCACAAACCTCATATAGATTAGTCAATCACTGGATTACCAATCAGTTTTATACTAGATCAAGAAAAGTGTGGGTTTCAACAAAGTTAATTAAGGATCAAAATCTTAGATCACTTAATCATAGATTATATCAAATGATTATGTAAAACCACATGGCAACACTGTTATTATAGCTCACTGTATTTAGAAAATTTTATTGTGAAATGACCTAAAGTTATAAATATATATATCAACTTTATGTATCTGGTAGACTAGGCTGCATGATATATTTATATTCGTTTCATTAAATTGAAATGTTGGTCATATTCCTTAAGAAACACGTTTTAGACACTTTTGGTTTGATATTAATAAATCTACACAATAAAATATACTTCTCAGTACAAACCGAATCTCAAATTTTATTTTTACATTACTAAAGAATAATTCATTTCTTTCTTTCAACTGCTTTGGATCTCACCCGTTCTCTATAACTAACTTCATTTTATGATTGAAAAATATCATCTAAAGACGCCATAATGTATACAACTATCCTTAAAAATTATTCATATTCAAATTAAATATATTAAACGCATACTTTGCTATAATTAATCCCTAAAATAAGGATGCAACAACTAATTCAGTTATTAAAACTTATAGTTGATGTTTCCCATCAACATTATGATCTTAGAATCAAACAGGTTTTTTTTATCCCCTCGTCTTACTACCCGTTCGGGCTATACGCTGATCATTCAGTTGATAGGAGAGAATCGGCCGGTTTTCTTGACCAGAGATTTGATTGACAGTCACCTCCTGATTGTTATTATTACTATTATTGAATTTGTATGGCGCGTCGACACAAAACGGTCATAAGCGCCTTTCCTAATTGTTAATGGCGCAACTGAAAATGGGAGTTTGAGATACTGATTGGAGATCAACTAAGATCTGATTTCTGATCAAGCCCCTGATTATTGTTTGTGTAACCAGCCCTTAAGAATGTTAGTACTAAGTGGATCAAAACAATAACTAGATCGTTAAGCTAGTTAAAAAATAATTAAATACTCGTTTTGAAAGTTAAAATACCCTCGCCAGTCGAAATGTAGTTTTCAAAGTAATTTCATAATTCACAGTGTTCTTTCTCGTTACTCTGGTGGTTGAGTGGTTGACCATGAGCTTAGGGTACCTTGGTTCTACTTCAGTCGGTGCTACAGAATTTACCAAGCTACTTTTTACGTATGACTTCGCCCTGCTATCCTATTATTAAATATATAGGTGCTAGGGCCGTGTGTGTGTGTGTGTTTGTAGCGTTGGGCGTATTGTCAATGGGTTAAGATAGTTTCCAAGCAATTTTTTTTTTATATTCAAGGTGTCCATAAACTATTCATCCCACAGTAAGACCTAATAAATTGGTTATTTAGGAGCAATCTGGTTTACTTAAGTATTAATTGAGCCAAAGCAAAAATATCATTAATTGGTTAATAATTACCGCAAACCATTTTAAGAGAGCTCCTAAAATAACGAATTTGCTAAGGCTTATGATGGGGAGAATAATGTATGGGCATTCTGTATCTTGTGTAGGCTATACACAGACGTAGGTTGCAAATTAGATTTATTTTTTAATGTACCCTAATACTCTAACTGAACACAAAGTAATGTATACGGTATTGTGTAGGTTATATAACCGCGTTTTTCTACCCTTCCGGAATCTTTGCATTTAATTACGCCTATGACCTACTTCGGTGGCTGCGTGGTCTAAGAAGTCACGCTTTCAATAGACTAGACTGCCTATGACGGGGAGATTGGGGTTCAAATCCCTATTGGCTGTACTTAGGGTGGTTTATCTTAAATGGTTTTACACTATCCCTTCACATAAATTCGGGTACACTTCCTCTAAATCCAACCTTCTTCATCCCTAACACAATAGTGTAATTAGTATATGCGTATAGCCTTAACAGATAGTAAGACGTATTAAAAAAATACGCTAATGGAAAAGGGATGAAGGAGATATGATTTAAAGTAAATGTATTTGCATTCGCGTGGAGGGAGGAAGGTAGCTCGCTTAGGATGAACTCTACCCTCAGCCCAGCAAGCCGGGATCTTAACCCCGGCCTCTCCTTCACCAGCAATTCGAATCAGGTGAGCCTTTAGTTTATTTAGTCCGCGCGTACACCGATGCAAGTAGTGTTTATTAAAACGTAGGCATGGGAGCATCCAACATCCATTGATGGAGGTCGTCTCTTCCTACAACATCCAGTGATGGAGTTTGACTCGTCCTAAAACATCCAGTGATGGAGTTCGTCTCGTCCTAGAACATCTAGTGATTGAGTTTGTCTCGTCCTAAACATCCAGTGATTGAGTTTGTCTCGTCCTAAAACATCCAGTGATGAGTTTGTCTCGTCCTAAAACATCCAGTGATTGAGTTTGTCTCGTCCTAAAACATCCAGTGATTGAGTTTGTCTCGTCCTAAAACATCCAGTGATGGAGTTTGACTCGTCCTACAACATCCAGTGATGGAAGTCGTCTCTTCCTAAAACATCCAGTGATGGAAGTCGTCTCTTCCTAAAACATCCAGTGATGGAGTTCGTCTCGTCTAGAACATCCAGTGATTGAGTTCGTCTCGTCCTAGAACATCCAGTGATTGAGTTCGTCTCGTCCTAAAACATCCAGTGATTGAGTTCGTCTCGTCCTAGAACATCCAGTGATTGAGTTCGTCTCGTCCTAAAACATCCAGTGATGGAAGTCGTCTCGTCCTAAAACATCCAGTGATGGAAGTCGTCTCGTCCCACCTCAGGCGTACATCTCATTGTCAGTCATTTGTTCTGGTACAACTCTTGATGTTTGTGTTGCTCGAGACGGCCTGGGGATCAATCTCCTTGTAGTGCTGGCGTGATAGGGGAAGCGAGCAGGGGTAAGTTAGAGGGAGGGTGGGAACCGCTGGAATGAGAAGGGGAGGGGGGAAGAGGTTCTAATTACTGCACGTGTTGCAACTACTCGAGACAAACTGCCGCGATTAATTAGACAAACAGCACGTGTTTGCCGAACACTAATGATGCGGTCCCTCCCTAGAGTGCGGTCCAGTTGTTGGCTTGAGAGAGCCTAGCGGAGAGATAAAATATGGGAGGGTATGTTTCCCAAGAAGAGTGTTGTAAGGGGGTAGGAGGGGGAGTTGATCTGGTGTGGTGTCTCGGTTTTATACCCCCTCTTTCGCCTGAGGTACGCATTTTGTCGGGTTCCATTTGCCGGGATTCCAGGTAGAATTACTTCGCCACTTCTGTAGTTTATCAATTGAAATAGACTCCAATGAGGAAAACTTTTGGGGTAACCCACTCTCCTAGACAAAAACTACGACTTTAAATTGCTCTCGTCTCGTACGAAAAAACATATTTAATTGACGAGAAATTAAAATATGATATACTAGTTTTTCGGCCTGTCTGCCTTAGGTTGGTTATAATACTAAACAACCTAATACAACCTCATCTTAAATTGATAGACGCATGGAAGGTCAATCTTTGTTTGTACGAAAAAAGTATATTTATGTTAGTTATTATGTGAGAAAGAATAAAATGAGAGTAAACAAATTAATTATATTTTTATTAAATAAAAAAATAAAAATTCAGGTTCGTTAGATTCTGTCCCTTGAGCTACTCTATACTACAAGTGTGAAAATGTTTCAGCTTTCTAGGCCATCTAGAAGCTTCTGGAGGGTGCGGAAAGACACACACACACTAGGAAATTATGTATAAAAATATGGTTACAAAATAGATAAAAAGTTAGTTGATTTTTAGGCCTACCTGAAAAATTTCAGTTTCATAGGTCTTCTAGGCCTCAGGAAGGATTTTTTCAACATTGGTTTATTGGTAACACCCCTCCCTCCCCATTTTCGCGACCCTCATGAAAATTTTCCTGTACCCTTTGGGGCTAGGGGCTCGTGCAACGTTGAACTTCCTAGGTCCGGAATTCGAGATTTCTTTTTTATTTCAAGAGAAGCTGTTGAGAGACAAACAACTTGTAAAACCCACCACTAGAACTTCTCCTAGAGTTATTATCAGCCATTATTACCTTTATTTCTATTTACTTGATAAATGTAAACTGTTAACGACAGTTAGTACAGTCCATTAGTCCAGTCGGTAGCACATCTTCTTACTGGACTATGGGTCAAGAATTCAATTCCCGACATGGCGGAGAAAAAATTATTGTTAGTGAAATTAGGGTTACATCTTTTAACGGTGGTTTAAAGAACTGGGTGTTGCTTCGGTTGAGAGTTAATATAGTTTGTAATTCGTGTTTTCTTCCACCGCGTCATTTAACCTATCCAGGATATCGGCATTTATCTACATTAATGGGTTAGGGATGGATAAGGTATAGTTTAGAAGAAAATAATGTATTTACATTTTCGTGGAAGAAAAGCGGAGGAAACTTTTTTTTTTTGTAACCATCCTCAGTACACACTAACAGGATTTAAACCCCGGACTCCTCAACACCGGTAAACCAGACCAAATGAGTCCTAAATTTAGTCCACGTGCCCGACGATGTGGGTGTAAGCTATGTATTGATACAATCTTTAGTAGAATATTCATGTGAAAATAAAAACTTTCTCTGCGCCCAAAATTGATAATAAATAATAATAAATACTAATAATAAATAATAATAGATAATAATAATTAATAATAATAGATAATAATGATAAATAATAATTAATAATAATACTAATTAATAATAGCGTGTCTGGGCTACATCACTCATAGCCCAGTTTGTGGAAAGATTATCCAGTACTGATGTACCGTTGCTCAGGGGACGTCCGAATGTAGTAATCGTACATCCCTTCCATGGAGGCTCTTTCCGTGTTTTGATGAGATGGGGGACGATGATAGTGAATATGATGGGCTTTAGCAGATGAAAATCTTAACCTAACTTAAGTCTAACTAACCGAACCCTGGTGACCATGTGAATTATTCCCCTTTCAATAAAAATGTTTCCAGTACCAGCCGGGAATCGATTCTGGGGCCTTTAGGTCAGTAGCCAGGGGTACTATAGCACTAGGCCAGTTTGCAAATCACATGACTTGTATCTTGTATGAATACACGAAAGTAGATCTAGTAACGTTTCTCTCTGTCAGATAAGGTTCTTCCTATGAAAATTGGACTGTAATTCATAAGTGCACAGTAAATATCTCTTGTAAAAAGCTTAAGATATAATCCGTGTGAATTATGTAGCTACTAATTTATAATTATAGTAAAGCTATTTATTTGATTAGCTCAGATCTTTAGAGCCACAAGATTGTCTAACCTTTTCAGCAAGACTTTTTTACTATTACGTTTTACATCAATATTAATTACTTAATATAAGACAATGGTTTTCAAACTGTAGTCCGCGGCAGAGTGCCAGGCGGTGCTCAGACGGGAACCACAGGGAAATAATAGAAATTATGTGAAAGAGATTTTTTTTTTTAAAAAGTACAAGATTGACAGGATAAGTTAATCAACTCAACGATACTTGGTAGTTTAGTAAAAGTTCTGTATTTTACTGCTTAATAAACACGTCAATTAAAGGGGGGGGGGGGGGAAGTAGAGAACGGGAGTTAAGGGCAGTGTTTTTTCAGTTTTTATAGCAAAAAAAATTGTTTGGCCAAAATAAATAAAATATTGCTCCAATTAGAAATTTATTATTATTATTATAATTATTAGCACCGCGTCTTACTACCCGTTCGGGTTATACGCACTTACGCTAATGTGTAATGGTAGGGTGATTGTGAGATGAAATGGAGGACCTACAGTTTAACGTGGAATCCGAACCACGGTGGAGGCCTGGCATTCCTCACATTCACAAGTTGTGATTAATACACATCTTGTCAGAGGTGAAGGAAGGGTTTGGCAATCAGATAAATCTGTGCTGGGACCAGAGGATTGAACCCCGGACCCTCAGCACAGAAGTCTGACACCTTACCCCTAGACCACCAGGTCACCTAATTAGAAATAAAGAAATTAATTTTCTTCCCATGGTAATATCAACATTTGTTGAATATCTGTCATGAGTATAACGGTATTATATGAGAAACCTTTGAAGTAAAGAGAAAAAGATTGTCATTAAATTCCAGGACGCCCTTGACCGATATTCAACAAATGTGGAGATCACCGTGTCAAGAAATTTAAACTCTTTGTTTCTACTGGAGCAATACTTGATTTTAAAAAACTACAAAAACATTGACCTTAACTCGCGTTCCCTACATTTCCACCTTAAAATAATTTCAAGCTTAGACAAAAAGACAGATATATTAATTATTTTAGAATACATCCTTAGGTACGGTTCAAAGTTTTATTGATGTATGACAACAACTAAAATTAAATACATGGTGTGGTGAATCGCACAGATGTTCCCTCTTTTATCTTGAAATTGAGTCATTTACTAAAAACTCGTAAGATATGTAAAACAAAATAATATAAATTGTTGCAGAAATAATCCATCAAAGAGCATAAAAGATATAGTATATACTGTTACAGCACTGAAAAAAAGGAAGATCTTTGTTCACCAAAGAGCATAACAATCACTTCCAATTTTAAAGTGCTCCTTAAATATATATATATATATATATATATATATATATAAATATATATATATAAATATATATATATAAATATATATATATATATGCTTATAGCTTAGAAACTATTGGGTTTGTAAAAATACAGTTCAAATAAAATATGTTTATTTTTAATAGTAACACAACTTTACAATGATATGTTATTTCGTATCTTAACTAGTTACGGAGATACGATCAACATTGGAAATTTCCGCTTATGCAAAGTATCCTCAAAGTCATTTTTATGGGGAATCGAAAATATCCATTTTGTTTGTCATGCATGATACACAATTCCTGGATACATTATTATTATTATTTTTTATTATTTTAGCACCGCGTCTTACTACCCGTCCGGTTTATACGCTTAAGTACTAATTACACTAATGGATTAGGAATTGGGAAGGTTGAATTTAGAGGAAGTGAACCCGCATTTGCGTGGAGGGAGAGTGGAAAACCATTTAGGAAAACCCACCCCCAGTTCACCCGACCGAGATTCGAACCTCGATCTCCCCGTCCTCGGTGGTCTGGCTCAACACGACTGGCGCGTTATCCAACTACGCCACCGAGGCGAGCTCCTGGATACAAATTTTAACAAAAACGTAAAGGCGGATTTTGATAAAATCGATTTTTATCTCTTTTTCCCATTCAGTAAACTAAACTTATATTTAGGGCTGGATGTCTAATTCCGAAAACCCCTCAGGAGACCCTAATGAAAACCCAAGATACCTAGTTTTAACCTGACCGGTAAAATGTTTTCGGCCCTAGGCATAGCGAAAACTACATTTTCAGTTTCACAGGGTCATGAAATGTAGACATTTATCAAAATTTCTAGTTCGATTTTGTTGACGATCTTGGGTCGAGCGAAAGTAAAAACACAAATGTTGTAATAAAAATGAATGGAGTAAACAAGTAAAGATATATTGAAGCAATAAAGGACTAGAACTGGATATTTGGGGAAAGCTTCATATTAATCTCGACAGAACTAAACCAGGAAATAAAAATATCAACGAACAACTTCCATCCGAGTCAAACATTTTATTTAAATTCGCTTAACATACACAATATATACTTCCACCTACTTAAAAACATCCCCCTCCTTCACACCATTACTCCTTCTCCTCCCCTCCTTCTTTCCAACATCAACACCTCATTACATGTTACTCATCAGTTGCGTTTTTTAACTGTCCTCAGACGAGCCGCTCCTCTTCTAACTCAGCACTGATAGTAACATAAAAATGTCTAAAGATAAATCATATGAAAATTATATTTTATGAAGGCATTGTTTACAACATAGACAACATTATTTTATTTTTCAAATTCTTTATAAAACGTTTTTAAATAACAAATATTTTCTCAAGTGTTAAGGTAAGATTCCCTCGGCGCGTCTTGCGTCTCGTGTCTGCGGCCGCAAATGTGGGGTGGCGAGTCGCAGACGCGGGGTGGCGAGTCGCATACGCGGGGTGGTGAGTCGCAGACGTGGGGTGGCGAGTCGCAGACGTGGGGTGGTGAGTCGCAGACGCGGGGTGATGAGTCGCAGACGCGGGGTGGCGAGTCGCAGACGTGGGGTGGCGAGCCGCAGACGCGGGGTGGCGAGCCGCAGACGCGGGGTGGCGAGCCGCAGACGCGGGGTGGCGAGCCGCAGACGCGGGGTGGTGAGCCGCAGACGTGGGGTGGCGAGTCGCAGACGTGGGGTGGCGAGTCGCAGACGTGGGACACAGTGTTTTCCTAGATGCGTCTCTCGGTCGCCAGTCGTGGGTAATCGATTTCCTCGAATAGCGCGGTTACTTTGAACCACTTAAAAAAAAAGTTTCTGTTGTAAATAACTTCTATTTACTTCCTGTGTTGGCAAGCAATTATGACAAAACTAAATGCAACTTTACCAAAACACACGCGTGCTTGGTGGTCCACAATGCTCTCGGAGCTCTCGGAGCAGTGTGGACGCAGACGCAATGTAGAGACGCTAGACGCCACACTGGTCGCCAGTCGCAGTCGCCTCTAAGGAACTAGCCGTAAACCATCGGTCGCTGTTCGCACCGAGGGAATCGTACTTTACATATTTTAAAATTTTAACTTTATAACCATTTTTAAATCAAGTTTTATTTTCTTCCTATTTCAACTATGGACGACAAACATTGTTCATGATTTTAACAATTACTTTTTTACTGGTTTGATATATATTTAATTACATACTCAAATGATTTTTATTACCGGTACAACATTTGTTTGTTTTAATCCTACTTGTTGTCAAACATTAAGAAATAGTATCTTTAGTTGGCTGATCTGCATGTGTCTCGAACGCTCATCAAATGTTCCGCCATTGGTAACAGTTTGTAAAAGACTGATCGAAGGGGTAGCGATCAGGAAGGCAGCTTACAGTAAATGCACCCGCTTTTGCATGGAGAGGGAATGGGAGAACCATGGTTATAAATCACACGTGAAAAACCATCTCCGCTGCATCCGGACAAGAACTTCGACCTTCCTTCCTCACAGACAATCCAGTCTATTGCGAGGCCAACATCATAGACCGCGCTACCAACGGTGTTGGCCAAAAAACTGTTGTTTGAGTTTTAAATTTTAACGATGACATTCTTTTGAGTTTGAGTTTTAAATAAAGTGTGTGGTTCTCTAGCTTTTGAATGTATGTATGTCAATATTCAAAGCAAAGGATGGTTGGATCTTCAACAGTTTCACCACCAACTGTAAAGCCTAGTCAGCAAATAAGAGGTGTACTAGGGAAATGAGGGGTGAGGTGGATTCTCGTTGCTTTCCTTAGTGATCTAGAAGGTGCTATTGCACATCAGTCTGCCAAGCCCAACTATTCATAAACTGATCTTAAAAGAGAAACCTTCACTCCATGCATCAAAGGGACTGGTTGTATATTGAATGGTATTACTAGTATCTTTCATAGCTCTGCCACTTTTATTTGTCAGAGCTGTAAGTGAGACTGAGACAGATCAATAAAAGTAACATTTGGCTCTAGATAGAGTGCATTGTAAATACTTTACGTTATCTTACCAGAGATGGATCTGGGCTAGAGCTTTCGTGTGTATAAATATAAAATGTTCACTGCATCTTAATACTTGACTGGGCTAACAACTTATTCACACTGATGGTATACGGATGAGTAAGGTATAATTTAAAGGAAATATATTCACATTTGCGTGGAGGAGTGTTGGAAACAACTTAATAAAAACATTCTCGAAACACCCGTCCATGATTAGATCCCTGAAATACTCAACCACTTTAAATCCAGTCTTTCACTTGAGGGACGCCTTAGGCCGCACGACCACCTATGTAGGGCGTTTGAATATCTGGCGCTTTTACTCTTATAACTATTTGAATATTTGTTAAATTCCTAACATGTTTGACACATAAAACTATTTTTAACAATAATTTTAAACAAAAAATATGTATTGTTTGTTCCTAACAAAATGTTCTCTCACCACCACCAAAACGTCCCCGCTAGTGTGTATGCGCGCCGGTGCGTTGAAGCGCCTCATTAGTCACTGTTATTGACGGTTCCATATCTGCCAGCTCCGCAATTCATGTCAAAACTCCCTTTTTTGAAATTCCACCGATAGAAATCTTGTTTTACGACTGTGTTTTCGCATGGTTTCCCCCCCCCCTTCCCTCCCCCCTTAACAATCCCATCCAATCCCGGTCGCTACCACACCGCGAGCTATCAACAAGAGATAGGACGCAAAAGTTTGTTTTGAGGGTTGCAGAGGGTGGGGTTGGGGATTTCAATGTTTCACTTACTAAAGCGAACTGAGAACCAATGAAATTATCTGTTATTTCGCTTCTTTTTATCTTCCATGAGGTTATTTGTCTTCTTCCAAGAACGTTAATAAAATAATGTAAACTATGTATATCTTTAAACTTCGAAGTCATCAAAATCCATTGTGGATATGTCATAGGAACTAGGTTTGTATTTATTTTATTCTTTATAAGTACAAATATTAAACGTCCTTCAAGTAGATGTATTTGTACATGTACTACTCCACAGCTATATAGGTATAGATCACTTCGCTTCAGGGGTGGATCCACTGGAGGGGGTAAGGAAGAAATCCCCCCCCCCCCTTCCCCAAATGGACAGGAGACTTACAGAGATATAAACACAGCTTAGCGGATCGACGGAAAAGGCGTTAGGAAAAGAGTCAGGCGAACGAACACTAATATAACAGGAAATATGAGATTGAGGTATTTGAACGATTGTGAAGAGTAACTGGTTGTGTCATCGTTGCGGCTGATGAAACCACGGTTGAAAGAAGACTTGTCAGCATAGCTCTTCTACATGTTCACAATGATATCAAGCAAACATAGAATGGTCATGTAAATAACAGACCTTAGTATACATTTAAGAAATATCATAAATAATTATTGGTTTTGTTCATATTTCCATTTAATTCTATCTTGTTTCCAGGAGTTCAGGATGTCCTTAAAACGTCACTTTTGAGGGTTAATTCCCTGGATCCACCCCTGCTTCGGTAGGAGAGTATACTGAGAACAACCCAGCCAAGACAAACACCTATCGTACAAATATTTGAACCCCAAACTGTCCGCTAATTAAAAAAACCTATCATCTAATAAAATACTTCCTTAATAAACCATTACATGAAATTTTCTAGATAGGCTATAATCGATAAAATTGCATCAAACAATAAAGGCATTCACTTGCCTTTCAAATAATGTAAACCATTACCAAATGCCTCTAGCCGTTTGGGCTCAAAACCTATGTATTGGTATGGAAGAAAGCAACTTTATACAATTAAGCATATATGAAAGACGAAGTTTGGAGGATGAAATATTAGGATTACGGAAATCAGCCGTAAATGGGTCATATTCGAATAAATAGAAAATTTACACCCGGACCAGGGAGTCTAACTCGGGACCTGGTACTTAAAGTTTCCAATGAATGACAACTTTGACAGGCTTTTTAAGTTAATGTCTGTTAATGTCTCTTGACACAAGGATCGTTTAACGGTTTATTCTAAGTGACAAGGATGTAAAAGGATGTTGAGAGGAAGTGCAATCACATTAATACAGAGAACAGATGGGGAAAGTGATCATTCAAATGTGACCCGCCTCGGTGGCGTAGTTGGCTAACGCGCTAGTCGTGTTGAGCTCGACCGTCGAGGACGGGGAGATCGAGGTTCGAATCTCGGTCGGGTGAACTGGGGGTGGTTTTTCCTAAATGGTTTTCCACTCTCCCTCCACGCAAATGCGGGTTCACTTCCTCTAAATTCAACCCTCCCAATTCCTAATCCATTAGAGTAATTAGTACTTAAGCGTATAACCCGAACGGGTAGTAAGACGCGGTGCTAAATGTGTGTGTGTGTTCATTCAAATGTGTTAAAACCAGTCGGGCGAGATTTGAACCGTTACCTTCCATCACCGACAATCCAGTATATTGTGAGACAGATGGCACAGCCATACCACCTCTCTGGTCTATTGGTCCAGAGGTGCCGGGTTCGATTACCGGCGCTTCCAGAATCTTTCTGTTGAAGCAGTGGGTCTGTAACGGGGTCAACTGAGCCTCGTGAGGACAAATGAGGAGATACTTTTAATAAATAAGTAGCAGCTTTGGTCTAAAAATCTGAGATTAACGCTTGGAGAGTTTGTTGTTCCGACCACATGACACCCTCTATCCGCAAATGTTGGCACTATCATCGCTAACGGCGGTGGCCACTCGGTCAGTATAGCTCGACCATGGGCTCATGTCATGGAGGGTTTTTTTTTTTAATGATACAGACCACGTGATTATGGCTGTGGGTCAAATCGCTCAGTAACACACAACATAAATACTGTACATTATTTCAATATCTGTAAAGTTCGATACACCATATTATGAGACCTGCTTTGAAGTTCACGTGGTCTCAACACTCTTAGAATTTTTCTCTAATTTATTTTCCACTCTCTCTATACAAATGCGGGTACTTGATTCTAAATTCAACCTTCCTCGTTCCTAGCCCATTAGTGTAGTTAGTGAATACATATATTTATATAAATAAATAAAAATATATATATATTTAAGGTGGTGTCGAAACAATTAGATGATTAAAAACTTGAAAATTAAATATTGACTAGATAGATTAAAGATACTTTTTGAAGATAATGTCCCTCATATGAGCTCCATCGGACGTCAGACAAACCTTAGCAGGTTGTCCATCACTTTCCTCAGCATTTATCTAATTGTTTCTGCCTCACCCTGTAAACACATATATATGTTTTATTAGCAGCGCCTATGGCACGAAACTTGCTAGTACTTAGTAGTTGGCATAACAAAAAGTACAGTATAAACAAAAGGTTGTCATTGATTGAATTTAAAGTGTGTCCAACAATTTTTTACTTTTGGCGTTAAGTATCTTCATTCAATGAATGGCACACGGATGGCTAAATTCGGTTGTGATTTGAATCCACACCACAGTGGAGAGGTTAAAAATAAATACAAACCGTTGATACGGGGCCGATGTGTTCAACCAATCAAGTATTTACAGTTACAGCGGGCAATTACAGTATTGACATGTCGTTAGTGTAATTGGTATGTTACAAGTACGTGCACTGAGGGCCATTCAAGCTCGCCCATCGCACGCTCTGATTGGTTGATTTGTGATCACTTTGGGGACGGCTGCTGCTTGTATAGTATGAGGGTGACGTCACAGGTTCTCAGGGTGGCCAGTTTTCCCGGGGTTGACGTTCTATTGGATCACGGGGTCACAGTTTGTGTTCACTAGCGGAGTTTTTATGTATTAGTTTCGGCTTTGCAACTGACTAGTTATTACTGCAGAGTAGCGTTTCTCAAAAAGGGTTCCGTGAGGTGAAATTAATGGTT
Source organism: Timema podura (assembly GCA_033556935.1). NCBI lineage: Eukaryota > Metazoa > Arthropoda > Insecta > Phasmatodea > Timematidae > Timema > Timema podura. The sequence goes on along the minus strand of JAVRXN010000003.1, from coordinate 63,419,315 downwards.
CCACGAAATATATTAAATTTTTTTTAAAAAATGTTACACATCAAAAGTTAAAAACATTGTAGAAACATTTACAATAGTATTTGACGGACGAAACGATATTTGTGTCTTTACTGCATTCTGGATTATCGCTTAATTCTTGGACCAAAACGAAGTATCGAGACCGACTTGATGCAGCTCCAGACATGCGAATACAATCGTTAACAACTAAACGGATATAAGAAGAATTTGACAAAAAAATAAAAAAATACATTCTACCTATTAAAATATATGTTGACTGTTGACATTTTTTGTATTTCTATACTAATAACAGTAAGCAAAGAATCTGATACTATAGTTATAATTTAATTAAGAGTAAAAACTTTAACATTCCACCCCACCTCCCATGACAGGCACTTATACAGGATGGATGCGTTTACTTATGGGACATGAAAGAGATAAAAACGTGTAGTTGCCTTCCCACTGGAAAAATGTGACTTCCTGTTTAAAGGTACTTGACCTTGAAACCAGAAAAGTTTTCACCTGTCGCTTTTTTTTTTATGTGCTACTATAAACATATTTTAGGGGTTCCGTTATGTTGTATGAAACATAAAAAAAGTTCCGTGACTAAATTTGATCGGTAAACGCTGCTGTAAAGTATATAATATTAACCAATTAAAAAAATTAACTTAAAAACATAAAGTTTTCACTTTAACAAACTTGTATTTACACAATTCTCTTGTATTACTTTACAAAACGTAGACGTTTAGTCAAATGTAAGCAAGGCGAAAGAAAAAAATACATTATGACAGCTTGTGAAGTAGTTTGTACTGAGCTAATAATTTATTATTATTGTTATTAGATTATGTATGAATTGTTTATTAATTTAACCTCATTTCTCCGACTCCATACTAATCATATTACTTGTATAATTGAGGGGGTTGGGGCAAAAACATGAAATATCCCGTAGATTTAGATGGGATATTTTCACTATTTAAACGTCACTAAATTTTTTAACTCTATAACCATTAAAAAAAAAGTATTCATTCGAACTATCTATCCTCAAAATATCAACTGACTATATAAAATACTCGTAGTTCAAGGGGTAAGCTACCAGAAATCCATGCTAAAACATTTTTTCATAAAATGAGGGCTATCATGTTTTTGACTGACCCACTCAATTTTGTTCTATTGATCCCATGAATATCTAACAGATGGCCTTACTAGCTAAATTTTAGCTAAAATTGGCCTTCCCACCCCTCTTTTTTTCCTCCTGTACCCTTCATATCATAATTACATGAAAATATGGCTGACGACAGTTCATCTTCAAGCTGTATAAAACTGTAAATGCCTACAGGCAAATACTTTCTGATTGTTTATCAAAACAATAAAAAATATTTGACCTTTACAACATTTCATATTTGTAAAATTATATTGCTACTAATTTTAGGCTAAAGTTTATTTGTGTCTGCCATATTTTGAATTCTTAAATCCACACATTCAAGTAGAAACTCAGTATCTAGGCTTAAGTTGTTTAACTGTGCAAACCTCTTGCCTTAATGCATAATATTATCAGGGCAGGAAGTGAATAAACCGAACGGGTAGTAAGGTGCGGTGCTAAAACAACATGGTAGGAAGGTGCGGTGGCGGTGCTAAAACAACATGGTAGGAAGGTGCGGTGCTAAAACAACATGGTAATAAGGTGCGGTGCTAAAACAACATGGTAGTAAGGTGCGGTGGCGGTGCTAAAACAACATGGTAGGAAGGTGCGGTGGCGGTGCTAAAACAACATGGTAGGAAGGTGCGGTGCTAAAACAACATGGTAGGAAGGTGCGGTGGCGGTGCTAAAACAACATTGTAGGTAGGTGCGGTGCTAAAACAACATGGTAGGAAGGTGCGGTGGCGGTGCTAAAACAACATGGTAGGTAGGTGCGGTGGCGGTGCTAAAACAACATGGTAGGAAGGTGTGGTGCTAAAACAACATGGTAGGTAGGTGCGGTGGCGGTGCTAAAACAACATTGTAGGTAGGTGCGGTGCTAAAACAACATGGTAGGAAGGTGCGGTGGCGGTGCTAAAACAACATGGTAGGTAGGTGCGGTGGCGGTGCTAAAACAACATGGTAGGAAGGTGTGGTGCTAAAACAACATGGTAGGTAGGTGCGGTGGCGGTGCTAAAACAACATGGTAGGAAGGTGTGGTGCTAAAACAACATGGTAGGTAGGTGCGGTGGCGGTGCTAAAACAACATGGTAGGAAGGTGCGGTGCTAAAACAACATGGTAGGAAGGTGCGGTGCTAAAACAACATGGTAGTAAGGTGCGGTGCTAAAACAACATGGTAGGAAGGTGCGGTGCTAAAACAACATGGTAGGAAGGTGCGGTGCTAAAACAACATGGTAATAAGGTGCGGTGCTAAAACAACATGGTAGTAAGGTGCGGTGCTAAAACAACATGGTAGTAAGGTGCGGTGCTAAAACAACATGGTAGGAAGGTGCGGTGCTAAAACAACATGGTAGGAAGGTGCGGTGCTAAAACAACATGGTAGGAAGGTGCGGTGGCGGTGCTAAAACAACATGGTAGGAAGGTAATTTTAGAAAATACGCACCTCTTTTTATCATCATTGATACCATTTTTATGTATGTGATTTTTCATAATAGTTTTTATCATCCTAACACCAAGCTAATGTGGGTGCACTACCTCTGAAACAAACTTCCTCTTACACACATCAGTGGTCACGTGGACTAAATGTTAGGCTCCTCTAGTTTGTTTTGATACTGATAGAGGGGTCGGAGTTCACTTATCATGGCATGGTATAATTAATAGTTTCTCACTTTCCTTCCACGCAGATTCAGGAACATTTCCTTTGTATTTACCTTGCTCCTTCTTATATCATCAGCGTAATTCAAACGCGTATAGCTCAGATGGGTAGTAAGACATGAAAGGAAGAAACAAACAAAAATTCCCTCTGTCTTTCATCTTAGGTTATACCGTTAATTTATTATGATGTTAAACGGTTGTTTATTTTAATCCTTTTCCACCGTGTTTTCACTATAGCTCCATTACAGTTCGTTCGCCAATATTAGCTACTCTACATTTATTTTTATGTTGTTATAAAAGGTTCTTCAAATGGTGAGACGACTATAAATAGCTTTCATGAATGAGTTCTCTTACTAAAATATTTTACACTTTCTCATACGCTTTCCTTTTTCTTTTTTCTTAGCGGCTCGGTCTCACTCTAAATAAACGTAATGGCAGTACATGGGGGGGGGGAATACCCACAATTTCAGGTCGGAACAAAAATTATTATTTTCTCTACCTAAAAGCCATTTGAAAACAGCGATAAAAGGAAAGCAGAGGATTTTAAAAAATAAGAGGGGTGAGCAAGAAACTTCAATACGGGTAGACTTTAAAAAAAACAGTTGACTGGTGAGGTATGGCGAAATGGGCGTGAGGGAAATGGAGAAAGATTGGGGTCATTCATTCAGCCGGTTGAATGAGAGGACGTGACGTCACGTGTACCCATTGGTGGGAGGTTGGGATTGGGGGGGTGGGGGGGGAAGGGAGTACCTCCTGCCTTCTTCCTTAGTCTCCTTATCCTTCAACTCTTCCTGAAGGTAGTTTGGTGGGTCGTGCGCAGCTTGAAGATTGATGACTTTGCCGTGCTAAGAGGTCCTGAAACCTGCCCGCCATCCTAGATTCCCCTCCATCTTTTCTAGATTCTAGATGCGGCGTGGCACGCCTGCCCACCATTAACCTCCTGAGGTCTCGAAACTAAATCCTCGCCATTGCTCAACCAGGATAGGGATGGTGGAGGTTTGTGGGGGGGTGGATGATACGCCCGATTTACTTGACATGTAGCGTTTGTGCATCGCACTGACTGCATCTGTGTCGACAAAATACTCACGTCTACGGGAGGGATGCGGGTTGTTACAATGAACGGATTGGCTTGTGCTTAAAATACATAGTTGAGCCTTTGCGTGGAGAACCTTTTATTGGCAGTTCAAAAATTGTGTTCAACCCCAAATTTTTTTTTTAAAGAAATTTTATAACAGCTTAAAACATTTATTCATTACTCCAGTTAGATATATTTTACTGGCTTCAAAGAAGTATTTTCGATTCACCTGTTTAGTAAGCTTTTATGAAGGTTCAAAAGGTCTCAATGATTCAGATGTTTAATAACCTTTCCTGTCAGTTCAAAGGAGTTATTCAATTCACATGTTTGATAATCTTTTCTATCAGTTCAAAGGATGTATTCAATTCACCTTGTGATAACTTTTTGATGTTCAAAGGATTTATTAATTGCATCTGTTTGATACCTTTTATATCAGTTCAAAGGATTTATTCAATTCACCTTTGTTATAACCTTTTATGATGGTTCAAAGGTTTTATTAATTGCATCTGTTTGATAACCTTTTATATCAGTTCAAAGGATTTATTCAATTCACCTTTGTGACTACCTTTTCCGACGGCTCAAAAGGTTTATTCAACTCATCTGTTTGATAACGTTTTCAGCCAGTTCTACAGCTTTAATAATCTCGATAAAATATTTACTTATTTATCAAGGGTAAAGTAAAAATTAATATACCACAGGATAATATTTACCCCCAAAAATTAAATGATCATTGCTTTTGTGCGGATAATGTATTTATGACTTTCTTAAAATTCAATATTTACCCTAGTCAAAATTATGTACGCTTTTAAATAATAATTAAGGGTACCGGTACTTTAGCTTAAGCAACGAGTGAACAAAAAAAAATTAAAAGTATTTAAACGTTTTTATTAAACTTCACCCATTTATGGATAGCAAAGTACACTCCATTTGTCCTTAAAAGTGAGATGCTTATCTTAATTGATTACACTATGACATTCACTTAGATACAATATCATGGTGAAATAAAGTAAGGTAAGTTTACATTTTACCTCACTAAGACTTAACCGTTAATCGGGTCCTTGTTGGTAAAGGGCCATATAAAAATATGCCATACATACATTTTTGGTGTTGGACAAAAATTCATTTTTTCCCGCGTTTAAGCCGAAATGTCTTTTTTTTTTCAGAAAATTATAATATATAATTATCATCGCCACCATTATCGTAGCTTAATCTTTCAAATATACGTCTATGTTTCCTCTTTACACACTCGCCTTATCCTCAGCTATCGACTATACGTCTATTTCCCCTCACCACACTTGCCACGTCCTAAACTCTTAACTATACGTCTATATACCCCCTTAATTACACTCGCCAGTTCTGAATACTTAACTATACGTTTATGTTTCCCCTCTCCACACTCTCCTTGTTTTCAACTCTTGACTATACGTCTATTTCCCTCACACACTTGCCAGTACTCAAACTTTAACTATACGTCTATATACCCCCTTAATTACACTCGACCAGTTCTGAATACTTACTATACGTTTATGTTTCCCTCTCCACACTCTCCTTGTTTTCAACTCTTGACTATACGTTTATGTTTCCCCTCTCCACACTCTCCTTGTTTTCAACTCTTGACTATACGTCTATGTTTCCCCTCACACTCTCCTGGTTTTCAACTCTTGACTATACGTCTATGTTTCCCCTCTCCACACTCTCCTTGTTTTCAACTCTTGACTATACGTCTATGTTTCCCTCTCCACACTCTCCTTGTTTTCAACTCTTGACTATACGTCTATGTTTCCCCTCTCCACACTCTCCTTGTTTTCAACTCTTGACTATACGTCTATGTTTCCCCTCTCCACACTCTCCTTGTTTTCAACTCTTGACTATACGTCTATGTTTCCCCTCTCCACACTCTCCTTGTTTTCAACTCTTGACTATACGTCTATGTTTCCCCTCTCCACACTCTCCTTGTTTTTCAACTCTTGACTATACGTCTATGTTTCCCCTCTCCACACTCTCCTTGTTTTCAACTCTTGACTATACGTCTATGTTTCCCCTCTCCACACTCTCCTTGTTTTCAACTATTGACTATACGTCTATGTTTCCCCTTTCCACACTCTCCTTGTTTTCAACTCTTGACTATACGTCTATGTTTCCCTCTCCACACTTTCCTTGTTTTCAACTCTTGACTATAGGTCTATGTCTCCCTCCGCTACACCCCCTGCCCAAACCAGAAAGCCTCGCCCGTTGTGCAGAGGATGGAGGCTACAGCAGCTGTTGTTAATGTTTGTGGAGCCGAGCCAAACATCACACATCACACATTACACTGCACATCAGTCACACGCACAGCTGACAACTTATGAAACCACACATGAACAGAATACTCGCTGCCATTTACTGCATTTGGAGTGGTTTTTCGTATGAGCGAAGAGGGGGAGGATGCTCTTTTTTTTTTTTTTAATTAAAATCCGCACAAGTGATTTCTTGCCATTGTATTATGAGAATGCGATATGGACTGACCATTGGGAATTATTGTCTCGGAAAAGTACACTCCCCTATATAAAACGTGCCGGCTCTTTAAATATTAGTTTAATTATAAGTAATCCACTTTTTTTTACTTTTACTGTACTTCAGATTAGCATTTTACAAGAATATATGGGAAATCTTAAGATTTTTGCTTGGTTTTATACATTAACATTTTTTCCCCCAAACAATTTTATGTCAACAAATCAATAAAGAGATTATATTTTTACATAATTAATTAAAACAGCATTTTAATTATGCATAATTAATACTAGACAAGGGTGAGGCATCCATTCTTTGTCTTGCAAGCTTTGGTTCGATTCAAGGTGCTGGCTAAACTGGATAGTATCTCTAAACGATATCGTCCTATTATTCAATTAGTGCCAGTCCTGTTATTTGGGTTAGTGATTTAGGTCGAAGATTGTTATTTAACCCTAGGTTAGTTTTAAAATTGTGTGTTGATATAGACCTATTCAGGAAACTTGCTAACGTTCAGTGGAGGGCTTATACCGAACTGAGGATTGATGGCTTTAAATAGTATTCATTTCCATTTACTATTTTACTATAAAGTGCCAAAGGCACCTTTTTAAAATAGACTCTGGTTGAGGTGACGATGCCCAATCCACCTGTTTACAATACCGTCTAGTCGAATCGATGGGTCCACATCCATTCGTTTATCTAAGTTCACCACTGTATTTTAGATCAGGGGTCAAGATGTATTCATCACAGTTTTTATCTGTCTTTTATATTTTTTTATGTGATTTAAAATACAGTTGTTTTAGTATTCCTAGTGTCGTCAGGTCCACAAATTAGGTCACTACAGTAGTAAAAAAAAAAGTCACTTGTAATATTTATGATTAAAGTTTTTAGTAACGGTGTGTATGTCTCCTACACTTGCGATCAACCCATCTTTCCCTGTCAAGAATTCTTTTTACCGGGTGGTTACCTACGTTTACAACCAGCGCATTCTGTGGTGAGGCCAGGAAGTATCTCAAGGTCCTTTGGGAGCATGCATATGACAGCGTTGCACTCTTGGTGGTCACCGGCTTATGGGGGTTTGAGGCATGAAAATTCCATGAGCCGTTTCTCTGCGTTGTGTCAAGGGGTGTAGGATCGTGTAATACAGACTCCGTGACCCACATAAGACTGAAGGGAGCAACGTAATTTGCTCGCTGTTCATTTATTTACGTCGGCTGTATTTTAAAAGTTAAACTGTTTCAGAAATATGATGTTCATAGAGAAATGTATTTTACGAGTGTCTATACTTTAAAACATATATTATAAACAAGTTTTTATTCTTTTTTCTTTAATGCTTATGAATAATGTATTCTTAAATTATACTTTCACTGAAAACTTGAGCTCATAGAATAACATTTTCTCTAACCATATGCAAAACTAATGAAACACTGTTTAATTTGAGTTTCGCATAGTTGCAATTGCCCCCGGCTGAAGGTGGGGGTGGTCTTGTGAAATTTTCTTGAATAAAAGTTTGAAAGTATTGCTCCTTAGTTATACATTTTGATTAAAAAAAGCTTATTTCTTCTGTATTTATTTAGCACTGCGTCTTACTACCCATTCGGGTTATACGGCTGTGTACTAATTACACTGATGGGTTAGAGATGAGGAAGGTTTAATTAAGAGGAAGTGCACCTGCATTTGCATGGAGAGTGTGTATGGGGGGAAACATTTAGTAAAAACAACCCTCAATTGCACCCGACTGAATTGAACACCGATATCCCCGTCTTCGGTAGTCTAGTCTAACACGAGAGTAGCGCAATACACCACGCGGCCACCGAAGCAGGTCACTTCTGTATTAAACGGCACACAATGATTGTGAACAATTATTACTGTAGGCCTAAACTCTTTTAACATCACAAACCAATGATAATGTAATGTAAATATTTAGCTATTAATATATTAAAATATTTTTAAAACTACTCCGAGCTGCATATCCTCATATTTCTCCTTTTAAGCATAGAAAGTTTTATCTTATGTTTAGTCTTATTGGTTTTCTAGATACCCAAACCATTGATGATGCCATTTAAGAGATCAGGCTCGCAACGCGGTCAAATTAAAAGTTTTCCCAAAAACTTAGACCTATGCCAAGTATTTATGTTTCTAGCTCTTTAGTTACTTGATTTGGTAGTCATTATGTTAAATGCATTATGCTCACAATGGTGTATATTTTTTTAAATGCGTTTAAGGTGCACATCCTACTTAGCGCCAAATTTCAGCTTGCTACTTTGAATATTGTTAGTTTTAGAGATAGGACGCTAGTGGTCAAGCCGTTTAAGATGTAGTGCTGGTAATATATGTAAAATTTATAAAACTACTTGTGTACACATTCTCATGTTTCCCTAATTATATTTAACAAGTTTTTCACTTCCAAAGTTTTCTGGATTTAAAGTTATCCACACGGCTTGTCGGAGAGTTTAAGGGTTCAAACTCACAATTTATGTAAAATTCAAGAAAATACGCCTGAGCTGCGCTACCTCGGGTTACCCTTAATACTTATGCAAAGTTTTAGGTCCTTAAATTAAAGCGTTTACACACAAATATACATTCTATTTTATTTAATTGGTTATGTACTTTGCTACTAAGGAGTTTCTGCTTACTTTTAAATGATAGAAGTCTTCTGTTTATTTAAATACTTCAATATTAATGTTAATTTAAGACCAAATAAAGATGTAAACAACCAACCAAACTATTAAAACAGATGACTGTATATAATATAATCTCCAGTAATTTTTATTTGAATGCATGATATACATTTATCTGATTCAGTGGCCGCGTGGTCTAAGTCGTTATTCTTGTGTCAAACTAGACTGCCGACTACAGGGAGACTGGGGTTCGAATCCCGGTCTGGTGTAATGAGGGTGGTTTTTACTAAATTGTTTTCCATTCTCCCTCCCCGCAAATTAGGTCACACTTCCTCTAAATCCAATCTTCCTAATTCCTAGCTCATTATTGTAATTATAGTATATAAGCGTATAACCTGAACAGGTAGTGAGACGCGGTGCTTAAAAAACCCAGATATTTCTTTTGTAATTTCTCCTTGGATTTTGAAGTTGATATTTATCCTTTGTTGATCAAGAAAGACAGAAAACAAATGAACACTTTAGTCAATAGTGCATTATCTTCATACATATTAACAATTGTTTATTGTTCACGTGGTTTAAGACGTCTTCCACCCGCTTTGGTGGCCGCGTGGTCCAAGGCGCTACTATCGCAATAGACTAGACTGCTGATGACGAGGAGATAAGGGTTCGATCCTGGTTGGGTGTACTGAGGGTGGTTTTTCCTAAATGGTTTCCCACTCTCTCCATGCAAGTGCGTATACACTGCCTCTAAATTCACTCTTACTTATTCTTAGCCCATTAACGTAACTATTGCATGAATGTATAACCGAATGGGTAGTAAGACGTGGGCTAAAAAACACACGCTTGTTTCTTAATAAATGTCTTGTTTTATTTATATGATAAAGCAAGATACATTAACTAAACTGTATATATAGTTTAGAAAACATTACCTTGATAGGCCAAGGTCACAGACAAATAATATACCCAGACACTCAACGTCCGGGTTAAAATGGTTGTGCTCCTTTTGTCAGCTTGAGTTCTTCAACACTAGGTTCGCTGCGGTTAGTCCTATCATCACCGGCATGACACTAGCGAAGCCCAGTGTTGAAGGACTCAAGCTGGCAAAAGGAGCGCAGCCAAAACCCATAAGGTTGAGAGTCTGTTTCTTACTTGTCTGTGGCCGAGGTTCATTCCCTACTGAGTATACCAACTTATATTATACAAATCTACCCCCAGGTGAATAAATGAGCCTTTATTTTTTACCATTAACACTTTTATCACCAGTTGTATTGACGTCTTGATTAAATGTGAGCTAAGGGAGAAGGAAAGATCTAAAATAAGTCAGCATTAGAACATCTTAAATAGAATTCTAGTCATGGATTTTTAAATCAGCGTCAGGCCAGCCAGTCAAACACACTGGCGTTAAGATCACTCTTGTCAGTGTGCATATTTTTCTAATTAGCCACTGTCTTTATTTCTTCATACCACAGGTTCCTAATAACCGGTACTGGAACTAGAAAGTACGAATGGCTAATCATAGCACTACATGGAATTGTTTCAATAATCGCTTTATTGATATGTTCAGTGAAGAGACATAGCCACAATTATTTTAATGTAAATGTACTTAATTTGGGGTTTAAATCCAAGTTGAGTGTATTGACTTCTTTTTAAAATAAAGGGTTTCCACTCTCTCTCCACTCGAATATGAGTAAAATTCCTCAAGATTAAATTTCACTCATCCCTAACACATTAACGTAATTAGTAAATAGGCGTAAAACCCGAACGAGAGAGATGCGATGACAAAGATATAAAAATAAAATTCAAATACTTGAATAAGTTGTGTAGCCTTTCTGTCTTAAGGTGTCAGTGTAGGGGACGCAAGGGAAGTTCAGTGTTTTTGCAGTTTTTATAGCAACACTTTTTTATTTTCGAAATAAATAAAATATTGCTTCATTAGAAACATAAGAGTTTAATTTTCTTCACATGTTGATATCAACATTTCTTGAATATCTGTCGAGGGTGTACTGTAATTTAATGAAAACTTTTTTCTTTTCATTTAAAAAGTTTGTTAGGTATCTACTGCAAAAAAAAAATGCTCATTACAGATATTCAAGAACTTTTGATATCACCATGTGAATAAAATTAAACTTTAAGGTTTCTACTAGAACAATATTTTATTTATATATATTTTGGCCCAAAACTTGTTTTTCTATAAAACTGAAAAAAAAAAAAACTGAACTCTACTCGCGCCCCCTACGCTCCCACTTTAAGGCATGTGTTAAATAAACATTGTCAACATTGATGAGGATATTAAGGATTAAATCCCTGCTAGATGTGGTAAGTGTTCTTTTACACATGTCATATTCGCTATAGTTCACCCGGCCTCTCTTTGTGCTAGCGCCAGGTGTATTTCCTTTAAGCTATTCTCCTAATACTTATTTGTTAATTAGCTAGTATTATTATTATTATTAGCACCGCGTCTTACTACCCGTTCGGGTTATACGCACTTACGCTAATGTGCAATGGTAGGGTGATTGTGAGATGAAAATGGAGGACCTACAGTTTAACGTGGAATCCGAACCACGGTAGAGGCCTGGCATTCCTCACATTCACAAGTTGTGATTAATACACATCTTGTCAGAGGTGGAGGAAGGGTTTGGCAATCAGATAAATCTGTGCCGGGACCGAGGATTGAACCTCGGACCCTCAGCACAGAAGTCTGACACCTTACCCTTAGACCACCAGGTCACCAATTAGCTAGTAGCCCTTGTATTTAACGTACATATGTGGTCAGCAAAGTGGCCGTATTTTAGAGTCTTAAGTTCAACTGTAAGCAAGACGGACACTTTTTATTATCAAGCATTTACTTTTAAAAATAAAATAAATCTTATGTTATAATCGGGTTTTATATCGAACCGGAGTCTTTCTGTTGTGCGCACGGTTAAGTTTAGAAGCCACTTTCACTTTTGGAGGTGGAGTATCGAAAATACGAAGGAAAATGAAGTCACGTTCTGCCCTTTCCATCTCGTTTAAACAAGCGTTGTGTACCTCCCGGAACTTTTTAATGATCAGGCGTGCTAACTCACACACACACACACACACACACACAAAAAAGTTCTCTCCCTCCGCCCGCCGAACCCTCTGTTCCCTTCCACGTGCAGTCGTAAATAAAATAAATCCCGAACTCAATTTAGTAGTGGTGGCCGGATATATTAAGTGAATAAAAAGTTCGCATTGCCCCTGGGGATTCTGTTTTTTGGGCTTCACAGAAGGTTCGTAAGGGACCTGAAAGGACAGTCTGTTTTTGGTTAAACTCGAATCTTTCCCTGCGTATTGGATTGCTATACACACAACTCTCTATGTGTGATTCCTATGTGTTCACATATCCTATAAAGAAAATCAACAAATAGTAATGTATTTAACCATAATTTTTCAAATTCTTCAAATTATAATAGCTGTTGCTCAAACATAATCATGTTTTTTCTACTTTAAACTTATGTTAGTATCTGTTTTTAACCAATTTATTGGTTATTTAATTACTTGTAACATCCCCATTGTTTGGTTCAGTGGTTCTCAAAGTTTTGTGCTTCACGGACCCCCTGGGAATATTTATATAACTGGCGTACCCCTTATACAGATATAAAATATTTTAGAATAATAATGGGTATACAATAAAACATCTATATTTATGTGTGCCTATTTACATATTACTTTATACAACTACATATAATAATAAACACACAAATTTACATGATTACTTGAACAAATCTAACAAAATGATCAATATCATCGTGCTTCATCACTCAGTTACTGCAGTGTTGCTAATTGTACCATCTGGATAAATCTACAATAATTCCACCGCTTCATCGCGTACCCTCAAAATGTGTTCCGCCTACCCCCGAGGGGTACGCGTATCCCCCTTCGAGAATAACTGGTTTGGTTAATCAAATTGACATTTATCTCATAGGTAATATAAAATTGTATCATTACACAGTACATCCAATATTTGTATTGCTTAATGCGGAGTCAATGATTGCAATGATTATCATACGGATGTAGTCTAACTAGCCATAATTATTCCAAGTGCCCACACCTTAATTCTTTCACAAGTTCGACTGATCTGGGATATCATTAATTTTTCCTGGTTTTTAGTGTCAGTGTCAATCCCTAAGATCTCGGGGGAAAAAATCCACTTGAGAAATAGAAGTATTTGTACAGTCCAATTTCCATAGGTGGAACCTTACCTGACAGATAGAAAAGTTACTAGATACACTTTCACATATTCATACGTCATGTCATTTGAAAGCTGTCACTTTTGATATTTTATAGAATCCATATCTATAATATATTAATATGTTATCAATGTTAGCCACAAAAAATATGTGTGTTTAAATTATAACTTTGTACAACTCTCCATATCCTCAATAAATAAAAGAGACACGCTACTAAAATAAAAACGAAATATATTGTTAGGTACTGCATGAATAAATACACTATTTTTTAAGTAAAAATAATAAATTATAAAGTTTTATTGATGTTGAATATAACATTCATTTACATTATTTAAAAATGTGTGTGAGTCAATATTGCCTTGTCTCGACATTACTTTTTTATTTGACATACCATAACCCATTTTTATTATTTTATAAATTCTTGAATGTTGAGAGAAAAATTCCCCAAACACAGCATAAATGTAAAACAGGAAAGAAGATATACCCTGAATTTCTTACGAATAGACATTTGGAGCACCTTTCAGAAATATATAAACAAATCTTTTGCGGTCAACATTAATATATTATTATTATTATTTATCACCGCGTCTTACTACCCGTTCGGGTTATACGTTTAAGTACTAATTACGCTAGTGGGTTAGGAATTGGGAATGTTGAATATAGAGGAAGTGAACCCGCATTTGCGTGGAGGGAGAGTGTAAAACCATTTAGGAAAACCACCTCTAGTTCACCCAACCGAGATCCGAACCTCGATCTCCCCGTCCTCGGCAGTCGAGCTCAACAGGACTAACGCGTTAGCTAGCTACGCCACCGAGGCGGGTGTCAACATTCATAACATTTCACTTTATTACTAGTGATATTTCCTAGTTATTGATAGTAAATATCAAAAGTGACAGCTGCAGATAACATGATTTGACGTATAAATACGTAAAATTAATTCTAGTCATCTTAATCAGCTTTCATTTATCCATTTGTAAATAAATCGGGGTATAGCTCAAATGTATTTTTTGTTTTTATATTACGAAATGTAATATTCTGTTATTTAATATTTGACTGGCTGAGCATTTCGATGCATTAATTATATAAAGAAAATAACATTTTTTTTCCTTATCGTATAATATTATTATTATTATTATTAGCACCGCGTCTTACTACCCGTTCGGGTTATACGCACTTACGCTAATGTGTAATGTTAGGGTGATTGTGAGATGAAATGGAGGACCTACAGTTTAACGTGGAATCCGAACCACGGTGGAGGCCTGGCATTCCTCACATATCGTATAATATAGCTTACAACAACATAAAGAGAGAATTCCTTTTAAAAAAATGATATTCGAACAATAAAAGTAGAGCAGTAATCTAGATTATACCATCTTTTTAGTGTAACAACTCTCTTGATATTAAAATTAAACCCATGTGCATTCCTTGCCACACTACAGCCTGGCGAATACATGACTTCATTTTCTCCGATAAGGGAGGAGAATCTAGGGGAGGGAGGTGGAAAAAACGGCAAACACAAGCAAGATATAAAAAGAGGAATGCACGTATTATGGAAAGGGTTCATATTGCCTTTGGTTTCATGAGCAGATTCATGCATAGTAAAGAGGATGTGTCATCTCTACTGGCGCTAAAAAGAGAGGAGAATTTTTTTTATTATTATTTTTATTGCTCCACTTGCTTTGAGTGGGCCGATACTAACAAAGGAAATGTTCGCATTTTCATGTTTTACATTAGCATTATTATCAGAATGGTTGTGTTTTTACTACAGGTGTTTTCATGTTAATATATGTAGTTTTCACTCTAGATTTTTTTTTACGTTGTTTATCGATTATTAATTAAGAAAAGAAAGAAACGTTAAAAATAAATGTAAAAAAAAACATGAGATGCTTTCAAAAAACCAGAGTTGGATGAAAAATACCCGCTTCGGTGAGCAAGTGGACTAAACGTAGAGCTCATCTATTCTGGTTTGTCAGTGACGGTGATGTTGGGGTTCATACCTTAGTTGGGTGTATTGAGGGTAGTTTTTACTAAATAGTATTTAACTCTACATTCTTCATATCTACCCCATCATTGTAACTAAATGGGGACAGCCGGAATGGTTAGTGAAATAAAATAGTAATGGAAAAGCCCCAATAAAATTTAAAAAAACTGTTTAATTTTACTATAATAACAATAAATATTGATATAATCTTAATAAAATTATATAAATATTACGGTACCATACATACCCTATTTCTCGTTTATCTTAAAACAAATACATTTATAAAAAAACTAGTATGATTTGTGAAAAGAAATAATATACATTGTTGTGGAAACACCCCACCAAAGAACATAAATGATATAATATATATGGTTACAGAAACATTGAGAAAAGAATAACATCTCTGTCCACCAAAAAGCATTAAATTCACATTTTAAAAAACTCCTAACAACTTGTGAATGTGAGGAATGCCAGGCCTCCACCGTGGTTCGGATCCCACGTTAAACTGTAGGTCCTCCATTTCATCTCACAATCACCCTACCATTGCACATTAGCGTAAGTGCGTATAACCCGAACGGGTAGTAAGACGCGGTGCTAATAATAATAATAATAATAATAATAATAAAAAACTCCTACCAAAACAAAATGTCTATGTGCTTATATCTCCGAAACTATATGTTTTATAACAAATACATTTCAAATAAAATATTTATATCTGTAATAGTATTACAACTTCATTTCAAAATGATAAGCGATTTCGTGTCTCGCATAGTTGTGAGATACGATCAAAATTGTAAATGTACGCTTATGTAAAGTACAACTAAAGTCATCATCATGGATAAACAAGAATAGAAATTTTGTTTGTAACGTTATTCAATGCCTTGAAACAAAATTTAATCAAAATTATTAGAGTGAATTTTGAGAAAACCTATATTTTTTCTCTTTTTTTGTCCTTCAGTAAACTATTCTTAATGTTAGATCAGGATATATAATTTAAAAAATTCATGAAAACCCTTTGTATCAATTTTTAGCCCGATCGGTAAAATAGTTTTGGCTCTAGGCTAAGAACAAACACGTAGATAGACCGACAAACAGACGGTATCGCAAAAACAACTTTTTGGCTTCAAGGGGTAAATAAACGTCGATATTATCAAAATATTGAGTTAAATTTATTTCACGATCACAATACATCTCTCTCCGAGGATTCGAGAGAAAGTAAAAACTAATAAAAGGGAAATAAAGGTTTCATTTGATTATAATAACAACAGCTAAAAATAATTAATCATAACATTATTATTATTAGCACCGCATCTTACTACCCGTTCGGCTTGTACGCACGTACACTAATGTGTAATGGTAGGGTGATTGTGAGATGAAATGGAGGACCTACAGTTTAACGTGGAATCCGAACCACGGTGGAGGCCTGGCATTCCACACATTCACAAGTTGTGATTAATACACATCTTGTCAGAGGTGAAGGAAGGGTTTGGCAATCAGATAAATTTATGCCGGGACCGAGGATTGAACCCCGAACCCCCAGCACAGAAGTTTGACACCTTACCCCTAGACCACCAGGTCACCTAATCATAACAAGATTAAAAAATTGTCCAACTTTTGTTGTTTTTTCCTCGTTCCCAAAATACAAATTGTTCGATATCCTAAACTGTATTTATAACTGTCTTCAAATTTGTTATTTAAAACGTTTGTATCGTATCTAAGTGTATATCTGATATTAACTTTCTTACACATAAGTCAGGGATAAACCTATTTTACCTAGATATATAAAAAAAATCGGACATTGCTAAAAACAATAGAGATTGAGATTAAATTTATTTGTAAATAATATGATTCACTGTACCAATTCAGAAATCAAATGTTTTCAAATATAACAAGATGATATTTTAATTTTATTTTAAGTTGCTCTATTTAGTAAATGTATTTACCAACTTTCTTGATATTAAGTTTTTATGAATTTTTATCGTAGTAAGCTACACTTTTAATATAAATGTACTAAGTTTAAAAAAGGATTCTTAGTACAGCAAACAAGAACTAAATACATTTTACGCACACAGTGTTTTGCTACCTGTCCGGGATGTTCGTACCTTTACACACTTAATGGAATATGGATTGAACATGTGGTGTTCAGAAGAAATATACCAACACTTTTTTGAGAGAGAGAAAAAGAGGTGATATCTTCCAGGGCAAAAACTCGGCACATTCGGCTGTTATTATAAGCCCGACCTTCCTAACATAGGCAAAGTATAGTCTGATTTTTATAGGAATAACAGTATCTGGTGGTTACTAAATCTGCAATTTTTATATATTTATACGTCAAGTCATGCTATCTGCAGCTTTCACAATTAATAGATATCAATATTTATAAAATAACACATATAATATAATTTTATCACTGCTGGCCCAAAGCAATATATTTTCTAAACTGTTGTTCCAAGCAAAAGCAGAATATAAAAAATATTATATTGACACCTTAGTCTACGAGGCCATCAATGTATATCATGAAATTGATTTGAATTGAAAAAACGTTTGTGCATTTAGACTTTTCCCTTGCAGGTCTTATGTGAGCGTGTGTGTATGTTTGTATGCAGTTCAAGAATTGGGCTAATTGACGTACAGTAGTATACTTATCTTCTTTGTTCTTTGACGTGGTTCTTCATCTTGATTTCTAACCCTCGTTGCGCCAGCCCACATCCTCCCGCATCCCATCCCCCATTGCCCTAATGATACTTCGTGAGCTTCTATCTTGTTTAAAAGTTGCCATCTTGGGGTTGTTTGTTTTCGTTAGTCTCTTAATGTCGGCTGCATTATACAACGGTGAAGTGAGGCCATCTCCTTTGAGGGAATAAAAATCTAATCTTCAATGTCTTCTTGGAAAGACCTTCAATTTGTGATTCAATTATTAAATTATTGCTGCAGAACATCTTAATATTATGGCTGCCAACTATTCCAATATAATTTTGGGACACCAAATACGAAGCTGTAGTAGGCTTTGATAAACTCACATACTCACGTACGTATCTTAGTTATTTATTAAGATAGATCAGCGATTCCCAAACCCTTTCACAAACATCTGAAATGCACGACTCCCATCCATGCACGCACTTAATTTTATACCTAATTTTTATGAAATTCAATTATTAATTGTAATCAAAATGTTTAATACCTTTATATTAAACTACTATAGCTCCGGTAAGTAAAGTGGTACTGGAAATATATGCGTTAACATAACTGAAGTACCCTCCTTTAATCACAAAATTCCATGCCAAATAAAGTTTCAAACTGGAACTTCTTACCATCCATATTGTGATGGTAAAAAATGGATGCCAGTCACCGTACAATATACAATTTTATAGCCGCCAAGTGTTATTGGGTTAAATTTAATTTGGCCGTTATTATATATAAAAAAAGTATATGGCTTAGCGTTATTTTTTAACAGAGAAAACTCAAAGCTCTCTTTATCATGGTTTGTTAATTAAGTCTTCAAGCGTATTTTGTATTTGAATTCTAATTAAAAAATATTATTTAGTTGCTACGCGGGTGAGCTAATGATTTTAACTCTGGCATGTAAAGGTTTTTTACTAAATTTATTTTCCAAGATTTCTAGCACGAAAAAAATCTGAAAAACGATTATATTATGAAATAAAATGTTTAGTATTTCAACGCAAATTAAGTTATCGATGCTCAACCTACACGTAATAGTTAGGTTTTTCAGCAGCTAACAGAATTAAAAAAAAAACGGAACTGGCTATGTTATAAAATAATGTAGTTTTTAAATTAACATTGTATAGCTGTCTCTCTCTAGCTCGGCATTGTAGATCAGAGATATTAATAGTCTGAGGTGTCAGACTCGCAACATACTGGATTGCTGGTGAAAGGTAATTTGAGGCACAAATCTTAGACAGATTCGCTGAAGAGGATTTTCAACATCACCTCCCACACAAATGCGGGTGCATTTATCTAAAATAATCGTTTATTTGAGGTATTTAACGTGCACCTTCTGGACCGACTGATCATATCAACACACGACTTATAAACTAACTTAAAACTAGAGCAGACACAACATCCAGCCCCCAACGTTAATTCATCACTGAGAAAGAGTAAATCCACGTTTTCACCAACTATACATTTTTCGTCCTTACCAGAAATCTAACCCGGGACCCTTAGCTCAGTAGACAGACACTTTACCGACTGTGCTAAGGTGTCGAACATTTATCTAATACCCTACTCATTACTATCCTAAATATTAAACAGAATAATACTGCATAGGTGGGGTTTGGTTCACGGCGGTGGTCCAGACTCGATCCCCAAGATCCTTTCTGGGTGTACGAGGGTATATTGGGTATCCTAAATGTTTTTTTCACTCTTCTTCCACAAAAATACAAACACATTTCCTCTAAATTATATCCTCCTCATTCCTATTATATTAATCCTAGCGATCCTAAAAGGGGGATGGGTGATAGTTCATTAGGGCCGCACATCCATATTTTATAATTTTAATTCACTAACCAGAATGAACTCAACCTCCATCTAGTTGTCTTCTAAACTAATTAATGGTGGCAGCAGTGAATATTATGAACCAGTAAACAGATATTTTAACACAACAAAAGGTAGTGAATCAAATAGTGACTCACAATCATATTAGTCAGGCGATGTTCTTGGTTATGTTCTTTTATTAAAAAAATATTCATATTAATTTTTTAATTAAATTTTATTGAATAATAAATTAATAAAATATGTTTAAAAATATGAATAAACCATCAAAATTATGATTATATTAATAAATATATGAAATAAAAACGAGGGTTTGAGCCCCTTCACCCCCTTTAGTCAAACCTTTGAGAAAATATAACATAGGATTTCTAGGGTTAATATATCATATATCTGCGCACATCATGGATACTTAGTGAAACGTGGTACACAAAAGAAAATCTAAAATAAAACACGTGAACACAAGATTTAAACCCCCTCTTTCCAGCGGGACTCAAACCAGGGTTTCCCAGAGAATATTAGTTGACAAACTCAGTTTATTTTGTAAGGTATTTGATTAACTAACAAATAATAACTACACTCACTAAAATTAAAACTGTACACAATAGACCACTATTGAGATATTCTTGTGAAAATGTAATTTCGATGGGATTTTTAATAGATTAATGCATGAAAGCTATAACATAAATCCTGAACGAATTGTCTACTACATTTAATGAAATATGGCCGACCAACACACAGCTTTTCTGGTTTAGAATAAATGTTGACGGTATAAAATGTAGTAGTCCCAGGCTCTCTATAAATCCTTGTCTAAAGCACATTTGTCATTCAAACTCTTCACCTTATACCTGCTAGAACATTTATAAACAAAATATGTAGGTGCAGTATACATGAATTCAAATAATTAACCTAATTATGAAGTTATTCGTTCGTCGAAAGTCGCCTCTGGTTTCGTGGGGGGGAATCGAGCTGGTTGGGGTCGGTGCTTGGATGCCCCTGCGTGCTATGCCTACCCGTCACGCGCCTTTGCCTTGCGTACTGCCGTACCCAGCCCTCGTATTATCTTTCATTTCCTCCTCCCTTGCTGCCCTGTTCGTCTTCTTGTCGGCTCACATTCGCGGCGCGAAGTGTAATTAATTTCGCTAACAAAACAACTCCTCGGGGGAGGGAGGGCATAGCTTCCATCTGGATGTAGAGCACAAAGTACGTATATATCTCCTCTCTTTTGATAAGCTTCAAGCTTTACCTCCCACCCTCTCTTTTACTCTTTCCTCTACAATTATCTCGCGTGGTTGTGACGCTGCTGCTGCTGTTTATGTATGCATGAAAGTGTAGGTATTGTTATTGGTGTAAATTGGTTCCATCTGTTGACGTCACAAAACACATTTTCTACTTTTTCTATTCGCTCGCGTGCGAATGTGTGTGGTGTATGTGCGTTCACACGCATGCGCACCGTGTGTTATTTTGACTGCGTGATGGCGTGACGCCGTGATGACGTAAGCAACTTGGGAAACTGGTAAACGCGGTTTTAGCGGGGGAAGAGGATGGTCGTTAAAGGGGAAAGGGTGTAGAGACGCTGTTTATATCGATCTCTGTGACGTCGTATGACGTTGAACCATCGCTTCGTCGGCGGGGGTTTTTTTTTTTTTTTGTTTTATTTTCCATTCTTCGTGAACATTTTCGTCGTGTTTTTTTTTCCCCAACTATTCACGAGTTTTTATGTGTTTTTTTCCTTACTCGTTCGTGTTTCTCTGAAATATTGCGTGTTTTAGTATGTATTTTTTTAAACTTTTTTTTTTCTGTGACAAGTGTTGGAAACACTTCCTGCTTGAACAGTCACGTAGAGAGAGGAACAGGCAAATGAAGAAACAAAAGAGCAGCTCAATGCGGCCGCGCTTCGGTATGGTGTCGGAAGTAGCAGGCCTCTTTTTCCGTAACTCTCTTTCTCTCTCTCTCTTTTTTTTTTTTGTCGTGGTGAGCCTGCGACTGTCTGCGGTGTCTTTCTCCCCCCCCCCCCCCCCCTTGATCCCACCCCAATGTCACCGGCATACAATACAAACCTTTGTTCTCGACTACGAAAATGTTTTAACACCTTTTGTGTCATATTTTTGTTAAGAAGGAAAGGGTTTTTTTTTCTCCTTCCCAATGTCCATCACCCATCCACCTCTCTCTTCCCCCCTTCCCAGTAATTATTATTCTTTGTCTGACGTTTTATTTTTGTGATAGTCGTTTTGTTCTTTTTGATATACTGCTATAACGTAAAGCTCGCTTAGGAACCTAACTAAAATTCTCCTTCTCATTTGCTCGTGTTAGAAAATACCCATCTCACAGTTTCTCGTGTTGACAACTTTGGCCCCACCGATGTAATGGACTTAAATTAAGGGGGTACCAAAATTTAATACAAAACTCGATTTTCTGTTGTTGTTTAATCGGTCTGGCTACTCACTCTTTACTCAGGCAAATGCTGATTAATTGTCTTAACCTCACCTGGTTACTTAACTGACAGTTCACAAAGTTACTAAAATAATTTTCATGTATCCATATGCCAAGTCACTTATTCTTCTTTTAAAAAAAAGAGACCTTTGAATTTGGTCTCCAAGGATGTGGAAAAAGTATTGAAACTTTAATAATATCGATATTGTTCTTTTGATACCAATACTTTTTTTCTTCGACACCTTTCTTTTGATAACTCATATGAGTATTTGCACCCCAAATCTTCTTTTCTTATCACAGCGTCCTACTATCTGTTTAGGTTATAAGCATATATATGATAATTACTCTGATGGGGTAAGGACAAGGAAGAGAGCATTTAAGAGGTAATATACCAGTATTTGCATGGAAGGAGAGTGGGAAAACATTCAGAGGAAAACCACCCTCAGCAGAACCCGACCGGGATTAAAATGCCGATAAAATATAAAATAAACACATTGGTTGTAATGAGAGGTGGCCAGACTGGAGCGATCGAGCGCGCGCACTTGAAAGATAGAACTGGTTCTATTTTTCAAGCGCGCGCGCTCGAACCAGAACAGTCTAGTTTACAGGCGCTATGCAATATTATTGTATGTTGGTTCATTGAGTGCTAGGAAAACTTATCATTTTGACATTTTTATTAATATAGATAGGTTTATCAACTTGCTACTAACGGCCTAATTTAATTGGTAAGATCATAAACCATATCTAATGTGTATGTATATATACATATGTAAAACTGATATGTTAAAATACTTCAATATTATCAAAGTAGGCCTTTACAAATAAGAATCATCATTAGCATGGAGAGAGGATGAGAAAACCACAACAATAAATCACTTGTTAAAAACCACCCTCAGTTCACTGAGCCAAGATTCAGGAGCCTCCTCGTCAACAACTACGACAACAACAACTAATACGTGCTCGCTCGCACGATTGTCAGTCTGGCGAACCCTAACACGATAGTGACCATTCGGCCACTGAAGGGGTAATCCAGTATAAAGAAAAGTTATTATATTACGTTCGGGTTTGAGCTAGACACATGATTAGACTCTATGTAATTATTATTTTTAAGGATTTGATATAAATATATATTAAACATTATATTATAGTGCAAAAGCTTTATTTAGTTTATTGTTTAGTGGTGTTTTTTATATTTATATATTTAAAAATTGTTCAGCAAAAACTAAAGTTGGTGCATTATAATATAATGTTATTACAACGTTTCTTAAACCACTTAAAAAAAATATTTTTTTTCTATTTGATTTATGCACGCGTTTTACTACCCGTTTGGATTATACGATTATGTACTTAATTACGCTAATGGTTTTAGAGACTAGGAAGGTAATATTTTGAGAAATATACCCGCATTTGCATGGAGGGATAGTGGTAAACCGTTTTGTAAAAACCACCCTCAGTACATACCCGACCGAGATTTGAACCTCGATCTCCCCGCCATCGGCAGTCTAGTATACTTCGAGAGTAGCGCGTTAGACCATGCGGACACCAACGCGGGTAATATGATATTACAATCAAAAAAGGGTAATTTTATAACGGTCTAGTTATGTCCAGCTCATTTCCAAACGTATTAGTAGGAACTATTGCTTATTTCTGTACAGACCCGATACTGGGATGTAGATGATCATATATATAGTAAAAGTATCGAGTCACAAAACGATCGGTATTGAAAAGGAAATATCGATACTTTTTTTCACATCCCTATCTACAAGGTTATTTTTATAGTAATTCCCACTATATAAGCCTCTAAGTAACTTGAGAAGTGGCTTTGTATATTTTACGTGCGCATATCAAAGTCTCTTCCCACCTCTGGTCTTGTTACGTGCAACAACTTGACAGGTGGGGCATATCTACCCTCCCCCTTATTTTAAATAGAGGGAAAGGGGGGGTGTAGGTATACCCTCCAATGTTATCCCCTAACACAAGGGTATCGTTTTCACGGACGGCTAGCCAAGTCCGTGGCTAACCCAACCAACTCTGTTGCACCATGAACATTACTAATTTTTTTAAATATCATGTCTGACCCCATTAGCTTTATCGGTTAGCGTGCATACCTTCATCACAAAGGGAGCTGGGTTCGATAACCGCAAGTGTTGAACACTTAAGGCATTATACACTGTCCAGAATTAACACGCCTCAAGTGCGGTGCTATATCAAATACAGGATGACACACCTACCAAGACCAGAATAAAATGGGCCGGTTTCATATGGCCCTGAGTGTGAGAATTCAGTTCACTACCGCACCGATGGTCAGGTGATATAAGGCGTCAGGCCCTCAATAGAAAGAATTTTCTGTCGCTGACTTTAAATCTCGACTTATTGCACTACTGTGAGAGGTTTGTTCAATCTATATCCCTTCTTTGCACTAGTTCAGGTGCAGATTCCTCTAAAATTACTCTCTTCTTCGATACCTACAAGAGAAGACTGTTAAATAACCCATTGGTTAAAGTAAATTGACAAAAATTTGTATTTAAGTAAGGATAATGATGAATTGTCGACATTAGATTTGAATTGTTGTTGTTTTATCAAGAAATAAGTTCGTATAGTTAGCCTATGCTCCCTTTCGCCCTTCACCTACATACCCCTTTGTCATGTCACCAAGAAAGAAGGGGAAGAAAACTTTGGAAAAAAATCTTATCTCAAGGTAGAAAGGAAACCTCGCTGCTAGTTCTCAAATATCTTAAAATGTTATGTTTATGAGCCTATCAAAGAATTACTGTATCTGTTAGAGGAAGGCTAAATCTAGACCCTTTTTCATCAAACCTAGTTTCATAGCAACAAAAATATGAATAAAAAAGTTGTTTGAAATGAACTAATGTTACATTCACACACTTTTTTTTTCTATTAATAAAATTCAAATAATAGGGACGTTAAGAAAAAAGAGCCCTATTGGAAGTTTTCTACTTTATTTTAGAGTGAACCCTATTTTGAAATAACGCCTCGTAGAATTAAATATTGCGATAGAGCTTGAAGTCTGCGCGGCACTTTTTCGCTTACAGATGCTGCCCCCTATATATATATATATATATATATATATATATATATATTTTTAACACCGTGTCGACGACCTGTTCAGGTTATACACTTATTTAATAACTACGCTAAAGGTGTTAGGGATTAGGAAGGCTATATTAGAGGAAATGTACTCACATTTGCTTGGAAGGAGAGTGAAAAACAATTTTTTTAAACCACCCTCATTTCACCCGACCGAGATTCGAACCTTGATCTCTACGTCATCGGCAGTCTAGTAACTAGTTCAACGCGAGAGTAGCGCGTTAGTTCATGCGGCCACTGAAGCGGGTTAATCTATGTTTACAAGTATAGTTTGCCTTAACTCGGTGAATGTAAGGATGCTATTACGACAGGGTTTCCGATTACTTAAGAAATGGTTGTGTTCTTAAAGAAATAGTCTAAGCTATAGACTTGCACACAAAAAAAATACAAAACGTCTGAACTTTCGCTGAGTTTTAACACAAACCCTGTGGTTTGGACAGTAAAGAAAGCTGATTTTGGAGATTTTTCGCCTGGGTACGACTATTATTATTATTATTATTATTATTATTATTATTATTATTATTATTATTATTATTATTATTATTATTATTATTATTATTATTATTTGAATATGATACGCCAGCTGATTGTTTGCTCCAACTCCCTTAAAAAACATTCATACAATTAAACTCTAACATTAAACCTCGTGGTTTTCCTAGAGCTTTTATTTGATGAAAATGAGAGGGTGTTTATTATTATTATTATTATTATTATTTAGCACCGCGTCTTACTACCCGTTCGGGTTATACGCTTAAGTACTAATTACTCTAATGGATTAGGAATTGGGAAGGTTGAATAGAGGAAGTGAACCCGCATTTGCGTGGAGGAAGAGTGGAAAACCATTTAGGAAAAACCACCCCCAGTTCACCCGACCGAGATTCGAACCTCGATCTCCCCGTCCTCGGCAGTCGGGCTCAACACGACTAGCGCGTTAGCCAACTACGCCGAGAGGGTGTTAATTGTTCTGTTTTGTTCATAAGGGAAGTTTCCCTGTATCTTGATGTTTAATCATGCTGGCTCGGCTTTACATTGTTCGGAAAAGAACCGTCTTTGGAATTCGCCCTTACATCCTTGTACGTGAGGCCTACGTTAGTACAAATTCTCTAATTAGTTTCTTCAATTAGCTCTTGAAATAAGTTGAATTGTAGACCAGGCTGGCACGCACTTATAAATCCGGGAAAACTAGAGGGATGGCATGCGCATGGAGAGAAACAAGGAAACGCATAAAATTTCACAAACAAAAATAGTAAAAAAAAAATCCTTATTACTTGTGAGTTTAGAACATTTAACAAATTTTAAATATTAGGTCTTTGCATAGAATAAAAATAGAACTGGAGAACTAAACACGCTGAGTCAAAGCACATGTCTAATCTCTTCTTTCTCTTTCTCCCTTTTGGCTTGCGAAACGACTACATAACCTATTTCCACCTGAAACTGCAATATTTCTCTTTTGAACACCAATTAAGTTACCTCAGCTTAGAAATTTTCATAAAAAAATACAATTTAATTCTTTTTTACCACTATCTAAAGTGTTTGGGGGGAAAAAAGGGTGATTCGTCTTTAAAAATCTGGAAAACAAAAGTAATTGATTATTACGAAAATAGTGACAGTAGTGTGTGGAGCATAACTTCTTCTATTCCAAATTCTATAAGAAAATAATAAATATTTTCCCCTGATTTGCATCTCTTTTTTTTCCTCAATAGACTCATGCAGTAGGGCCACGTATTTCTTCTATCCATCTCTGTCCATCTTAGTCTGGTTGACCATTGACAACATATGAGCTGCTTCATTGGCCCAATGGTCTAAGGCCGGGGTTCTTAACCTGATCTAGTCGCATAAAATAATATTCAATTACAGTAGTTACCATGCAATATAGAATATATTGAAGAGTTACTAAAAGCCTACCCTACCATCAAGGCCGTAGCCAGCCAATAATTTCAGGGGGGTTTGGTGGGCCCATCCTCCAATTGACGAAGGCTAGAAAAAATTATAAATAAAAAACTGTTCTAGAAGCTATCTGAAGTGTTTTTTATGGCAACACTACCCCCTAACTATCGGAGGCTAGAACAAATTCTAATTATTAAACGGCTCTAGAAGCTATCTGAATTTTTTTTAATGACAATATAACACCATAACTGCCGAAGGCTAGAAAAAATTCTAAATAATAAACACCTCTGGAAGCTCTCTGAAGTGCTTTTCATGGTAACACAGCTCCCTAATTTGTACTTGTATCTTAATTTTGATATTGTTTGAAACATAAATAAAGCCATATATATTTTGTTCATAAAATTTCGGGGGGGGTTTGAACCCCGAAAACCCCCCCTGACTACGGCCTTTCCTACCATTATTGAGGTCACAACATTTTTCCTGACAGCTCTACGTATGGATTTGTCAGGGAAGCATTTGTTTCTGATATGTGAGCTCTGATTACTTTTGCGACCACATATATTTGTGAGACACTTGTTGTCATCAAAACCAGAACTCGAAAGAGATTGAATGTCACATATTACATGTGTGCCGCACTGTCAAAGACTACGTCACAATTTTATAACTTCTTATTCAAGCACTACAACAGACAGCATCGTTATCATTGAATTTAACTTTTGAACAGAATTAAAGTTCACTTTTTAGTTCCACACTTTGTATTTATTTCACTTTTTTCAGCAATTTTGAATGAAAATTGAAAGTGAGAGAGATATGTTTCATTGTAAGGACTGTTTTTACATGATTTATATGCGAATTTAATCAATTTACTCTAAAATAAAGTAAATTTCATGCAAAAGGTGTGTGAGTGTATCTACTTTCATTTTTATTGAGAGGTGGGTCAATGGCCTTAAGATTCACAAAGGGGTCCATTACCAAAAAGAAGCTTAAGAACCATTTGTCCCAAGGCGTTACTCTCGTGTTAGACTGGCCTGATGTTGATGGGGAGGTTAGAATCCCGGTTGAATCTATTGAGGGTGGTTTTCCTAAATAATTCCCCACTCGCCCTCCAAGCGAATTCGCCTAGATTACCTCTAAAATGTGTCTTTCTTCGTTTCTACCACATTTTACTAGCTAGTATACATGCATATAACCTAAACAAGTAGTAGTAATAATATTGAGCGTCTGGGTTACATCAATCGTAGCCCAGGGGACGCCCGAAATTACTAATCATACATCCTTTCCGTGGAGGCTCTTTCCAAGTCCCAATGAGATGAAATGATGGTGATATTGAGTATGAGGGTGGGGAACAATTAGAAACACTTAAACCTAATTTAAGTCTAACTAACCAAACGTTGAATACCGTTGAGTTAAATATCCAAGGTACCATCCCGGAGTTGAAACCGGGACTCCTAGCCTCGTAGCCTGGTGCACTGACCCCTACAACATGGGGCCGGTTGAACAGTAATAAAACGCGGTGATGAAAAACATATTAATAAATGTTTACGTACAAAAACGGTGATAGATACCACAATTATTAATCTTAATGCCACCCGCCTCAGTGTCGTAGTTAACAAACGCGCTATTTTCGTGTTGAGCTAAACTGCTCAGGACAGGGGGGTCGAGGTTCTAACCTCCGTTGGGTGAACTGGGGGTGGTTTTTCCTAAATGGTTTTGCATTCTTCTTCCACACAAATATGGGTTCACTTTCTTTAGATTCAACCTTCCCAATTCCTAACACATTAGCGTAATTAGTACTTTAGCTTATAGCCCGAACGGGTATTAAGATGCGGTGCTATAATAATAAGAATCTTAAAGCCAGCCTGTATATGACTCTGAAGGCACAACAAAGGACCTACCTACCACAGACCTAATAATGTTTTTTAGGATTTAATTTTTTAATGTCACTGTGTAGTTTCCATTTAATTTACTTTAGCTATTATTTATTTTCACAAATATGTTATGGTTTGTATTACATCTTGTCAGCTTTATTGATAATATCTATTACATTTTCTATAGTGGCTGTCTTGTAAGTTTATAGTGAAATGTTTGTAAGGGGCTTTAATCTTCTTTTGGAAAAGAGTTTGTGGATAGCTCCAGTATCACCTTAATACAATAAATTATTTTATGAGGCAAATCTTAAAAGAAAAAAGGAATTTATCGAACAGTTGATTCCAACTCCAAACAATTTTGAAGTATTTGTAAATAAATTCAAAGAAATGCACTTTTAAAACGAAGAAACTATTTCTTAATCAATGTATCCTCCTAACATTAATTATTAATGGTGGTACCTGCTACATCTGCAACAGCTGAAATATCATTTTCAATGTTGATAATGTTGACATAGTGAAAATAATGAATAAAATTATTAGCACTACGTATTTTTTTCAGATATAAAGTGTTTGGAAAGGTGGTTTGACTTTTATGTCTCTACTCATTACACTGACTTTCTTTTTGTGTTTCCAATGAAACTCAAATCTACACATTTCATTTTTCTATCTTATCCTATTATCTTGTCATACCATCAATAGTATTTTTTTTAAATAAATTAATCCTACAGAGTAACTGTATTATTTAAGTTTTTTATATGTGTATGTCGTTATACCAGACTCCCCCCCCCTCGCCCCTTCCCCTCCACCCGTGTGTTTTTACTCAACTTAGCTAAACCTGGACATAACGTCATTCTTTCCCTAGAATTGTGATTATTTGTTTACTTCTTACTACTTCAAAAGGTCATACATAGTCAGATTAGAAATATATATATGTAAATTTGAATATTTAATATATAAATAGCGTATAACCCGAACGGGTAGTAAGACGCGGTACTAAAAATAATAAATAATAATATATAAATTTTAATATTTAGGTTCGCCCATAGTTTCCTTCACCAATCAAATGTTTGATTGAAAGGCCTTATTTTGTGAAAAATAAATTGAAAGAATTTTTTTTAACTCTATTATTATTCCTATATCTAACTTAAAGTACTTCTGTGGGCTCGTATAGTAGTTTCAATAATAAAAAATAAATAAGTCTGTTTTGTAAATAAAAACATTGTGAATCATAGGATCTATGTCCGCCATTGCTTTAAGTAGAGGGGGATATTTTTTTATTTTTTTATTAGAGATCTTGTAGTTGTTTATTTTTTAGGTGGTGTGTTTCTCAAGCTGTGTTTTCACTGATATGTGGAAGTGATGGTTTTAGCGATAGTCGATACTCTGTTTGTGGCTGTCAGGTGTAGGTTTCCTGAAGGTTTGATTTACTCCCGCCATTACGGTAATGACGGCCATGGAACAGGCTCAACGGCCGGCCGCTATTAGGGGGGCCGTGGAAATGACCACCATATTGCTTAGGGAGGTAATCCATTCGTTATATCATTTTTATTCGCTACACGGCCTTAAGGTGGGGATGTAGTGAACGCGAGAAAAGGTCAGGTGTTTTTGCAGTTTTGTATATTATCAAAACTTTTTTTTTTCCCAAAATCAAACAAAATTTGCTACAGTAAAAACATAGAGTGTAATTTTCTTCACAAGGTGATATCAACAGTTGTTGAATATCTTTCATAAACATAGTGGCATCAAATGAGAAACTTTTTAAATGAAGAGAAAAAATTGTCATCAAATTCTAGGAAACTTTTTGACAGATATTCAAGAACTGTTGAGACCCGCTTCGCTGGCCGCATAGTCTAAGACGCTACTCTCACAAAAGACTAGGCTTCTGTTGACGCAATGATCGTGGTTTGATCTCAGTTGGGTGTACTGAGGGTAGTTTTTCATAAGTGGTTTCGCACTCTTACTGCATACAAATGCGATTACTCTTAATCTAAATTCAACCTTCCTCATTCCTAACCCATTAGCGTAATTAGTACATAGGTGTGTGACCCTAATTATAGTAATACGCCCCCCCCCCTTGAAAGTTTTCTTTCTTACATACTTACGTCTTACTACCCTTCCGGGTTATTTTATATTTAGGTCTGTACTAATGGGATAGGGATGAGTGAGGTACAATTTAGAAGAAATGTACTTGCTTTTTTTTATGTGGAAGGAGAGAATGAGCAAACAATTTAAGAAAATAGTACTTCATTAAACCTGGGTAATATTCGAACAATGATCTCTTACACAACTCCGGCAAACTAAACGAGATGAGTCTGGCGTCTTTATTCCCTTTTTTTTAAAATCTAAGTTCAAATAAAATGATATTTTTAAGTTTATAAAGAATGTATATAAATAGAAATACCTTTTATCTTTAGGATAAAGATTTTGTTTTCCTTTTCTCTGTTACCCTCTTCAGTATGCGCGTTGAGTGTGTTGTTTGAAAGCTCTAGGTGAACATACTCGGTGGATCAGTCAAATCAAGCGGAAAGACCGCATAGCAAATGGAGGGGACAGGCAAATTTCCTATTCCATCTTTTTTTTTTTTTTTTTTTGCCATTTGAAATGCATTTCCTCATGACTTCCCTTTCATACCATTTTATCCCTCCCCTTCCCTCTTTCTCTCCTTTCCGTTTCCGTTGGTCACGTGGTTCAATCATAGGAAAAAAAGAGAGAGTAGAGAAAAAAAATACTGTCATGGGGTCGGAGAAAAAGTCAAGTGGAGTCATTTTCTCTGTCGGTCTCTTCCGTCAGGTGTGAAGGGGAATAAGGAAGGGAAGGGGGGGAAGGGAATGGTTAAAATCAAATTTTCAGGAGCATTGACTTCGTCAAATAGGTTCAGTGATTGGTCTAATTCGTGTGCATAATTGAATCATTCCAACGGGTTAGGTGCGAATAGAAAAGAGAGGAGAAGGGAGTGTGGGGGGTAGCTAGGGCGACTTCGGAGGAGGTATTCAGAGAGACAGACTCCGCTTGTAACAAAACGGTTACAATTCACCGGATACCATCTTCCCGCTCGCCGATAACAGAGAGAAGGGGTAAATGTCTAATAGTTTTCGAACAGGGGGACACAATTTTATTAGTTTAATTTGATAGCTTCAATTATTATTAATTTCCTTAGACTACCAATTCATTTGATTTTTTTGTTTTATATATTTCACTGATTGAAGCTTGGCTAGGACTAAATTTTCTCTAGCTGGTTTTAATATTTCTTATTATTTGTTCATAGTTCATTCCATAAATTAAGGTTTTTATTTTTCAAAATAAATACTATCTTTTAAAGTTAAAATTAAACATTAGACATTTCTTTATCGTGTAAAGTTCCCGCATTTGAACTATGAATAATTTTTTAAGGCATGTCCTACTACACTTCCAGAATATCCCAATTTAATCATACTAATGGGGTAGGAATTAGCTAGGTATCATTTAAAGTAAATGTACTTGCGTTGGCTTGGAGGGAGAGTGGGAAACCAATTAGGTAAACCACCCTTATTACATTTGGCCAAAATTGTATCCCTGGAAAACAAACTACAGGTATATCAAGTTGACATTTAGACCACGTGTCCAACAATATGGGTAGTTATTATACTATACAAATATTTCCCTTGAGTTTGTTGGTTTTGTCTCCATATTTTTTAATTACTACTATCAGCACCATGGCTACTGAAGGCTTAATTTTAAAATGTAGGTACGAGGACGGTAGATTTGAGAGATTGCACCCACATTAGCATGCAGAAATATTGGAAAACTATAATAAATCACATAGGGAAAAATAACTCCATAATGCACCCGGCTGAAATTCGAACCTTGACCTCCCCATAACCAGGATTCCTGTATAATGTAATGTCTTAAACTGCGTGACCGCAGTTGTGAGGGTCTTTTATTTCTTAATTGGCCAGTATTTTAGCACCACATCTTACTACCTGTTCAGGCATATGTACTAATTACACTAATGAGTTAGGGACGAGAAAAGTTTAATTAGTGGAGGTGTACCCATATTTACGTGGAGGTAGGGTGGATCCGCATTTTGTAAAACCACCTTCACAGGAATTCAAATCCCGATTCCCCTGTCATCGACAGTCTAATCTAGTCCGAAAGTTATTCCTAGGACCATGCAGCCACTGAAGCAGGTAATTAGTAAGTTAAGTCGATAATTTTGTCGTTGTATTTCACACTTTCCGCCACTACCACGTAGGTTTGTGTTGGACCAATGCGCGCGCAAGGAATAATTGAATTATCATTAATTGGATTATACATTCATTCATACGTGACTTGTTTTATGAGTCCAGCTTTGAGTAATTAAATTTGCACTAATTATTTTTGTAACTGCTATCCATGTCACGATGCTGGAAAACACTGTAATTTATTTCCGATGGAATGTTCGTGATAGCCAATGTTGTTGGTTTTTTTTTTCTATACGCGTTTTGTTCTGTGATATATTGTTGACTTCTATCTTAATTAATATGTATGGTTTTGTTTATGCTATTCAGTAATCCCAAAATTAGTATTTTAAAATAGTAATTTGTTATCAAATAATACAATTTTGATGGTGTGTGTGTGTCTATATTTAGAATGGCATTTTTTTTTTAGAGTTTGGAGGATCATTCCATGTGATAAGAAAAAAATGTGTTTAGCAAAGGTTAATCACCTGGTTGATTGAGTGGATAGTTTAGACCAGGAGTAAAGGGTTTGATTCCAAACCAGATTCGTCGAATTTTTCACAGTTAATTTTTTATCCAGACGAGTGTTTGGAAATGTACTTTAAGCTATTCCTTAGTTCCTCTCCATAAATGAGATAGTTATAAAAAAGTATATTGGCCAATTATATTTGTATACAAAATTTAATCGAGTGAAAGTGCAAGATTAAAATAATATTAGTGAAATATATTTTTCTTAAACTCCATGACGTAATCCAGCAAGTGAGTTATACCGACCAAGCTGCCGCCACATGTTGGCGAAGATAGTCCCAACATGTGCAGGTAGAGGGTGTCATGTGGTCTGCACAACGAATCCTCCGGTCGTTGGTCTCATTTTTCTAGACCACGGTTGCTATTTTTTCAGTTCAAGTCCCCTCATTTCTCCTCACGAGGTTGAGTTGACCCCGTTCTAGACCCACTGCTTCACAGAAAATCTGGAAGCGCTGGGGATCGAACCCGGGACCTCTGAATCTGTAGCCAGGAACACTGTACATTAGAGCACATTATTATTATTATTATTATTATTATTATTTAGCACCGCGTCTTACTACCCGTTCGGGTTATACGCTTAAGTACTAATTACGCTAATGGATTGGGAATTGGGAAGGTTAAATAGAGGAAGTGAACCCGCATTTGCGTGGAGGGAGAGTGGAAAACCATTTAGGAAAAACCACCCCCAGTTCACCCGACCGAGATTCGAACCTCGATCTCCCCGTCCTCGGCAGTCAGGCTCAACACGACTAGCGCGTTAGCCAACTACGCCACCGAGGCGGGTGATTAGAGCACAGAATGTTTAAAAAAAAAGCTTAAACCAAGTCAAGCCATTTTTGGTTGAATTTTTGTCGAGGGAATAGGGAAACCAATTAGATGTATGGAAAATGGTTGTAACTCAGGTGATGCATTAAGACTACAATATTTGCATTTGAATTCGTCTTATTACTCATACGTTTATATTTTCTCATGTTATGGTTACCGTTTCGAATAAATACATGTGCAGACCAGATAAACGCAAGACGATGAACTCGTCGCTAGATAAACTACAAATGCTTCAGTGGAGTAATTCAACTCCCCAATTCCTAAAACTCTCTTTAAAGAAAACGTAATAATGGGTTGTAAGACGTGGTGGGAAAAATAATCGTGTGTGTTCTGCGTGCTAATTAAAAAATTGGTAATACATGCATAATAAACTCAATAGTGAATTGTATTATTTGAATATGTGTGACATGTTGCCATCTTTTGCACCCACCTCTCAACTAAGGAATGTTGCAGCATGTTGACAACCTTTGCTCTTACCTCTCAACTAAGGAATGTTGCAACATGTTGTCAACATTTGCTACCATCTCTTCACATTGAAATGTCTCAACATGTTGCCAACTTTTGCTCCCAACTCACCACCAGGTTGACATGTTTTCAACCTTTACTCCCAACTCTTCACGAGGGAATGTCTCAACGTGTTGCCAACCTATGCTCCCAGCTATCCACTAGGAAATCCTGCGACATGTTGCAAACCTTGGCTCCAAATTCTCCACCAGGGAATGTTGAAACACGTTGTCAACCTTTGCCCCCCAACTAACCCCGAGGAACTCTTGTGACATGTTGCCAACCTTTGGTCCGAACTTTTCACGAGGGAATGTCTCAAAATTTACATAGCCATTGTTCCCAACTTTCCACCAGGTAATGTTGAAACATGTTGTCAACTCTCTACTAGGGAATGTTACAACACGTTGCCAACCTTTGCTCCCAACTCTCCTCTAGGGAATATTGTGACTTGTTGTCAACTTTTGCTCCTAGCTCTTCCCTAAGGAATGTTGTTACATGTTTCCAATTTCCCCCCAACTCATTAGGGAATGTTATTGTTTGCAGGGATCCACGAGGTTCCGGGGGTGCGGCTGCCCCTGCAGACGACGTACGCGTCCCCAAGCCCGCACGCCGTCTTCATGTACAGTTCCGGGGTGCCGAAGGAAGCGTGACGCTGCAGCTGCGCGACGCTGATGACCTGGACGACAAGAGCGGCGGGCTGGCATCGGTCCTGGCCCGCCTCCACCAGGAGGACGCGACGCTCAGCATCAGCTACCAGGACGCCGACATGCTCACCGAGGGAAGCATTGACGTCCTGCTCGGCACCGGGTCCTTGCATACTTCAGGTAAGACCGCTAGTCCTCATTTTGACTTTCTCTAGATAGGTCTCTAAAAACTAGAGACTTTCAATGGTGACCGAAGGGTGTAACGTGTTAAACTCTCGCTGCACTCGTCCTCCGTAGACTGGAAGGTTGGGTTTCCATTCATAGCTGGAGTAGTTTTCCGTATATAATTAATGATTATTGTTTTTGATCCTCTATACATGCTTACACGAGTTACCTCTTAAGTGCCCTCCTCATCGCTAAATCTAAGATTCATTCACAAGCACTCTTTGTGATGAGCAACTAAAGATAAACATGGATTGCTAGAATCTAATTTTCTTGGTACTGATTCTATTGATTCAATTCATTACAACTCACGAGTTGCTATTTTATGGTTTTCCTGTACCAATATTAAAGTAAAGCAATTAATGCATGAGGCTGAGATTTAGTATAGCTAGACATTCATATGAAGTGTACACAATGAAATATTAATAATATACTAAAGAAGAAGAATATTTAATGTGTAAGCAGTTTAAAAGTGGTAAGATTACATCATTTCTAACCATATATAACTACTGTGATTTTATAGCCCGATAATTTAATTGTATCTAATTTTGTATTACAAATTATCGTTATTTATAATTAATTCGCTGTTTTTTAAACCTAAATTTACTCGTTCATTTTATTAATATGTCCGAAATTATCAATGAAAACATAGATTTAAAATATCTATTTAATTAAATTTCTTGTTTTGTCGGTGTTGTTAGAATGAGCTGAGACATTGCTTCTTGGTATCTTTTTACAAGATTTTGTAAACTCTAAAAATATTAGTAAATTTTACTGTCGAAAGGCTTTAAGGGTGCTACTTGATAGGACAATGAGAAACATCGCAAACGTTTGGAAAACTCACATTATTTAAGAAGTTGTTTGATTTTTTTTTATTATCATTTTCAAAAAAAAATGTTGGCGAAAATTATCAGCAGTTTAAAAAAATCAGTTTTGAGTCTAATTTTTTTTAAATTCAACAACGTTTTACGTGAAAATTCGTACTACTGAGATTAAAAACAAAAGCTATACATCAAAATCTAAAATCTAGATTTCCTTTAGTAAATAAATAAATTTATGTTTTTATATGGTCACAACAGAAAATTTTAAGATATTGTGGGCTTGTTTCATAGGATTTTATGTAAGCTATTAAATATTTATATAAAAAACTTTAAACTTGAAATTTAAAATTTATAACTACTCAGAAATTTCGTCTACAATTTGGTGAAAGCCATATTAAAAAAATTCAAACCGTTCCATTATTATTCAGGTATTTCTAAACGTGTGCAATGATCCTCAATACCCTCCCACGTAGCGCCCTTGGCGGAAATATTCAACTCTTCTTATCTGGAATATTATTTGGGCAGGATCAATGAATGATAGCGGGCTGTATAAATCCGACTACTGTTTCCACTTTGTATTTTTTTTACGAGCAACAGCCCCCCCCTCCCCTCTCTCTCTACTGGGTCCCTTCATGAACTCAAAAATAGGGTTGTTTGTCGTGCAAGATAATGGCAGAGTAGGAGACACGCGAATTTCTTATTCTTTCATCAAGACGATGTTGGATTTTCACTACACGCCACCGCTGCCTTGTCACGAGACTGACCCCTTCTCCTCCTCGTTCAAGTAAGGGGATGATGGATTTTAGGTGTGATGGATGGATTCTCTGTGAGTGAACGTGTTTTTTTTTTTATTGTCTAAGCGCGCAAGCGTTCAATCTCAAAATGTTGTCATTCTCATTTAAGGTCAGATGGAAGGGTACTTAAGTTAATATACGTATTTTTTCAGCTATTATGACATTTTTTTTTGTTTTTTTGCCCAACTAAATCAGATGTTTCTTCAGTATAATTGTACTACATTTAGTTTTATACTTATTTCAACCGTTCTTAAATATTTGTCATAAACTCACTTCGTTGGCCACGAGGTCTAACGCGCTAATGTCTTGTTGGACTAGACTGCAAAGGACGGTAATATCGGAGTTCGATACCGGTCGGGTGCACTGGGTGTGGTTTTTCTTAAATTGTGTTTCACCCTTTCACGCAAATGCGGGTGCATTCCCTCTAAATTAAGCCTTCTTAATCCCTAACCAATTAGTGTAATTAGTATACAGGCGTATAATACGAACAGGTAGTAGGATGTGGTGCTAAAAAAAATTGATATATATATTTATTTGTCATGAGGATGGTGGCATTTGATCAGAAAACTTTTAATTGGAAAGAAAAAAATCTTAATCAAATTACGCAATACATATTACAAATTAAAGGGACAAGGGGAAAAAGGGTGACTACTACTATATAATTTTAATTTTAAATGATTTTTATTAATTTAAATATGACATATTCTCAGTTGCATTATAAAGTTATCTTGGTTGTCTAACTCTAACAGGTAGAAACACTGGCTCATTTTGAGTTTAAATTGGACTATCACCCTTTTCCCCCCCCCCTCTGTACTTTTCAAATATTTAAGAACTGTTGAGATTACTATATGTCGAAAATAAGAGTCATCGTATCTACTGAAGCATTGTTTTAACTATTTTGACTTAAAAAAATGTTTTTTTTTATCATAAAACTGCAAATATATAGAACTTTAAGTCGTGTTCCCTTCTATTCCACCTTAAAGCGCCCCGAGTTTGGGAGATTGTCATGATATGTTTTTTGGGAAGGAAGCTTTTATCCATAAGTAGGCCTAACCTCATACCACTCACTCAGAATTCTCATTCGTGACATATGAACTTATATTTTTGTTTTATATATGAGGAATGTTGTAAGATTTATTATCTACAGATAATAAATATATTGTATCCGTGACGTGGCCGACCATTTTGAGGCGTTATATTCGCATTGTATTTAGCTATAGCTGATGGGGAGGTTGAGGTTTGAATCCAGTTCAGGTACACTTAGAGTGGATTCCTTATGCCACTTATAGCTTGTCTTCTCATTCTCTCTCTACAATCGGCGTGAACAAACCTGTCGCCAATCTCCACAACTGACAAATTGGTGATAAAAATTTGGCTAATTTGAGTTTTCCAGCTCTCATAGTAAATCAAACGTTTTCTTGACAGCATTTTCTGGTTGCAACTTGATATTTCCTGCATTTCATTGTAAGCATTCCACTTTCTGAACGAGTCATTGACGCAACACTCTCATATAACACTCTCCTCTACTCTCTTTCTCGACACATAGTTTCATCTCTGCCTTTATACAAAAGGATGATCAAATTTCTAGTTAATTTTTATTACATTTTAAATTTGAACAATTTCAACCATTTGCGTCTGAGGCATTTGTAACTGAGTAGTCAAAGAATAAGAGCTACGTGTTTTGGATAAAATTGCTCAAAGAGTGTTTGTTGTTTTAAATATTTGATTGTGCAACCTTATTTCTCAATTTGCACATGGTGTGAGGAATTACAATTCTCATTCACCACACCTGTAATTACATTGATAGCTATGTTGCCCACCTATGCACTACATTGATGTGGATACATTATCTATTATTAGTAATTACTCTCCTCATGTGTTAATCTAAAATAATTATTGAGGGATCTCACAGCTGAACGTGACGTACAAAATACTAGAGTGGGTCATTCTGGATAAGCTTAAGCCTCTCGCCAGAGGAAAAGTTGAAGGAAATCAAACTGCCTTTAGGGAGAGCATAATTACGGTAGATGACGCTTTTCCGATGAGACAGCCATGGGAAAAGTACTGGAAGTACAAGGGCATCGATACGACTGTTGTGGACTTCTCTAAATCTTGTGGTAGCATTCATAGAGAAAGCACGATTGAACAAGGTGTTTGAAGAGATGGAGAAACTCCCGAAAATAAAGAGGATGATTGGGGTTTGTACGGGAAAGACAAAAGCTAAAGTGAAGTGTAGAGGAATGATGTCAGATGAGTTGGAGGTTAAGACAGGGGTAAGGCAAGGAGAGGCAGTGTGACCGGTAATGTTCAACTTGGTTTTTAGAAAAGGATATACGGAAAAAAGGAGAAGAGAATGGACTGGAATGGTGTTATGATGAATGGAAAAACACACATGGTTGACGTTTGCCTATGACCTTGCGCTAGTGGTTGAGGAGGAGACGGAGGTGGTAGAGAGGAATGCCAAAAAAGTTGGGTAGAACGGAGGAGGAGAACGAATAAGGAGACTGTTAAGTCAGGAGATATGAAGCAGAGAAAGATGGAGAAATTCATATCTCAGATGCTGGTTCAATGACTAACAACATCAAGGAGGAGATTAACGAAATAATGATGACTGTATTCTGGAGATACTACAGTCTAAGGACCTTGTTTAACTCAGAAGCATCTCCACAAGAGCAAATATGAGGGCACACAACGCTATTGTATGCCTGGTAGTCGTGTACGGATCGAAGACATGGAGCACGAACCAGTTGGAGAGGGAGAAACCGAGGGTCTTCTAAATAGAAAGAACAAGATCAAAATATGGGGCCCAGTAAGAGAGTAAAATGGAGAAATAACCAGGAAGTATATGAGTTGTTAGAGCAACCGGATATAATGTGAATCATATCAAACAGGATCAGATGGGCCAGACATGTTGCCAGAATGCAACCGGAAAGAAGTCCGAGAGTTGTCATGGACGGCATACCTGGCACTCGAAGACCTCTGTGGTGACCCATAATTGTATGAAGTGACGATGTGGATAGATATCTCAAGGAGTTGGGTGTCAAGTGGGATTGGAGGGAGAAGGCTCAATAGAGAATGTTGTGGAGGCAGCTTGTTCGGTCGGCGCGTGGTCTTCAAGGCCTGTGAGCGTCGTAGATAAAATGTATACATATAATAAGACGTTAAATAACCTTTGTGTTAAAATAAACTAAACAAAAAGTTTTTACGTTCAACTTTAGGTCTACTTACTAATGAGCTAATCCAAGATGTGGGGGTAAAAATGATTGTTTTAGATCTCATGTTACCACATTTGCATGAAGATAAAAATTACATGTGTGGAATAGCCCACCATGAACACGGTTGAGTCTCGAACTCTGAACTCCTGATCAATGGCATTTAAATGCGAGTTTGATATCTTAGATAAATTGTCTCCCGTTGCGATAAATAATGGTTTTGAAGTATATTCAACAGTGACACTGAAATTAATATTTCTTTTTATTTAATTTAAATTTAAAATTATCGTTCACCCTCCGTATGTATTTCATTCATAAGTCTCTTCGTTTCTAGTTTCTTCAATATTCAAAGTATCTGGCTCGTTAATTTCCTAACGTGAACTATATAAACTAGTTGATCAAACTACTAAAACAAATTGTGGATGGGAGAAGTTTGTGAAGAATAAATAGGAAGTGTATATGTAGTAAAATGTTCACATATGCTGTCTACCAGTCAAGAATGTAACAGCAAAAAAAGATATGAGATTTTGGCCAACAGGGTTAAAAAAAAGTGTAAAAAGGGTTAAATGGGTAAAAATGGATAAACTGGGTAAACGCGGTAAAAAAAAAAGCTAAAATAATTTTGATTTAATTTAATTTTAACACTTTAACAACCAGTTATTATTTATGCTGTGGCACTCTTCTTTATTTTTTATTAGTACCAACAAGCAAGAAATATTGTATATTATAGAGAAACTATAACTTCATTTTCAAAATAAATGTCAGCTTTTAAAACAAGTTAAAATTATCTTTCTATTTTACTTCGTGTATTATTCAGCTTACTTTCACGTTTTGTTTCAAAATTTAACCAATAAAGGATTAATATTTAAACATAATGTTTAATATTTGGTTACAATTTCCTGTGGTTTGTTTTATATACTAAAAATAACAAAGCTACGTTATAGATTCCCCGTGCAAAGAACGGGCACACCAGCTAATATATATTCGTGTCTGGGCTACATTCCTCGTAGCTCAGTTTGTGGGAAGATTAGCTGGTACTTATGTACCGTTGCCCAGGGGATGCCCGAATACACTAATCGTACATTATTTCGTGGAGGCTCTTTCCGTGTGATAGTGTGTATGAGGGTGTGGAACCAGTAAAAACACTTAACCTATCTTCATCCTAACAAGACCCTGGTGACTGATGGGATAATTCCCCTTTCGATAAAAAAAATACCCATGGACCAACCGCGATATGAACCTGGGACCCTAATAAGTTGATACTCAGATGTGCTGACCACTATACCACGGGGGCTGGTTATGAAAGTCATGAAATTCGCTTTCAGGTCATGCTTTTTTATGATCCAAGTTCATTGTGCAGGTAACAATAGTTTTTTTTTTTATTCTGCTTAAAAATATCTTAAATTCACACCTACTCCCCAGCTATAACATGGTTCAAAAATGATAAAATCTTAGAAATCATGTTTAATGAAATTTTGAATGAGGTTTGAGGTGTTAGTCCGTACTTTTTTTTCACCCTTTTTGGTCATGAATATTTATTTATAAGTCATGAAAAATTAATGAAATATGATCTACATAATTTGGTAGACCCTGTGACAACTATAAAAGTTAGATCTATTTTCAACATTTCATACATCAATTCTTGTGGTCTCCAGTTTACACTTGTAATAACTATTATCAATATCTATAAAACAACATTAATAACATAGTAAAATATTATTAATGTTTTCCTTAAAATATATGTTTGTATTTTTTAAACATTTCTTTCAACCAAAACCCTAGTATAGTTGCTTCTTAG
The DNA here is from genome assembly GCA_033556935.1 of Timema podura. Lineage (NCBI taxonomy): Eukaryota > Metazoa > Arthropoda > Insecta > Phasmatodea > Timematidae > Timema > Timema podura. The sequence goes on along the minus strand of JAVRXN010000003.1, from coordinate 63,376,805 downwards.
AAGGTGATGAAGGAGTCGTGGAGATAAACAAAAGGAGCGGAATTGGCTTAACTGTTACCTAGAGTTTTAAAGGAAATAAAAATAATATAATAAATTAGTTTATAAAAAATTACTAATAGTCATTAGAACTAAAAACAAGAACGTGAATGTTCTTTTATGTTAATCACATGTTAGCACTGCTTCTTACTACTCGTTTGGGATATATGCACTTACGCTAATGTGCAATGGTAGGGTTATTGTGAGAGGAAATGAAGGACCTACAGTTTAACGTGGGATCCGAACCACGGTGGAGGCCTGGCACTCCACACATTCACAAGTTGTGATTAATACACGCCTTGTCAAAGGTGAAGGAAGGGTTTGGCAATCAGATAAATCTCTGCTGGGACCAAGTATTGAATCCCGGACCCCTAGCTTAGAAGTCTGATATCTTACCCCTAGACCACCAGGTCACCTACTTTATCTCAGTAGTTTTGGTCTAAACAGAAGTATTTTTTGCTTCCCCTCCTACCCCTTTTAAGTTCATATTTGATTCGCGCATGCACCATTGATGAAAATAATTTATTCATAACAGAAGACATCGGCCAGGCATCAATACCTATCCAAACCAATATTTAGTTTACGTATGTACAGTCTTTAACAGAACATTATTTTTTAGCATTTAGCATCGTACTAAATGTCTGAGATATCCGGATAGCTTCAATTATGGTAAATAGAGATGAGGGCAGAAGAATTTATAGGACATATATCAGCATTTTCATGGAGGTAGAGTGGGAAACCATTTGGGGAGAAAAAAAATTACAACACCCAACTGGAATTTGAACCTTGACTTTCCCCTCAGGAGAAAACTGGAATATATGAGTGCGATATTTTATCCATGAGCCATCTGAGGCGAGTAGAGTTGACCTTGCTGTTATAACAAATATACACGAAATGGCCCCGTTTGTAAATGACGCCACTAAACGTCCCAGATATAGAGGTCATGATAAAAAAAAAAGGTGGGAAGGGGAGCAATAACCCATATCGTCCATCCCTTATACCACTTAAAAAATAAATCATTAATGTGAACACGGCAGCATTTATTGGGCAATAAGAGCAGATGAGCCACCGAGGCACATTAGACCGCTCACTACGGAACAATCCCCTTAATGTTTTATAAAGGAACAAACCAGGCCATCACCGGACTCGAAATGTTATGTAGACTTGCGTTAGTGACCATTTTTAGGGAAGTGAAAGGGAGTTAAATACAGTCCAGCTAAGTGGACTTGTGATAGACCTACGTCATCTTCAAGTTTTCAAGATAACACACCTCGTTATTACATAAATATTTTAAAAAAATTACGAAAGGAAATCAGCTAAGAGGGTGAGGGTAGGGAAGAAATAAATTATCATAAAAAAAAACTAGCCACTGCATACGTCACAAAGTAACCTAATAAATACAACCAGTTGCTCTGTATAGCGTCTTTCACATCCGCACTGGTGGGCACGCGGACTAGATGTTAAACTCATTTAGTTTGGTCTGCCAATAACGGCGAGGTCGGAGTTCAAATGCTGGACTGGTGTACTAAGTGTGATTATTTTCCTGAATGGTTTCCCACTCTCCCTGCATGCAAATTTGGATACATCTCCTTTAAAATATACCTTTATCATCTAAATTTTCGTTACTTCCTAAGTAAATGCATGCAGGGTGATTCTAAACCCTCTGTCCCAAAATTAAACCAAAGCATCAGTGGGTAGAATGAAACAGAAAATCTTAGTAAAAAAATATCCGTAAAAGTCATCTTGCACTGTTAAAAGTTGAAGTTAGACGTAACAACGCCTGGAATATGCAGCTGTAAGTAAGTACATGTACAACAAGTTGCATGTCATTAGGCGGACAGAAATGCCCGGCCGCGAGCAACGTTGCCGAAGCGTGAGCCCGCGTCAAATGCAACCGACGGAGATTGACTGTTCAACCCAATTCAAGGAGGGAGTTTTGAGCACCTGCTATGATGTATCAACCTAATTATATGCAACTTGTTATACACATACGTACTTAAATCTGTGTGTTCTTGGCGTTGGTACGTTTCAACTTACATTTAGTAAAAGGAGATAACTTTTTCGAACAATTTTTTACTATGATATTTTGTTTCTATTTGCCCACAGATTCTGTTGTTTAAGTTTGTTTAGAAATCTTGAAAAAAACCTGTATAGCCCGGATGGGTATTAAAAAGCGATACAAAACTAAGTTCTTAAGACAATCTGACAATAGTAGGTCAGCCATTTCTAAAGCAAGTTGCAAATGTATCAATACTTCATTTTTGTTACATTCTGGGCCAACGTTACAGATTTATTCATAATAATTTCTTGTCCCATTATTTTATTTACCTAATCACAACGTTTCTAACAGTACACAATTAAAACAAGGCTTATATTTATCAAGTTACTTGATCCAAGCTATCGAAGCTACTTGACAAACGTAAACATTTATTTAAGTGACATATTAATTCAAGTTTCACATAAATTTCAGGTTCAAGCTAAGTATATAATTGGTTTACTTTTGCTTGAAACTTTAATCAACTGGAGTATTTGACCTTAAAAATAATATAACCGTGAATTTTTAACTAAAATTATATTTTATTTGTGGCTAGGTTTAATAAATTAAGTTATTTATGTGGTTTTGTTTTGAAAATTTCAATAAGTGTTATAGCCATGGCTAAAAAATATAGTAATGTAGATATATGGTATTTTCTTCTTATGAATTTACAATAAATTTGACGACATTTTTTGGGACACCGACCAAAAATCTTATTAAAAAATTATATATATATATAAATAAACTAAAAGAAAAGTTTGGAAATATAACTAGTGAAACGGTTAAACTAAAAACTAATCAATTATCATATTTATTATAAAATATTTAGTTGTTATTAAACGCAAAACAAATGCTTTCTTCACACTCAATGAATGAATGTTCAGTTTCTACTTGATTATATGAAACACACACAAACCAAGCTCAAGTTACTTGAATTAAGTGAACTTAGCTTAAGAAATTTGACAAATGTAAACTCCGCTTTACTCTTTTAAATTTAATTTGAGGTATTTAACGTGCACTTTCTGAATTGACTGATTATATAAGCACACGAGAATTTCAATGAGCGAGAGCAAAAACGTTTACATATTTTGCTGGAAAAGGTATTTTCACACAGCTTCCAGGGTTCTTTTACATGCCACAATCGACGTGGGACAGACGGCTTTATTTCCCCTCCGAAGGAAGTTGTGCTACGGATTATTATTGACAATCAAAAATCCGTTGACTCTACCTGGGTTTGAGCCCACGAACATCGGGTCCTGAGGCGAGAAATTTACCCCAAGACTACCGAGGTCGACCCTCTTTACATATGCTACTTATAAACCGATTTTATTTCAATAACCATCTGGAAGGCATTTTCTCCTACCAGAATCCTATTATATACTTGGACTATAGTGGGAACAAGGACTTTCAGAAAGCTATTCATTAGAAAATTGGGCTAAGGACATCCCACCCCACCCTAACGACACGAATTTGAGGGCCGTATTTATATTATAATATCGCGAGTCAATCTTTCATTTCAGATCGAATGGGAAATTGGCTGACGTTAAAATCTCAGCCATATATATGGCCCTGATTAAAAGGACAACAAGATAAAACTTTACAACTCAGCAAAAGTGCCAAAACCATCTGGGTCAGGTCAATCTTTTAAATAAAGGTGCCGAGTAATTTCAGGCATACTATACACTTTTTTTTTTAGCAACGCGTCTTACTACCCGTTCAGGTTATACGCCTATGTACTAATTAATATAAAGAGTTAATAATAAGTAAGGTTGAGTTTAGTAGAAGCTGTACCCACATTTGCATGTAGAGAGAGAGCGGAAACATATTTTGTAAAAACCACCCTCAATACACCCGACCGGGATTCAAACCTTGATCTTCCTATCATCGGCATACAAGTCTATATCTAGAGTGACGCCTCAGACCATGCGGCCACCAAATCGGACTATCTACTTGTTAATATTTAATTCTTAAAAAAAATCAAATCAACTCAAATATTTCAATTTTATATTTGAAAATAGCTCATCTTTCTTTAAGCTTCTTTGGCTTTCTTGACGATGACTGACCTATATATTGATTCATCGTTAATTAACTATTATTAATTCTTTAGTTAAATAGTCGATGAAAATATTTTCATACTATTAAAACTCACTTATTGCGAAAAATACAACATATTTCATGCGGCAAAAATTGATAAGATACAATGCATTTAGTGTTATTTTATAAGTTTTCAGCTCCAATGACTTTACTTATGAATATATGAAAGTAGATCTAGTAACTCTTTTAGTTGAAAATTGAACTGTACCAAACTTTTTTAGAGGGACGTTTTCCTACACCCCCTCTCCGTTTGCAAAAAAAACCCTTACTCCCTAGGAACCAGTCATAGTGCCAAGTATTACAGCCCCATTAAATAATTGATACATCTCCCGGATATCGAATTCGGTTCTACTAAACCCTTCTCTCGACCTCCTCTAACATCTGCGGATAATACTGCTATAATTATGGCTACCCTAACGGCGGCCCATCAGCGCCACAGAAGTTCTTGACGGCTCGTACTAAAGTGTGACCCTATTAGGGTAGGCCGCGCAATGTCGCCCCGTATGACTAATGCAGTTAATCATCTAGTTGTTTAGTAATTGGTATGATCAAAGCTATAGTGGTAGTTGATGAGCTTAGTGACCTCCCCTCTCTCTTTCACCAATTAACGGAGTGTCGGTAACAATGCGTGTTGAGTCTCGGTCATTAGTAGACTTGATTTATACACTAAACTCATTCATAACAATTCGTTACCAGCTTCGGTGGCCGCATGGTCTAACGTGGTACTCTCGTGTTGGACTAGACTTCCGGTGAGGTTCGAATCTCGGTCGGGTGTACTGAAGGCTTTTTCATAAATGGTTTTCCACTTCCCCTCCACGCAAATTCAGCTACACTTTCTCTAGATATAACCTTCTTATTCCCTGAAACTATTAACGTGATTAGTACATAAGCGTATAACCCGAAAGGGTAGTAAGACGCTGAGCTAAAAAAAAATTAATATAGATCTAATAACAATAAACAATTATTTTCAATACTTATTCCATAAGTTAAGTAAATTTTAATTTTGTTTGGTAGAAGCTTTCAAATTATACAGCCGAAAAAAAAGTTTACGAAACGAAGTTATGACATATTCACGCCCGCACGCTTTTACAAAACAATCTATCATTTTAAATAGGTCTGGGCCGATGCCGATTATTAATCCGATCATCGGCCGATTATCGCATAACCCGCGATTCCGATGATCGGTGTTTGAATCTCCGATTATTTATGCCGATTATTGAAAATGTGTGGGTATATTTTAAGTCTTAAAAAATAATATTTTATCTCTGCTCTCTCGTATGTGATCTTGGAATAATTAGCTTGTTCTTAGCGACTTAGGTTTGAAATAAACAGCACATCCAACATTCCAAACAAAATATATCAAAATAAATATATTTACCATAGGTATTTTTCCAATTTATGCACGTTATTAGAAATAAAAATACTCACAAGTAACAAATCTAATAATCATAAAATAAAATATTAGCAGATTGGTGTTGTTTTATTTCGATTTGTTAAAGATGCCCAAAAAATGAAACATTGGATGTAATAATCTCGCACATACGCACATTTTGTTTTAAATGGAAACAGTTTTTAAAATTATTAAAATTGAAAACAAAAATAATCGGCATCGGTAATCGGCCTAATCGGCAACAAATGATCGGCATCGGACTAATCGGCAAAATAGATGATCGGCCCAGCTCTAATTTTAAATATATATTTATTCATATTTTTACTAATCAAATAAATGTATAGTAAAATGTAATCGTGACCTTTTAGTATAAATATTTATATTTGAATCCTTGGCTATTTCACATCTGCCACCGATGGTTTACCTTTTGATTTTCCTCAGGATAATTCGAGGGCCACAAATTTCAGTGAGCACGGTCTGCCAGTTGGACAGCACTGACCCAAGGAGCCAATCTTGCAATAGCCTAGACTGCCAATCACGGGGATATTGGGGTTCGATTCCAGCCGGATTTAGTGAGGGTTGTTTTCCTTAAATGGTTTCTCAATCTCTCTCCACGAATATGCGGGTACACATCCTCTAAATATAGCCTTCCTCATCCCTAAAACCATTAGCGTGATTAGTACATAAGCGTATAACCCAAACGGGTAGTAAGACACACGCCGTACTAAAAAAAAAAAGCTGCTAGTAACCCTTTGTGGTAAGCGTAGACCTATTATTAAACAACAAAAAAGTTTTTTTAAGATGGGGTGCTAGTGAGCGTGAGTTTAGGGCAGTATTTCGAAGTTTTTATAGTATAAAACATTTATTTGGCCAAAATAAATCAAATATTTCTTCTATAGAAACATAGAGTTTTGTTTTCCGCACATGCTAATCTCAACAGTTCTTTAATATCTGTCAAGGGTGTCCTGGAATTTAGTGACAACTTTTTATCCTAAAGTCCTTTAGTCCTAAAGAAATGAGATTTAACACGAACAAAACTGTTCTTGCAGCATCTAAAATGAGATCGAATGAGTCAATATTGTATTTTCCCTCAAGTGTGATTCTGATATAGGACTATAAATTTTAATTTAAGTAGAGTATATCTACGGAAACATCATTGAGCATGCGTGAAATACCTCAAGATGAGCTTCAATCATGACGTACATCAAGTTTTCACGCCACATTCTCCAAATAATTTAAAATTCATACAGTCGTTTGTGCTACCTTTTATCTCATACATTCCCGAAGTTAAGTTTTTATGCCATAAAATTACGCCTATGGCAACGATTTTGATGTGCTGGGCCAGCTTTATTTTTAAGTTGCCCCACCACATTTTCAAAATAAAAATTTATTAATACGGTTTGTTTGTACTAATATGTGCCAGAAGTTCAGCTTGGACCATATGGAGAATATAAACTTGTTTTTATTAAAGAAAAAAAACTTTTTTTTAGATTTCGGTTTAGTAAATTAAATAATAGTGAGGGTTGGAGGTGGAAATAGAGAATGGCAATAAGTATGAGACGCCACTGATTGATGTATCCGACATATTATTTATTCAACTTTACCAAAATGTCAAACGCAGTGTTGCCACGTTTCTTGTTACATTTACATGCGTAGAGGAATTGCTGCTCGTGCTTAACGCTTATTGATTTTCTACTCAAACTGCGCACGTGTGGCGTCCAGTAAAGTGGCAGGGACGGTGTTAAATTCGCGGATGTTAAGATTATCTTGTGTTCGTCTGCATATCACAAACTATGATAGTAATCATGTCATGTTTGGAGTTTTTTTTAAATCATCCCTTTTTATAAAACAAAGGCAATCAACGGCTTAATTTATGAGGTAGGGAATGTTTTTTTTTTTTTAGAGAGGAGTTTTACCCTCATTAGCGTGAAAAGGGTTTACATGCACCTGTAAAAACGGGAAAACACATAAATGTGAATAGATGAAAATATATACACTGTCATTGAAACATTGAGAAAAAAGGAACATCTTTCTTTGTCCATCAAAGAGTATAACGTCATTTTTTATTTTCAAAGAGTTGCATAAAAAATGTATAATGTACCTTTTATATCATTATGTTTTATGTAGAAAAAAATTAAATTAAATATTTTTACTTTTAATAGTAGGTCTATTACGACTTTACAATTATAATTTATTTCTAATCTCAAATAATTGCGAAGATATGATAAAAATTGGAAATCTCCGCTTATGTAAGGTACCCTTAAAGTCATTTTCATAAGAAAATGAGGGTTTACATTTTATTTGTAATGTTAAATATTGCCTCGATATAAAGTTTGATCAAAACCGTTTGAGCGTATCTTAGGAAATCGATTTTTTTTCACCCTCAGTTAATGTCTCCTTAATCTTAGGGCTGAATATCTGATACAAAAAACCCCTTGGGGTAATATTATGAAAACCATAGATAGCAAGTTTTATCCCGATTGGTAAAATGGTTTCGGTTTTAGTCCGAGATACAAACACACAGCATCGTGAAAAACCCCCATTTTTGGTTTCGAGGGTCATGAAACAAACATTTATCAAAATCTTTAGTTTTTTTTTTACGACCCCAATACTTCTCTCTCCCAGGAATCGAGAGAGAGAGAGTAAACATATTGGAATATTTATGAATTTGGGGCATTTAACTGCAAACCTTAAACAGTAGGCCATTAATAGAAGGGGGAAAAAACTGCATATCCAAGCACCCCGATTCAAACACATGTGACCTCCCATCCCTGGAATATTTTATTGAGTTGCTGCTTAGCGACTGTATATATGTTCCCAACTAGCCCGAATAATCCTGCTCTAAACACCAACCACACAACATCACAGTAGTCAATTATACTAAAAATAAAATTTTATTCCTGTACATTTCAACAACCTATATTATCTAGAACAGTGGCTCCCAACCCTTTCCCATATGGTGGACCCCCTGAAGCTAATGATAGCTCGCTGGGCCCCCCTAACCTTACCCGACAAACGATGAAGAAACCCTACGCACACATTTCTAGTACTCCATGCAACTAAGTTTCTTACTAATAAAAAAATATATGTTTAGTCGGAGAGTATTGAAAAAAAAAATTGCAAATTGTGGGTAGCAAATATTTTTATATGATGTGAAAATACAAATATAAAATAACTCGAAAGTATATATTAGTCTCCCAAGCCCCCCCACAGGAGTCATTGTGGACCCCGAGTATATCAACATATATTATTTTCTATTGGATAAACCTATTATATTTTAGATCACTCTCCCGATGGATGTTTTCAAATGTTAATGCTGTGTCGTGGCACAATCCAATATGTCGATGGACACGCTTTCCATTAACGGGCTATTTAAAACCTCCTCACAACAGCCAACGAAGCTGTCTGCTTGCTTCTAACAATTCAGCGCATGCGCACTGATTTGAGATGGTTGGTTTTTAGGTGTGATGGTTATGACAAGGAAGAGAATAAGGTCTAGTAAAGCTATAATGTTTGATGGAATAGAGCTGAGAAAAGGACAGAATGTAAAATACCTTGGAAGCGTGAATGAGATGAAAGGTGGAAGTAAATAGGATCCAATGAGAAGAGGACAGCAGGGAGAGTTGTTCTATAGATATGTAAGAGACTTGCTATGGAGAATAGAAGTGCCCTTGGAGTATAAGGAAGTGTTGTACAGGGTGGACTTTGTACCCTTTGCCATACATATAGCAGAAACGTGTAAGAGAAACTAGTAAAGTGGAAGCCATGGAAATGAAGTTTGTGGGGAGCATGTTAGCTCTCACAAGTAGAAACAAGATTAGGAATGAGATTATCCAGAACATACTGGGGGTACAGGGAGTATATGAGATGGTAGAGGAAGCAAAACTGAGATGGTATGGGCATGTAATGAGGATGTAAAAAAAGAGGATACTAAAGAAAATTATGGGAATGAAGTATGTAGAGAAAATACCAAAAAGGAGGCCAATAAAGAGATGTGAGGAGCCGATAACAGATCGCGTGCAAGTAAGAGGAGAAGAATGGAAGCAATTAATGGAGGAAGAACGTTGGAAGGATAGAGGAAGATGGAGGCATTTTACTAAACTGACTTGGCCACATGCTGTAAATAGTTGTTGATGATGATGATGATGATTTGGAAGTGTGATTGGATCTCCCACGCTGAGGATTTCAGGCAGAGCGGACGAAGTTGAGAAGATTTGAACTTTAGCAGAAGAGCTTGCGCTAATGAGGCGGAAATCTTTTAATTGGTTTATAGTTCGTCACGTGACCCCGTTTCTGTTCTGCACTTGTTTTTTCAGTAAACTTTTAAATTCTCAGTAATACTTTAGAAACACTAATTAGGGTCGATGAATTTACTTTAGCATTGTGTGCAGTCTAATGGAAACCATCTGAAGGACATAATTTCTAAGAATAAATAAAGAAAAGAGAAAAAACGAAGTCTCTCTTCTTTGTAGTATTATAATACGGTATTAAAAATTTATAATACCAATTATTATATGTGCTTTTTATTTATTTTTAAAACATGGCGGGTATTTCTCGTACATATATCTCTCTCTTTATATGCATAATATTACGAGAAATACCGATTAGTTAATATTTTAGCCCCACATATACGTAATTATCAAACAATTTGACAGCTCTGGTGAGAGTATCTTTTTCTCGAGGTTAGTAGAGGGATGGAGTGAGAATCTGAAAGGAGTTAATGACAACTAGAAAAAATTATGCTTGATATAAAGTGAGACGAGTCTAAATAGGGGAAGATAAATAATAAATAATATAATCTCCATGCAAGACGACTTTATGTGAGTTGTATTAGTTTGGGAGTTGGTTTTAAACTTACGATGGTATATAAACCTTTGGTATTTATTATTCTTAACCATCCAATTGAAGGATTGGGGAGACTTAGTCTTATAGTCTCCCCTGACTCTACGCCCCTGATTCAAACTATCGCTTGTCCAAATTTAAGTGTTTGTTTTAGTTTAACGAAAGTTCCACCAATTTGAGGTCACTGCTGGAATGTTTACACTTCAGCTGTTTGTTTTTATGGAATCCTCAATTGCAGATGTTTGTTTACTCACGGTAAAGTACCCTAGTATTCCCTAGTCACCTCGTCCCCCTCCCCTTCCCCTTTATCTGTGATCTACCACCCTTCACCCCTCACTAACCACCAGAGACCAGCGATATTTGGCCTCCATGTGCTCTCGCTTCCTATTCAAATTTAAGTCAAGATTGTTACATTTTGAGAGATTTCTGTCCTTTCTCCTTCTAGTTTTTTTTTAGATAGCATATCCCACCCACTACCTCACCTCTACCCACAATTTTTTTCCCTTGAACTTTTTTTTTATCCCCACGTATATTTGAAAACTCCTAAAATACAAAAAAAACCTCCCACAACGGTAGATAGAGAGAAATTCCGGCGAACTCGTCTGTTTATACGTCTCTAACGCTTACATCTGTGCTGGTCTGGCGGGTTTTGGTATACTCTGGATACGAGGAAGGGGGGTGGGAAAAGGCGGGGGGTAGAGGGGGTTGGTTTGTATTTGCGCAAACTGGTCTTAACGTCAATATTTACTCTGGGAATCTCATTAATATTTATCCAGCTAGCTACTCGCGTTCTCTTTCCCTTCCTCTTTAGCTCAACCATTCCAACCCCCTCATACTCCTCATTCCCTTAACCACCCAGCCTCACTCAAAAACTGTTTCCCAAGTTCCCTCACTGCTACCAAACCCTCCACTCCCTCATGGAGGGGGTTGTCTGGGGAAAAGTCCGTCAGTGGTTGGATAGTGGTCTAGTCATATTACAGGAAAAGAGAGTAAAAGATGTAAAAAAAAAAGATAAGCAAGAGGTAGAAAAGAGAGGATTTGCAAGCTTTCATATTTCTTTTTTTTTTTTTTTTGAGCTGTGGAGAAGGATTCGCCAAGATGAAGTAATTACTTCTGGATATTACTGAGCAAACAGCTTATATCACGTTGACTTTGTTTTTTAAAGAAGATCTGTTGAGGTAGTCTTGAGATCATTGAAAGTGATTTGTGACAATTCCGTTTCCTGTGTTATTGTTCTTTTGAGCTCACTCCTCTGAACTCTATGTTTTGTAAAGTTATATTGTATTGAATAGTTTATGTTTTAAATCTTTTTTATTTTAATTTTTTTTTCCACACCGTTAGCTGTACAAGGGGTCAGATTGATCTGGTTGGCTGGTGACACATAAGTTCATTTCAAATCCCAATTGGGTGTATTGAGGCATTTTTTCCTAAATATCTTCCCGTTCTTCACTCCGTGAAAATGTGAATTTACCTTCCTCATCTTTACATATCTTAGTATTAAGTATGCGAATATTCCGGATCAGTAGTAGAACGCGGGGCAAGGCAAATAAACAAAAACAATTTACGATAATCTCCTTCCGTCCGGCGCGAGTTGAACAGAACACACATAAATGGTTGGTTACTTGACAATCTCTTAGGCAATTAACAATATCTCAACATGATCTGCTCGGTGCTAGTTGAAATATTTTCATATTTGCACTCTGCTCGAGAAAATCTGTTTGAGAGACCCACTCTTTTTTTTTAGCATCGTATCTAACCATCTTTTCAGGTTATATGCATATGTTCCAATACACTAATGAGTTAGGGATTAGGGAGGTTTTTTAGGGGAAGTGTACCCACATTTGTTGTAGAGGGAGTTGAGAACTATTTAGGAAAATACCACTCTCATTACACCCGACCGGGATTCTAACCCCATACATACTGTTTTTGTCAGTACTCTTTTCTAAGGTGATGTCCTTTTGTTCTATATAAAAGACGGCAGTACACCCATAATTAATGGTTTTTAACAAAGTTCTTCCAAGATTATCTCTCTTTTTTGTTGGAGAAAATTATATTTTGAATTGAACAGCGTTAGTGCAAGGAACTAACACTTGATTTTTTTTAGAAATATAAATAATTTAAGATGATAAAAAGATAAAATTTAAAGTTAATGATGTACGAAACATAACTTTTCTTTACATTAATATTTTTTACTTGAAATGGATGATGAACTAATGTTCTTTTAGGTATTATTTTACTTGATGTAACTCACTTTTACCTTGAATTAGCAATGAAAAGTGAGTTTTCATGAATAGTTTTAAGGTCCTCGCACACCGGCATGGTATCGTATACGTACGGTGCCAGGACAGTAGCATTATGGTAGCAATATGGTAGCAGTATGGTATCGTATTGCCGTGACGGTCCCGCACATCGAGATCGTAGATACAACATTGCCCCAAGAGCTTGTTTCCCCCACCACACCCTACAATTCTCCTTGGCCACCTGAGAGCAGCGCAGTGAGAATAAGCGAGTGTATTTTTTCTGTTCTGTTAATTACAATGAGTGATACCTTGTCTTCTTCCTCTGATGAGGACATTGTGGTAGCGGCTATGTTGCTGGAGCCAGAGAAAAGGGAGTGGATACATGATATCAATAAGAAAAGAAAAGTGTTTGGAGAGATTTTACACTTTTTGAGGATTTGATCCACGACGATAAAAAGTTTTTCGTATACTCTAGTTAGAGGTTGGCGCATTTGCTGCTGAAGGAACATCATGAACAAAAGCATATGAGGATGAAGGTTTAATGCAGTGGGAGGTGGTGGCTGTTGAGGAACATTATGAGGAGGAAGCATAGGAGGCTGAAGGTTGAATGCAGTGGGAGGTGGTGGCTATTGAGGAACATTATGAGGAGGAAGCATAGGAGGCTGAAGGTTGAATGCAGTGGGAGGTGGTGGCTGTTGAGGAACATTATGAGTGTTTGAAAGGGTGTAGTTGTGAGGGGGGGGGGGGTAGGCAACGGCCGCCATGACAGTATCGTACGTGTCTTTCCGCTTTCAAAGCGGGATGGAAAACCACGCACCGTACGTATACGATAGTATGCTTCTACCAGGGTGCCACGACGGGTGTCGGTGTACGCAGCTCCATAGCAAAGCATGACAAGAGAAAAACATACGATACTTGTACGATACCGTACGTATATGATACTATGCCGGTGTGCGAGGAACTTTATGCTTCAACTATTTTTTCTCTCTCCCTTTATTATTTTTCCTCTGTATAGGCCTATTATATTTCTGTCCTTTTTTGTAACATATGCACAACATGCCACAAAAAATGTAGTAGCTTTTTTAAATATATAAATATTTGTGTTTTGTTCTGTTTTTCTAAAAAAAAAGTCACCATAAATAATGTGGAATAGGTGACAGCCCTATTTGTGCTCTCTTTTACAGAGAGTGTGTGAATCGTGGATCAAAGTTCTTACGAGATGCAGTAGTTTTCTCGGGGAAGTGGGGGTAAGGTGTCGTATTTATTTTACAAAACGGCCTATAGAATGCCGGATGTCCCTGGTGAGTCAGACACCCAGCAGCGCCCCTCTAGTCCCGATGTGTTCCTCCTCTCCTCCCACGCTGATGGAAATGTTGAGTGACGGCCAGAAGAGATCTGCTAATGAGTTGGAACGCCGCGCGGTCTTCCCAGCATCATCGTGGTGTCAAGACGCTCCGTGCCCGCCTTCTTCATCCCGTGAATGCGACACGCAACCATTTGGACTGGCTCCAGCGGGGGAGGGAGGGAACTAAGGGAGTTGAGATACCTTGTGTCATTACCGTACCATATTATATTGCTCCGTTATTGGACAGGATGATGTTTGTACATTCCCTGGTACGGAGTGGAGTGTTGACGAACAGACGCTCTACTCTAGGTACACAACATAATAGTGGTGGAGTGTTGACGAACAGACGCTTTATCCTAGGTACACAACATAATAGTGGTGGAGTGTTGACGAACAGACGATCTACTCTAGGTACACAACATAATAGTGGTGGAGGGTTGACGAACAGACGATCTACTCTAGGTACACAACATAATAGTGGTGGAGTGTTGACGAACAGACGCTCTACTCTAGGTACACAACATAATAGTGGTGGAGTGTTGACGAACAGACGCTCTACTCTAGGTACACAACATAATAGTGGTGGAGTGTTGACGAACAGACGCTCTACTCTAGGTACACAACATAATAGTGGTGGAGTGTTGACGAACAGACGCTCTATTCTAGGTACACAACATAATAGTGGTGGAGTGTTGACGAACAGACGCTCTACTCTAGGTACACAACATAATAGTGGTGGAGTGTTGACGAACAGACGCTCTACTCTAGGTACACAACATAATAGTGGTGGAGTGTTGACGAACAGACGCTCTATTCTAGGTACACAACATAATAGTGGTGGAGTGTTGACGAACAGACGCTCTACTCTAGGTACACAACATAATAGTGGTGGAGTGTTGACGATATATTTGGAGCTTGTTGATCATATACTCACTAATTTACCACTCTAATTAACAGACAATCTGCTCAAGGTGAATCACTTATCATTGTTAGAGGATTGACAAGATGTGTGGAGATATTAAGGCTGTACTTATAAAGTTTCCATTTGATTGACCATATGTTATATTTTAAATCTAGATACTTCACACAACAGCTGTGGAGGGTTGACAAGACGTGTGGAGATATTGAGGCAGAACTTATAAAGTCTCCATTTGACTGGCTATACGTTGTTTTAAACACATCCTCACATTCCAACAATGGTGTATCCTGCTGAGCTAAGATTCCAGGGCTCAATTCTCAACATGACAAAAAAAGTTGTATTTTTCAAATTAGATTGTTATCTTTCATAGTGACGAATTAACTGCCATAGGACTTATATGACATCAATAAAAGTAAACTTGCAATACTTAACCTAAATCATGATACTGCTGTCAATCTTGTTCAGTTTAAATAGGGGTGGTTTTTTTTCTCATTCAATTTCAGCTTTCTCTCTCTAGGTATTTTTTTAAATTGTTCCACAAATTATTTCCTCTCTCTAGTTTCCTCATTTTATTTCACTTAGGCTGGGAGCCTGGGCTAGAATTTCGTTAGAATAGGTTAAAATCTATATTTTTCTAATATTTTGCCACACTTGTCACCTTTAAGGCAATTAAATTTGTCTGGAGAAAAATAAACTTTACATTACTATTTTAAGGCTTTATTTAGTTTTTACCAAATTTATTCAGATTCTGGACAAACTTTGTTGATTCAATTTGGGCTGCAGTGAAACTTTTTTTTTCCTTCATATTTTTGACAACTCTTTAAAAATGTATCTTACCAGTGACAACAGTTTATTTTTGTCACAGTACCTTACCCCGACGAAGACATACTAACAACCTTTAAAAACATAAACAAATTATTTGCTTTACTTTTTTTTAAATATTTATTTTGTTCAAAATAGTTTATTATTAAAATATGTACGGATGTACTGGAACTAAGACTGACAGTATGAATCAGTATTTACAACGAGACAATACCAGGTCAGTTTTCCCGTCATTATTTTTTATCAATCTCAGCTCCTTCATGCAACATGCAACAACATGGATGATAAGGAAAAGGTGTGTGCAGTCCATGTTTACTACTGAGACTGAAGGAAATACTGACGAGCGCGCGCACTCGGTCAGTACTACTGTCAGTACTACTGTCAGTACTACTGTCAGTACTACGGTCAGTCCTACTGTCAGTCTCTCCCGCCACTTGCAAGACTCATGGACTGACACTGATAGGATCAGAAAATTCGGATCACATCAGTATTTTCCTAAGTCCGTCCATCATTCCATCAGTACTGCCCCTTCACGATCAGTCAGACTGTCAGTATTAATTATTACTTTATTATATTATATTTTTAATATTTATTATAAACTGGGCCGAAAGAAGTAAAATGAGGAGGAGTCTTTTTCTCTCTGTCTGGGGTAGACACTCATTTAATTTTGTGGTTATCCCGGTCAACGTCGGATTATTCTGCTGGTTGTAAATAATTGTTTATTAAATGTTGTTTGTATATCTATATTAAGTTGAAGGGACTGTTAAAGATATGTTCGGCTCGCAGTGCGCAACAGACTGATAAACAGATTTGTCCCTTGAGATGAAAAACGCTGGACCACCCATATTTTAAAAAAAAATAGGTTCATCTCTGTTGGTCGAATTGTTCAAGGTATCACTACCGCAATATACTGGACTACCAATAACGACGAGATCTTGATTCGAATCCCGTTAGGGTATATTGAGGATGTTTTTTTCCCTCTAGATAGTAATGCCCTCTCCATCCACGCAAATGCGCTTACATTTCATTGGAATTCAACCTTACTCATACTTAACGCACCAGCGCAAAGGCTCTTAAACTGTGGATCGCAGTAAACCTTGACAAACATAAGTAAGTTAAATACTTATTAGAGAACTACTGAAATTATAATACTCAACAATCTTTCATTATAAATTTGTTTAGTTTATTGCAGTAAAAAAGTCTCATGGCAATTTAGACGAACTCAATTGAAGAGTACAGGGGCAAAGGGGGGAACGTTACATTACATATATTTTCCAGGACAACAGCTTTTACTTCTCAAACCCCATTAGGACTCCAGCAAATACTTATATATAACAGAAATATCTTTTGACCATAATCTAAAGTGCATTGGAACCATCTAATGATTTTCCAACAGATGGTCTAACCATTACTTTCAGGGATAGCTAATAATTTTGCCTTATGAAAAAAAGGTTACGAATAAAAAAAATTTAAAGTGGGGATGTAGGTAACGTGAGTAACTGTCGGGGTTTTTGCATTTTTTACAGCCAAACTTTTTTTTTTGTTAAAAAAATAATCAAATATTGCTCCAGTAGAAACAAATAGTTTAATTTTCTTCACATTGTAAAAGCAACAGCTGTTCTTGAATATATTTCAATAGTGTCATGGAATTTAATGACATTTTTTCTTAATTTAAAAAGTTTATTATCTAATGCCACTATGCTCATGACTGTTGATATCACCACGTGAAGAAAATTAATCTCGTATGTTTCTACTAGAGCAATATTTTATTCATTCCGACAAAAAACGTTTTTTTCTATAAAAACTGGGAAAACGCTGACCTTTTATCGTGTTCCTTAAATCCCCGCCTCAAGGACCTGTGCGTTAGCATAATGAGTTAAGATTCGGATGGACACCTACTATATAAGAACGATAAAGTTGTGCCCGCCATTGCTTAAAAAATATGCATAGTAACAACATGCGGTTTTTTGCATTGCATTAAACTTGTAAATTTAAAATGAACTATATTAATAAAAAAAGTTACAAGTTACTATTTACTTTTTTGCAATAAGACGTAATTTCAATTAAATTTAAATGAAATAAAACATGAAATACAAGAATATAGTTTTGAATTTATCATATTATTATAGAGAATAAGATAATGTTCTATCATACACGACATATATTTATAGTACAATAACGGGTACAAAATGTGTTATTTTCAAATTAAATCATGTCTAAACTGTTGAGAAAGTTCAGCAGCTTCCTGGTAGAGTGCTCTGTCTTCGGAAGCACCTCTCCCTCTTCTCTCCAAACCCCCTTTTGGCATTCTCTTTCTTACCATCTTTTTTTCCCCATGTAAACCCCGCTACTCCCCCTTCCATCGAACTATTTATATCCTGTTCAGTCAGGTAAAACCCTTGACCGGACACTAATTGCCTGCCACCTCCAAACCTGAGCTATTGAGAATGTTCCCTATGATGTATTTGTATGATCTAGGTTAAAAGTTTTTATAGGGTAAACTTGATTATGTTTACCTTATAAATAATTTGCATAAACAGTGTTTCCTTGATTAGATAAAACCTATTTGTATAACGTTGGTTTTGTAAGAAGAGAGAGGTGAAAAGGATTTCTCTAAATAGTTTTATTCATGTTTTATAGACGAACAAGAACTTTTCCCACTTATAGCAGACTTAATTTTGAAGATATTAAGATTCAGTGGCACATCCAGGAGTTTACTTAGGGGAGGGTGGGTATGTGTGTCATAGCTATTATTTATATCCCCTGAAAATATTCATTAAATTATTTTAGTTTAATACATCTTTTATTTTAGAGAAATTACACACACACGCGTATATACAGGTTGTTAAAAAAAGGGGTTCAGAAATTATGGATCTTGTTGTACACATTAACATGTGTGGAATGATTTTAATGATGTTACATGACCTCTAGTTGTGCCAATACGTCGGTAAACTCAAATAATAATTATAATACAAATAAAGGTGTCTTGGAAACTATAGGTCCACAAACCTACTCACATAGAGGTAAAGGTAATTTTGTATTTTAGTAATAAAAAATAAATGGTACGGTGCACCACACAGACTTCCTCTTGCTTTTATCTTGAAATATACATTTACTAAAAACTCGTTAGGATTTGTGAAATGAAATGATATACACTGTTACTTACTCTATGCAAGGGTGGCTCAAGGGCCGTGCGAACCGGGCGGCTACCCGGGGCGCCAAACATAGCTAGACATGACCAAACGTAGCCTGGGCGTGATTAAAATAATCCTCAAACCTAACAACTTCAAACCTAACAACTTCAAACCTAACATAATCTGGGCGTGATATGAAAATAATCCCCAAATCTAACAACTTCGAACCTAACGTAGCCTGAGTGTGATCTGAAAATAGTCCCCAAACCTAACGTAACCTGGGCGTGATATGAAAATAGTCCCCAAACCTAACGTAACCTGGGCGTGAAATGAAAATAATCCACAAACATAACAACCTCAAACCTAACGTAGCCTGGGCGTGATATGAAAATAATCCCCAAATATATAACTTCTAACCTAACGTAGCCTGGGCGTGATATGAAAATAATCCCTAAATATATAACTTCTAACCTAACGTAGCCTGGGCGTGATATGAAAATAGTCCCCAAACCTAACAACTCCAAACATAACGTAGACAGGGGGTGATAGTGGAGTTGCTAGGCTTAACAATCGTTCAATTTTTTATACCAACATGAAATTTTACACATTTCTTTAAATTTGTGGTTAGTAAAATAGAATCTAATGTCACTCTTAAAAAGTTATTTCATATTTTCCAGCTTGAAATAATGGCGCCATTAAACTCTTTTTTTTTTTTTGCAATTATAACACAAACCATTCATAATGTCAAAGTGTTTGTTAAACTTATAATAAAAAATAGAGGATGACATTGTCTACAAAACAGGTTCTTATAGTTTTATTTGTAATCCTAATAATTTTTGTACAATCTCAAAGTGAAACGTTTAACGTATGTTTAACATTTGTGGAGTTTCCCCTTCACTTTTGTACCTATCACGCCCAGGCTACGTTAGGTTTGGAGTTGTTAGGTTTGTGGATTATTTTCCTATCACGCCCAAGCCACGTTATTATTTTATTATGGACTATTTTAATATTTTCCGAGAGTACAATCACCATGAGAAATGTGATAGCTGGCAGCTAGCAGAAGATTTAAGAACTGTCAAAATAAAAACCAAATTAAAAATAAAATTGTTTTTGTGAGTGTTTTGACTGCCAAAAATGCCAATAAATCAACATAGTATTATGGTCATTGCAGATAATATGGTTTGGCAAATTGATACATGAGATTTGATTTGCTAACTTTTGCTAGCTGTTAGTTACCTACACTCCTATGGTGAATGGATTATATTATCCACCGGTTACGTAAATAGGTGCCAAAAAGCAATACCGCATGGGTGCGAAATTTACCTCAGGCCGCGCCTGACTCTATGGCTTTAGGAACAAGGAACACTGTTACAGAAAAAATGAGGAAAAAAGAAACATCTTTGTCAACTAAAGAGCATTAGAATCAAATTTATTTTCAAAAACCTGTATTAAAAACAGTGGTGTAGTCGTAAATTTAGCAGTGCCGAAACGCAAGGTCGTAGCAACCCCAAAGTTGAAGTGGGGGTTTTGGGACCCCCAACCGACATAGACGAAAGAATTGCACAAACATAATTGCCTCTAAAAGCTATTTGGAGCATCTTTTAATGATTACTAAAGCAGAAACTTACTTAACGCACTTCCCCTAAAATTCCTGGAATTCGCATAGAGCACTGTTAATTTCATCAGAATTTATTGATTAATAGTATGAAAAAGTTTTAACATAATATTGATATAAAATCAATTAGTTAACTTGGAATTGCAAAGTATAAAACTTTACTAAACATTTAAAAAAAATATTTTGCCACGAAAAGCAGTGCCAGAACGGCGTTCACCAGGGATCCCACTCCACTACACCCCTGATTAAAAAGTATATATATATATAATAATATATATATAATTTTGAGCTATAAACAAATATATATATATATATATATATATATATATATATATATATATATATATATATATATTTGTTTATAGCTCAAAATTTATTGGTTTTATAAAAAAAAAGATTTTTACATTTCATAGTATACTACAACTTTAAAATAATAAGATATTACGAGTCTCAAATAGTTACGGAGAAATGATGAAAATTTGAAAATCTGTCCTATGTAAAGTACCCTCAAAGTCATGTTCATGAGAAAATGAAAATGTCCATCTTGTTTATAATGATAAACTATGTTTAGATATCAAATTTAATCAAAACCATTAGGGTAAATTTCAATAAATTAGATTTATTCTCTTTTTGCCTTTCAATAAACTAGCCCTAAATTTAGGGTTAGATATTAAATTTCAAAAATCCCTCAGGGACGGGGAGGGGGGCTTATTTAAACCCCAGATACAAAGTTTTAGCCCAAATGGTAAAATGGTTTCGGTTCTAGTCCAAACTAAGGTACAAACAGTCAGATGGCCTTGCGGTAACAACTTTTTTTGTTTCAGGGGGCTATGAAACGTCAACAATTTTCAAAATCTCGGTTTCGAATTTTTGACGATCACAATATTTTCACTCCAAGGTGTCGAGACAGAGTAAATATTAGTTTACAAAGTTTAGTTACCCACAGCCGTTGCTTGCCGTTGGTTTGATCGCCATTGATTGGGAGGTCAAGGTTCGAATCTCATCTGCGTGAACTGGAGATGGTTTTTCCGTTAAATGTATATATATATATCTTTAACGGTTTTCCACAAGTGATATATCACTCTGGTTTCCCCATCTTTACTCCATGCAAATGCGGGTTCACTTCCTCTTAGCTACCTTCCTCATCTCTACCCAATCAAATTAAGCCGTTAATAACATGTGTTCTGAACGTAGCAATAAAAAAGAAAAGATTTGGTTTTGGACGGGTTATAATCATATTATAGTAATAAATTAAAAATTTTAAATGGAAACATGGTTTAGCGAGCTTTATTTAATTTTGATTTTTTTTAGATAATAAAATACAATGTTCTTGTTAGTAGGGTGTTCGAAAAAATTTAACAGTAGGGCCTATTTGTAAAGTGAAGTAGGCGTACAGTACGTAAATTATATTTAATTGAAATAAAATTTTAAAAATTACAATTTTTCACCACCTTTTTCTAACTCATTAATTTTTTTAAAGATATTTCAAATTTTTTTTATCAGGCAATCACCTAGAACAAAGTGTGGTTTTCACATTGGTTTTTATATCTTCGTTACAAACAAATTGTGGTGCACTTATTTTAATTCTAACCTCCTTATATCATGTATTTAAATAATTAGCGTAAGTAGTGACCGTAAAAACTATGTCATTGAAAAAAACAAAAAGAAATGGCTATATATTTTTTAGTATAGGGAAGAAAATATATATTTATATATTCCTACAGTAATAGATAAACTAAATAAAAATGTAACAATTTACTGTAGATAATGATTTCCCAAGGTAGCTCAGAAACATTATACTTTGACAGGGATTCGAGCCCTAGTCCTATGACTTTAGACGTCATTCTACAGACCCCGAGATATCGGCTAAAAACCCGGCATCATGGAAATAATAACGGGGATAGATTGTCTTTTGTTGAGTAGCAAGTAACAAAGTTGAAAGGATTGTTGCTTGGGGGGGGGGGGGGAGGTTTGTCTGTGGAATGTAAGGACACTCTGAAAAGGGGTTAAAATAGGGGGGTGAGAGGGGTCGGTGAGGTGACTGCCATAACTACAGCAGCGCACCTCTAGTGAGGTGATAATACATGGAACTACTTGGACGAGAGATTTGCAAAACTTGGAGATGTCCATCCGAATCTTAAGATGCGTATAGACCAAACGGATAGTAAGACGCAGATATATAAATAAATAGGTATACTGTTCATATCTTATTGAAACCTATTGTGAAAATATGTGTCCCCCCCCCCCTCTTGCTATCTTATGATCAGCCGACCCGTTTTATTTCCCTCGCATGCAAAGTATTGTGTTAATACCGTCCTATCACCGACTGGTGGCGACAGACGTATGGTTTATAGAGGTCCCACATGGCCCGAACGGACGGTAGCAGATAATCTTCCACTAAACTTAAAGAGATCGTCGAATATCCCTCGTGGGTGGGACAGAGCTAGGAGGCATTATGGCGCCCAGCCAACTCGATAACACCTTCACTTTATTACACTTCTTTCTTACGAGTAGGGAAGAAGAATGAAAAAAAAAAAAAAGACTGTTAGACACCTCAGTTGTTTTTCTGTTAGCACAATTTGTAGGATTTGAAAGTAGACCGAACCTATTGATGCTATTTTAAACCAGATGTTGTTCTTTTTTGTCCTTACTTTGAGAAATGATTCGGGGGATAAACGATGATCCCATAGAAATAGTTTGAACCTTTTATAACAACAACCACCTAAGTGCCTTCAATTAAAATATACTTGAGTGTTTGTTTGTTTTGGTATATCTTATTTCTTACACGATGTTTTAAAAAAAATAGATTCAATTTTAAATATTATCCAATCTAACGCGTCACTCTCGTGTTGAACTGTATTGCTAATGACTGGGAGATCGGGTTCGAATTTTGGTTGGGTATGTTAAGAGTGTTATATTTCTTCGGTGGTTTTCCATTATTCAAAACAACAGCGATTACATTTCTTCTAAATGCGACCTTCCACATCTCTAATTAAATTGTGTGAATATGCGGCTAACCCAATTGGATAGTACAATCGGGTGAGCAAAAAAAATATTATAAAATTGTTATCACTACTACAGCGTATAAATTAAACTTCTTGCAGGCCTGTATATAAACCTTCCTCATTACTACTCCACTAGCGTAATAAAAACTGATGCATATATACGTATGTATATCCTTCTAACTTAAATACATATGTGTGTTATATATGTATTTATGCTACATATATAGTGCATGCAAATATTAACGTGTCTTTCTAAACACGCATATAAATTAATACACAACCTACAAACTAGCTTGGCCTACGAAAGCAACTCCTAACATTACACACATCCAAACCATAAGGCTTAGTTATTTTACTAATAGGGCACTAACCGATATAAAAACTACATGAAATCAAATCTGAGTCTCTAGGTTTTATGAGGAGCTACTCGAACTACTTAACCACAGGTAAAGAGGCTACTTCCACTTTGTGTACGAATAAAAGTGATAATGAGAGAAAGCCTAAGTTTTTTTTAACAAAATACATTTTATTCTTGTCAATACATTATTCGTAAATTTCTATGGATTGTTCTTTGTAGTTTTATTTTATTGTAATTATTGTAAAGCATAATAGGTTCTGTTCCCCTTAGTTTTATTTTATTGTGATTATTGTCAAGAGTTGTTGTTTACAATACATGTTTGCCATGTTGCCACGTTCTGCAATTTGTAGTTTTCCCCTTGTGCGCTTTTGATAAAATGTCTAGGTGCACTTAGATCCATATCTTCGTGCGCTTTTGATAAGAGGTGTCTCCCTCTGATGCGCTTTTGATGATCTCCGCTCTCTGACACAAGTAAATATAGATCATTATCAGTGATTGTCGAATGGCGACTGTCGAATGGATAGATGGCGACAGCTGAGCAGTCTGGATTGTGAAAGCGGTGACCGTGACTGACAAAGTATC
Organism: Timema podura; assembly: GCA_033556935.1. Taxonomy (NCBI): domain Eukaryota; kingdom Metazoa; phylum Arthropoda; class Insecta; order Phasmatodea; family Timematidae; genus Timema; species Timema podura. Next base: position 63,352,388 of record JAVRXN010000003.1, on the reverse strand, counting down.
AGTCGACAATACGGTGACACAGGTGCAGCCAGTAGCGGTCTCCTGTCCTTTGCTGTCATGTTTTAATTCACATTATTTGAAAAAGCGCCGCTACTTGATCATTTTGAATGGTTTTAGCCTTATCTCCGTAAGCAGAATGTAATAATTACAATAATCTCACTTATGATTTCTCACAAATTTACTTTACTAAACCAAACATATACCCATAAACCAAATAAAGGACTTATTTTTAGTACAGTGAAACCTACCTTAACGGACACCTCTGAATAACGGATTCTTCTTTACAACGGACAGTTTAAATTTTCCCGGAAAAATAACATGGGTTCTTACGGCGAAACAACCTCCTAAAATCGGACTTTCTCAATAACGGAATGTGAGGAATGCCAGGCCTCCACCGTGGTTCGGATCCTAAGTTAAACTGTAGGTCCTCCATTTCATCTCACAATCACCCCACCATTACACATTAGCGTAAGTGCGTATAACCCGAACGGGTAGTAAGACGCGGTGCTAATAATAATAATAATAATAATCAATAACGGAAACGTACACTTCTATGTATAGCAATCTCCAAACAGCGGGGAAAAAAAATCACCTTAAAGAATTTGACTCTAGGAAGGTCAGGAATTACATTGTATCGCGCGAAATGTGACCATCCCTGCCTTCCTTCTTTAGGGGAAGTTTCTAAAATAACCTACGTAGTAATAATGACTACAGTACTTTAAGGTCTTACCTTCCATCCATCATGAGCCATCAACAGGGGATGTTTCATCAATTATCGGTGCTCGTGCCTACTGGCTACTGTTTACATTTAATTTTATTTACGTTTTATTCTGTGTATTATGCAATCTGTACAGTAAGATACGTACAATATTTATTCATTAGTCATACATCCTGCATACATTGTTGTATAGTGAAATAATTAGATTGTATTAGTTATATTCAAAGTATATAGGCTCATTTAGATTAAACTATGTTAAAGAAGTATGATTTAAAAAATATATATTTTTCCAAATAACGGACACCTCTTAATGACAGACATTTTATGGATCCCCGAAGGTGTCCAGTATTAAGAGACTTCACTGTTTTCCAAACGTAATATGTTTAGTTGAGCCGTGAAACGTGAACCCCTCTGACAACTTCATCACACTGACACCAGTTGTTAAAAGGAATGGCCTAATATACCAGTTGAAGAAATATCGCTTTTACAAGTATAGTAAAGACTAAAGCAATGACTGAGATAAAATATCGATATTGCAACAAACTGTAACCGTGACAAAATATCAGTCTGGCAAGTCACAGTGAGTAATCACTGGTATAAATCACCGATATTTTAAAATCGTGGTAACGGTAATCACTAGAGATAGGGTAAATACGCTTTTGCGAAAAACGCGAAAAGAAAAATAAAAGGGTCGAAAATAGGGTATTTATAGATTTTCTTTGCGTTTCATGGCATTTGAAAGTGTTTAAAGCGATTTTTATTTCGCGAATTAACGCGAAAAACGTGATTTTGAGAGTATTTTAGCTAAATTATTCTATTTAGTGAAATAGACGCGAATTCCCTGAAAATGATGTGCATTTAAATAAAATGCTGTGAATTTCTATAAAACGATGTTTTTCAGCGGAAATAAGTGATTTAAAAAATCATTGAGTTTCACTCGTCTGTGTGCTTCAGCTCGGGTTTTACTTGCATCCTGTGCCTTCCACAGCCCATCCGGCTAATCGCCACATTCCGTTAGTCGTTGCTTTTATCATAAATCCTTTGTATTAGGCCCTAAAAACATTGACGAAAGACATTTTAACCCATTTTGCTACAAAATGCGAAATTATGCCACAAAACGCTAAATTTCCAATAATTAATCCTAAAAAAACTGAAAATTAATGCTATTTTACCCTATCTATAGTAATCACCAATATCGGATAATCACCGTTTCATCCATCCCTACCGGTAGACCAGGAGAAAGGCGCTTAGCACTTGAAACTCGTGCACTTGATGCGTGCCGGAGCAGGTATGGAAAATCTTATATTCCTGTTTAGCAATACCGTAGCCAGCCAATAATTTCAGGGGGGGGGGGTTGGTGGGCACATCCCCCAATTGCTGAAAGCTAGAAAAAAAATCTAAATGATAAACAGTTCTAGAAGCTCTCTGAAGTGGGTTTTTTCATGGTAAAATAACTCACTAACTGCCAAAGACTTGGAAAATTTCTAAATATTAAACACTTTTTGAAGCTCTGTGAAGTTTTTTTATAGTAAAATAACCCCCAAAATGCCGAAGGCTAGGAAAATTTCTAAATATTTAACACCTCTAGAAGCTCTCTGAAGTGCTTTTTATGGTAACACAGTCCCCTAATTTGTACTTGTACCTTAATTTTAATATTGTTTGAACCATAAATAAAGCCATATATATTTTGTTCATAAAATTTCGCGGGGGGTTTTAACCCCCAAAACCCCTCCCTGGCTACGGCCTTGCTGTTTAGGTCTACATTTCTCTCAACTTACAAGCCAACTCACCTTTCCAATTTGACTGTACGCTCTAAATGACTCAGGTTACAACTTACAAGCCAACTCACCTTTCCAATTTGACTGTACGCTCTAAATGACTCAGGTTACAACTTACAAGCCAACTCAACTTTCCAATTTGACTGTACGCTCTAAATGACTCAGGTTACAACTTACAAGCCAACTCAGCTTTCCAATTTGACTGTACGCTCTAAATGACTCAGGTTACAACTTACAAGCCAACTCAACTTTCCAATTTGACTGTACGCTCTAAATGACTCAGGTTACAACTTACAAGCCAACTCACCTTTCCAATTTGACTGTACGCTCTAAATGACTCAGGTTACAACTTACAAGCCAACTCAGCTTTCCAATTTTACTGTACGCTCTAAATGACTCAGGTTACAACTTACAAGCCAACTCAGCTTTCCAATTTTACTGTACGCTCTAAATGACTCAGGTTACAACTTACAAGCCAACTCATCTTTCCAATTTGACTGTACGCTCTAAATGACTCAGGTTACAACTTACAAGCCAACTCAGCTTTCCAATTTGACTGTACGCTCTAAATGACTCAGGTTACAACTTACAAGCCAACTCACCTTTCCAATTTGACTGTACGCTCTAAATGACTCAGGTTACAACTTAAAAGCCAACTCACCTTTCCAATTTGACTGTACGCTCTAAATGACTCAGGTTACAACTTACAAGCCAACTCAGCTTTCCAATTTGACTGTACGCTCTAAATGACTCAGGTTACAACTTACAAGCCAACTCACCTTTCCAATTTGACTGTACGCTCTAAATGACTCAGGTTACAACTTACAAGCCAACTCACCTTTCCAATTTGACTGTACGCTCTAAATGACTCAGGTTACAACTTACAAGCCAACTCACCTTTTCAATTTGACTGTACGCTCTAAATGACTCAGGTTACAACTTACAAGCCAACTCACCTTTCCAATTTGACTGTACGCTCTAAATGACTCAGGTTACAACTTACAAGCCAACTCACCTTTCCAATTTGACTGTACGCTCTAAATGACTCAGGTTACAACTTACAAGCCAACTCACCTTTCCAATTTGACTGTACGCTCTAAATGACTCAGGTTACAACTTACAAGCCAACTCACCTTTCCAATTTGACTGTACGCTCTAAATGACTCAGGTTACAACTTACAAGCCAACTCAGCTTTCCAATTTGACTGTACGCTCTAAATGACTCAGGTTACAACTTACAAGCCAACTCACCTTTCCAATTTGACTGTACGCTCTAAATGACTCAGGTTACAACTTACAAGCCAACTCACCTTTCCAATTTGACTGTACGCTCTAAATGACTCAGGTTACAACTTACAAGCCAACTCAGCTTTCCAATTTGACTGTACGCTCTAAATGACTCAGTTTACCGAATACTACCCTAAAGAGTCGAGTAAAGACAAACTCTGGTGGTATTATTGTATAGTTTGAGTTGAAAATGTGTAATGAAGTGCATGTTTTCACCACCTTTGGCGCAGGTGGCGAGGGTGACAAGTTAGTCGGGAGCTTCTCCCTCTCCAACTTTACTTCACCCCCCTCCTAAAAACACCCTGCCCCTCCTTCTCACAACAGGAGTAATGTAATGTTGTGTCGACAGTGCCGCCATCTCTCCGGCAGTTCGCAACACCTGTGACCGCCTTGCCTCCTTTTAGAAGAGAAGAGGAGGGGAAGGGGGAAAGGTCCATTCCCCCCTCCCCTCCTCCGTCACAGTCATTTCCTCTCCCATTCTACCCATTTTCTCTTTACGTTTATACATTTGTGATATTTTCCTCCGGTTTTTCAAATATATATTCTTCACTTTTTTTTTTTCGTTGTGTGTCCTACTCAGCCAGACTACCCTAAAATGTTTAGGCCTACACAGCATTGATAAAAGGATAAGGAAGTGTACCCACATTTGCGTGTAGTAAAGGTAGAGTATTTTATTCTCAATAGTAATTGTTCTATTTTATGTCGTAATATAGATCCACTGACCTACTTTTTATTCGTCTTCACAAATAAGTTATGTATTTGAGATTATTCTCAACAACAGAAATCTTAACTCGCTAGGACTGATACCTTTGAAAGGGGAGGTAATTCATTATGAGACCAGACTGCTTAGTAGGATATTTTCAAACGTTTGAATCCCATTTGTTAGTTTTACGAATTTAACAAACCTTATGGTGGGTTCCCGCGGGGTAAATTATACGACTTACGACAGCATCAGTTGTGTGGGAACTGGTAATCTAGAAGTTTGCTAGTTAATGCTTATGAGAGATATTCAGGAACTGTTAATCTCAACATGTGAGGAAAATTAAACTCTGTTTGTACTGGAGCAATGTTTTATTTTTATTTTAGCCAGAAAAAGTGTTGCCCTAAAAAACTGCAGAAACACTGACCTGGTCTCGCGTCCCCCCTTTCCAACCCAACTCAAGGACGTTGCCTGCCTGTGACGTCATGGCCGGTCAAGATATGATTTCCGTTGTTAATGAATTTACGTTTTACTCAGCGAGTTTTAAAGATACAACGTTGAAACAAAAACCATAAATTCTTAAATAATTCTGAAAATAGTTCTGCATCGTCACACAACTATTATTTTTGTATTTAAGTAGTGTTTTGTAAATTTATTTTTTATAAATCCTCTACAAGCTTGGTCACGAAAATGTCCCGTAGGAATCTTCCTACCAGGATGTAGATTAAAAAAGTCCTCGGTTGCATAAGTTTTTCTAGATTAAGAAACAAGAAAAAGGAAACATTAAGTAAGTCAATGTTTTCAAGGCGCAAATATTAAAGTGACTGTGTAAACTCGTCAGAGGAAGAGGGAAAGGGTTATCAGCACATATACAAGAGCCCTCTCAGGTTGAACTTATCATTTTCTTCCCTCTCTTTCTATTTTGCACATTGGTGTCTAAGTGTGATAGCGCTTAGAGTGATAAGGTGCGTTAAGTTAGGATTCATCCCGCTTAGCAAAATATCTTCGAAATTTTCAAGTAGCCAAAATCGTTAAATATACAAATTTCTAAAGCTTTATGGCCCTCCTGGGCCGGTAATATCTGACCGCTCAAACGAAGCAAGTTTCCAACAGTGAGGATGTTCTAAAAGAGAATTATTTTATTACCGGGCCAACCCATTTCTCATCATTCCTGGCTTGACTACTAATCTAGAGGTTCTGAGCTAGATACCTGGCGGCACTATGGTTGCCATGGTCTGGTTAATTAGGCTTGAGACAGGTTTAAAATCTCTACTGTGACAACATAATCATCAACATCATCATCTAATCGGGATGACGTAGCAGCACCTACATGTTGGTCCGTCACTGTCAATATAAGACCAGTAATGTTTAGCCGACAAACCCTGGTAGGATACGCTTGAAAAATATATAAATTATAATCTAGCTTTGTTAAAATCGTTTAAATGCGGCTTTAAAAAAAAATTACTTTTGGCCTTACACTTTTACACTTTTAAAACCCGTTTTACATTTCTAACAAAAACAAATTATGCTACTATACTTTTTTTTATCGCCACATCTTACTACTTTGTCAGGTTATAGGCCTACGCAAATGCACTAATTACGCTATTGTGTTAGTTATGAGGTAGGTTGAATTTAGAGAAAGAATATACACATTTGTTTGGAGGGAAAATGGAAAACTCTAAGAGGAAAAAAATCACTCTCAGTACACCCGACCGGGACTCGAACACCGATATCCTTGTCATCGTCAGTATAGTCTAGAGGCCTAACGAGAGTGATGTCTTGGATCATGTGGCCACCGAAACAGGTGCACGATATATTTTATGTTTCAAACATTACGATCATACATCTTTGTTTTATCCTGAGATTAGTACGCTTTTTGGTCAAGAGCGTTGAACTTCAAGGAATCTGTGAGATTCTTTATAAAATCCTATCTGACGTTATAGGTGACAAATTGAGAAATTATAAGTTCACTAAAAGTTTGGATGTAGGTTATAACTAATCCTTTTGTAAAAACTACATATATTTTGTTTTATCTCTCTCCCCTAAACCCCTCCCTCTCACTCTCTTATTGACATTTTCTTATCCATTGTTCCTAACTGCTCTCTATTCTTGCATCAATATTCCCTATTGGCCTAACATATTATTTTATTTGTAAATTATTATTTCTTGTCAGACTTATTTTTTCTTTCAAGCCAACCCAACTTTCATATTACCAGATTTTAAAATATTCCGACTAATCTTGGCAGCCTGTTCTCTAATTGCGAAAGTTGGTAAAGCTTCATCGTTATCAAACTTTCGCTAACTTTAATAGTTTTGAAAGTGTTATACTTTTTCTTCTAGGTTTTAATATGAAGAAAATCACCTTCCACGTTGAGATATACATGTTTTAGAACACCCTTTAAAAAGTAAAATCACTTAAAATAATGCTTCAAGTATAATTAGATCTATGAGCAGGAATTAAGTACCATTAATAGACAAAAGAGCATAGAAAAAATTGCTTCAAAATAAGTTAAGCCTACTCGGAATCAAATCAAAGTACCCCAGACTCGTAGTTGACCACTATAAGCCACTGATCGTCGAAGATGTCAACTTTAAGGCAGTGTTTGTGAAGCCTGGATATGTCAAAATGAAAGATCTGCTTGGCTCAAAAGCATTAATGACTTACAAAAAACATTTACTCAAATAGTCATTAAATATATTTATTGCACTCTGGGGTGTGGAAGTGTGTTTGGTTTTTTGTGGAGAGGGTTAGAGCCAAAATAAACTTGTGGTGCCCTCAAAAAAGAAAAAGAAAAGATAATAAAAATTAGCGTACACTGCCGACAGTGGCAACCCTTACATATATGCAACGTAATTTGATCGGAAACTGTTTTTATTGATTTATTGATTATTCGTTAAATTAGTGTGTGTCCTGAGGCAGGCGCATTTGGCGTCCATCTCTAGTTGTATACGAGGGTAAGGAAGGAATGATTGCAGTCCTCAAGTTCTCCCAGTTTCTACACCCAACATGCATGTTTTTAAACTCACATGACCAAACACTATTCACACATGGTTAATTATGAGCAATCAATCGTACTTTTTAAATTACACATTTATTCACGAATACATTGAACGAGATGAGCTAATATATTTGTTCACACAAATATTATATTTTGGTTGTTCATTATATAGAGATCATTTCTCTTAAATCTTTGTTATTAATAGTTTTCTAAAATTATGGACAAACATATTTATAGAATATAACTGATACAATTAAAAGTGACGAGTAAAAACATTTTTTTATAAGCTAATGATTTATTGGCGCTATTTTGAAAAACAAAATTATTGGCTCTTATTTTAAAAGGAAGAAGGGGCTTAGTATGACAAAAACCCATAGAGTTTTCCTTACTTATTTGCTTTGTTAACCATCACTTTCTGACTTGTTTGAAATAATGCTTATGGGTTAAGTATAGTCATAGGGCTAGTTTCATAGTCAGATTGAGTACCTTTCAATTGTGGTGCTATATATTTGCAGGACACCTACCTATACCAAAATGGTAGGGGCCAGTTTCATATGCGAAACTGGCCCATTCTATTCTGATAGGTGTTGCCTTGTATTTAGTATGGCACCACACTTGAGGCGTGACTACTAAGTCTGACTATTAAACTGGTCCATTCTATTCTGGTAGGTGTTACCTTGTAATTAGTATGGCACCACACTTGAGGCTTGCTACTAAGTCTGACTATTAAACTGGTCCATTCTATTCTGGTAGGTGTTCCTTGTATTTAGTATGGCACCACACTTGAGGCTTGCTACTAAGTCTGACTATTAAACTGGTCCATTCTATTCTGGTAGGTGTTACCTTGTATTTAGTATGGCACCACACTTGAGGCTTGCTACTAAGTCTGACTATTAAACTGGTCCATTCTATTCTGGTAGGTGTTGCCTTGTATTTAGTATGGCACCACACTTGAGGCGTGCTACTAAGTCTGACTATTAAACTGGTCCATTCTATTCTGTAGGTGTTACCTTGTATTTAGTATGGCACCACACTTGAGGCGTGCTACTAAGTCTGACTATTAAAATGGCCTTAGTAATTACAGGCACCACGAGATGTGCAGCTAACTTGTGTCACTCCCCTTAAATCCTGGCGTACATACAGATTCTGACTATTAAACGTTTCTTATTTGCGTTCCGCATCTCTGGATTTGCTTCGTGTCCACCGCTTTGATTTAGCATCGCTAGCTCCCCCTCTTTCTGAACAGCACCTCTCACACCCCCCCAGCTTCTCTCACTTGTGTCTATACCCCCCCCCAACCCCCTATTTTCCTCCCAGCATTCAATGCGGGAACGCTCTTCACAATAAATCAAGCCAGTAGCAACGGGTTTGGATTTATGGCCGCTGGTTTATTTGTGACGGTCGTACTGCCGGTGATATCCATCATGCATAATGTGATGTTTACCGTTACTGGCTGTGCGGACCTGCGTGTAAACAACGTCCAGATACGTCCGTACGGGACGGAGGCGGGGTGGCAAATTAAAGTGCATCCCCCTGCCTCCCACCCAACCCTATACAGGTCCAACTTTATGAAGGATGGAAGTGGACTTATCATTGTAGGGAGAGAACAAAAAAAAAAAAGTCGTTCTTTGCCGACATGTCCCTCGAGATAAACGGCCGTTATACAGCCTGTGTTGTCATTTATTGCTGCTTACTCGCTCTTTTATTATTATTATTATTGTTTTGTATGGGTTTCTCTTTAATGGAGACGACTTTCGTTAACTAAAAGCATATGATAAAACTCACTTTATGGGGTTAAACAAAAATAAAAAATAAATGTGATATATGGCCCCAGCCATTTTCCCAAGCAATTATGTAGCCCTCACTCGGTATGTGCGCATTGGATACATATATTAATTAATTGTTATATTCATGGCCACGTATAAAAGCGTCTGCCACGTCTTTTCTTAGTTTGATGGTGACCGGAAGGCTGGGTTTGTTTCCCGAGCCGGTGTAATCAGGTGACTCCTTCCATAGCCATACCTCATATGCTGAAAGCCCATACTGGTACTAAGACGTGGTGCATTTGTAATGATATGATATTATACATCCCAATAATTTAATATTCACACATAATATGTATATCATATATATATATATATTTATTCAAAATTACGATATTATAAATGAGAGCGGATAGTAAGATTTATTTGTTTTATGTTGCTAAGTTGCAAGGTTTGGCGATATCTTTCTACGTCTCTGTTTAAAAAGACAAAGCAGTTTGGTCAACAGAGAAGCACCTTGATGACCACAACTTTTTTTTTTCTAGGAAGCGTCGAGAAGGAAATGTCGCTATATATATACCCCTTCAGGTACGCATCTACTTCACTTTCCTTCCTGACGAGGACCCGTGTAGGTAGAGTCGATAATATCTTAATCCGTGTTCTAAATCTCACGTGTAGGGGGTTATCGTTCTATGACGTGATAGTCGGGCTTTTCAATTAAAATCTACAACTTGTGAAATATTTAGCGCAAAAAACTGTTTATCTACTTAAAATTTAAAAAAAATATAAAACACTAGAAATTTTAATGTCTAAAATAAGACATCATCTTTTATTATTATTATTTTATTATTATTATTATATATTATTACTACTATTAACTATACAGGATAACAAACTTGGACCCAATTCAATCATTATATCAAATGTCACCCTAATGGTGTCGAACAAACATTAATATATCAGGTTGGCTCTTTAAACGTTACACATTTAGTTAAATCTAACTTTTATACTTATTAACTCTACTTATCTTTAAGGCTCAGTGTGCCAAAGCTATCGATCCTTCCTTCCTTTTTATGTTTTTACTTCACCTATCAGTCTAGTTGAAATAGTAAGATTTTCTCCATAAATCCATGGCGTCGCCCCTATATTGAGCTATACCGACCGAGTGGTCGACGCTTGTTGGCGAAGATAGTGCCAACAACGGTGCATATAGGGCGTAATAATATGATCGGCACAGCAAACCCTCCAGCCTTTAATCTCAGTTTTCTAGACCGGTGCCGCTGCTTTTCCATTCAAGTAGTTCCTCATTTGTCCTCACAGGACTGAATTGACCCCGTTCAAGACGCACAACTTAACATAAAAATCTGGAAGTGCCAGGGATCGAAGCCTGGGGTCTCTGGATATGTAGCCACGAACACTGACCCCTAGAACACAGAGGCGGTGTAGTTTGTAAGCTTTTCTTTGTCTATTAATATAATGTTTCTTTTTCTTTTTAAAACCGCGTTTTAAAGTTTGTATTCTTATTAAATTACTAACGCAAGCTCTTACCTTAGCTTTTGAGTACCTTGCCATTAGAAAAGTTTGCTTTCATAAGTTTGCTGCAGGCTGCATTAATATTTCACCCACTTTTCACATGATGCCGGCTCGCGTCGGAGGAGGTCTATATTTCAGGGGTATTATTTGGTGTGTGGTGTATTTTTCGCACTTTAGAACACTCTGCACACAGTAGCTACTTATTATCAAACATTTAAACTAGTGTTTTACAAACCGGGATGCGTGACATACAATTAAGTTTGATTAATTATGAAATATTGATGATATTAAGTATGATAAACAACTCGCTTCGGTGGCAGTATGGTCTAACCCTCAAGGCGTCACACTAGCAATAGACTAGACTGCCGATGACGGGGAGATCGGGGTTTGAATCCTGGTCGGGTGTACTGAGGGTGTTTTTTTTTCTAAATGGTTTTACACCCTCTTTCCACGAAAATGTGGGTATATTAGTTCTAAAAATTATAGTTTCCTCATCTCTACCCGATGTATTGTTGCTATTAAAACGTTTATATCCCATTAAAAATAGTAGGCCAAACTAATGGCTAAGCTTATTACGTTAGTAAAACAAAATCTATTTATTTATAGATCTTGAGGTAAATTGCTCGCCTCAGGGTCCGATGTACGTGGGTTCAAACACATCTTAGGTTGACGGATTTTTCTTGAGCGATAAAAATCCGAAGCACAACTTACTTTGAAGGGGAAGTAAGGCCATTGGTCCTATGTCAATTGCGGCATGTAAAAGAACCCTGGAAAGTATGTGAAAGTACCTTTCCTGAAAAATACTAGGCCCTTTCTCTCTCGCTAATAGAAATTATCGTGTGGTGATATAATCAGTTGGTTCAGAAAGTGCACTTTAAATATCCCAAATAAATAATATATAGCTATATATTAAATGGAGTGACTCTAAACCAATTTTTATCTTCTAAAAGGTTATTACAGTGACAACTCAGCTATAAGGGGTACACAGGCTCATATCAACCAAAAACTAGCCTTTATCATGAGATATCTTAATAGCTCAGCGGTAGAGCTTCCACGATTGAAGACAAGGCTTCTTAGTTATATTCTCTTGTTTTTGTGTCATGCTTCAACTTATTCGTACTATAGATAATATATGTATTATTTCTCATATCAAGGGAAAGTATTGTGATCGTGAAAGAAATTGAACTTGAGATTATGACGAATCTTTACGTTTTACATAAACAAGAAGCCAAAAAAGTAGATTTTACAATCATATCTGTTCTCCTGTCTGTATGTCTGTCTGACTCTAACCATGAATCCGAAACATTTAGATGGATTTTGTTCAAACTTGATATTTATATTTTATATGGCTATACTCCGGGACTTTTTTATTTAATTTTGACCCTAGCCCTCAAAATAAGGGTAGTTTACTGATGAGTGATTTTTTAGAGTTTTTTTTAAATAGCTAAAACAAATTTGTTTAAAATATATATAGGCCTATCTAGGATGTGTTTGCCATGACAAATAGTATTTTATGGTTTTTGGGCAGACATTCGTTGAAGGGTTAGTTTACTAATGGATATATTTTGAAATTTTTGAATTATATCGCAAATAGCTTTAACAATTTTGTTAAAATATATATCTAGGGATTGTGTGTTGCTAAAAATAACAATACATAATTGTTTTGGAGGTAAAAATTCACTTATGGGTAGTTTACTGTTGACTGATTTTTTTTTAAACTTGAAATATTATACAAATTGTCTATAATGATTTGGTTCCAAATGGGTATCTTTGGAATGTTTGAAATGACAATTAACACTGTATATCTGTTTTAAATACATACAGGCATACCTAATCATGCCGTCCACTTACGTAAGGGGCAAGAAACTGTGCATATAGCTTAAAAAACAACTCCGTACATAATCCATCTTAACTAACTTTCTCCACACTTTCCTATCCTTGCATACTCCCTTCACTTCAACAACATCCATACAGGTGACCTGGTGGTCTAGGGGTAAGGTGTCAGACTTCTGTGCTGAGGGTCCGGGGTTCAATCCTCTGTCCCGGCACAGATTTATTTGATTGCCAAACCCTTCCTTCACCTCTGACAAGATGTGTATTAATCACAACTTGTGAATGTGAGGAATGCCAGGCCTCCTACCGTGGTTCGGATTCCACGTTAAACTGTAGGTCCTCCATTTCATCTCACAATCACCCTACCATTACACATTAGCGTAAGTGCGTATAACCCGAACAGGTAGTAAGACGCGGTGCTAATAATAATAATAATAATTAACATCCATACACTGAGTCATACATGCTCTTTTATTCTTAAAACTCCTAATGTTCTCTTTTTCACATATTTGTCTACATCATTTATCCACGATCTTACATAATACATTATTATTGAACACAGAAACTGTACACAATATTTGGTTTTGTGATAAAAACTCATTCATGGGTAGCTTCCTGATGACGTTTTTTTAAAAAAGATTTTAATATTTAAAAAAAATGGCTAATGATTTGGTTCAAAATGGGTATCTGTTAAGTTGATTGTATTATTACTAGTTATATAAATTAATTTTAAAGAAAAGTCATTTAATAGTAGTTAACTAATGAGTGATTTTTTGTAAAATTTGAATTTTTAAAAAATAATAATACTTTGCACCGCGTCTTATTACCCGTTCGGGTTATACGCTTAGGTATTAATGACACTAATAGGTTAGGAATTGGGAAGGATGTATATAGAGGAAGTGATCCCGCATTTGTATGGAGGTAGAGTGGAAAACCATCCCCAGTTTACCCAAGCGAGTTTCGAACCTTGATCTCCCCGTCCTTGGCAGTCTATATTAACACGAAACTCGCGGGTTAGCTAACTACGCCACAGAGGCGGGTTTTTGAAAATAGCTCTAACGATTTGGCTGAAAATTGATATAGGGAACTATTTTACACTATCATAATAATGCATCTTTATTTATCTAAAATAAATTAATTTAAGTGTACTTTACTCCCGACATATTATAGAATATTTTCACTTTTTGGAAATTGACCTTGAAGATTGAATTCAACATGGGAATAGTTTTTTATAATAAATAATAAAACGTCTTTATTTTTACAAATAAATAATTCTAGGATGATTTACAAATAATTTATTTTTGAAAATTCGTATTTTGTTAAAAATATTTTGAATAGCTTGGTTTGAAACTTATATACAAAGAGTGATTATTGTGATTAACAAGATGATGTGATTGTTTTTATGAGAAACACAAAATAAAGTATAGTTTACTCAAAACCTATTTTTGACAATTATCTTCGAAGCCATAATACACAATATGAGACAGTTTGTGCGGTGGTGTCCTACCACTTATTTTTTATTAGTGCTCCTTGTCTTTTTACCAGTCCTTGGTATTCACATTCATGTGATGATGCTAAATGGTAAGGACGAGAAAGGTAGAATTTAGAGGAAATATATATGTATTTTCTTAGCAGGAGAATGAAAACTATTTAGGAAAAGTAAACCCGTTTAGGATTTGAACTCTTACCATAAGCAGTAGACCAGACTATATGAACTGTACGTTTAGTCTGCGTGCCCACCGGTGTGGGCTATGGACAATGTTTGGGATGTTATCGGTTATGTGTCTACCAATTACCACTGCTAATACAGCATACGCTAATTATTTAAAAAAAAAACATAGCTTTAAAACGACAATTTATACTAAAAGGATAACATTGTTTTAAAAAACATTCGTGAAGTTATAAAAAGAAGTGTTCCCCTGTTGCAAATGTATCTTCCTCACACGTCGCGTTTCAACCTAACTTCGCTTTCACACCATCAACTCCTATTTCTCGTTTTCTTCCTTTATTCTTCTTCTTCTTTAAAGTTTTGGTTTCTGCTGGGGGGGGGGGGAGGGGGAATGGAAGTAGTAAAGGACACAGTTTGCACTCACTTCAATGTGTTTCATTCAACACGTCAGCGCCAGAAAGATATACCCCTCTCCCCTCTTCCCCCAAAACCATCCATTAGTCGCTCTTCTTGCTGTGTAGCGAAAATTGCAAACTTGAAAAAAAAAAAAAAAAAGAGAACGAGAACTCAACAACTAACTTTTTTTTCCTCCTTCTTTACCCTTCTCCGATAATAATTGCCACGGCCCATATACAGAAGAACCCCGGTTATCCAGACGACCGGTTATCCGGATTCGTATCACAGCAGCGGTTTTCGTTAAATTCGGCCAAATAATTTGTCATTAATTTTTCTAAGCAATTTAGAGTTTAAAGAAGTCCGAAGATTTATTTTTATATTGTGTTGTATGTAATTTGCCTTATGATGGGTTCTAAGTACATACGCTATGAGTTTTTGTAGTACTATATTTTCAACAGTAATTTAGTGTCAAATTATCTCTTTTTTTCTATAATACCAATTCGGATTTTCAATTATACGGACTAGCTTAGGTCCTATGTAGTCCGAATAGTCGGAATTCTACCGTATTTATTTTACCCGCCTTTACTTCTCTTGGTAAACTTAAATAATAACTTATCTCCCAATCACCCCAACCCTCATTCTTCCAAACCAGTTGGGGTAGATGTCTACGATTCTTACTACACATATATAAATATCGTCACATTGATATTCGAAGAAACCTTTCACCACACAAATAATATACATGTATTAATTTAGAACAGCCAACATTGCAGCTGTGAAATTTAAATTTGAGAATATGTTTGGCTGGAAGAGTAAGGGACTAAATTTTAAGCGTTAGAACTTTTAGAGCACCCGTGGGTCGCTAATTCTTTATCACAATAACGGGCCGATACTAATTTTCAATATCAATTAGATCACGCTGATTTGATCAAGATGGCGTTTCTAGGAATACACGTTATATTATAATACGACTTGCAAACTAACTTGACCTAGGTCTTAAAGCCTAATAATACACTCCCAGCTATATTATCTAAATATCTATTAGTTATATAGCAGGACGAACCCGTGTCTTAATAGTAAATATCTTCATCGACCCCATCTGGGTTAGAATTCGGCTCTCTTGGATAATAATGTGGTCATCATTTTAACCACTTAGCTTAGAGGATGGGTGAAAGCGTTAAAACTAAGCACAAAGATCTTATATAACTTCTTGAGAAGCTTGAGGGGGAGGGGGGAATTATAACGTGACCCCTTTCAAGTTCGACCCGAGTGGGGGGTTTTTCGTCTAACAAGAAAAGAAGCTCAAAGTGTTGTTTCTCCTTCGTAGAAGAAGAAGCTGATGAGAATGTAAAGCCTTGGCTATAATACCTTGGTGTGGTGGACGCGTCCTTCCCCTGTGAGAGATAAACCAGACTTGGATTTTACACTTCATTCTGTTTACCAGCTTTCTTCTGTTTCTTCTGTGTCTGCTCGCCTGGAACAGTGCTCTTCAAATTGTGGTACTCGGGCCACTGGTGGTCCACAGGATCATTCGTAACCATACTGAATTAAATAATATTAATCACATAAAATGTAAAAGATTAAATACTATAAGGTGACCTGGTGGTCTAGGGGTGAGGTGTCAGACTTCTGTGCTGAGGGTCCGGGGTTCAATCCTCGGTCCCGGCACAGATTTATCTGATTGCCAAACCCTTCCTTCACCTCTGACAAGACGTGTATTAATCACAACTTGTGAAAGTGAGGAATGCCAGCCCTCTACCGTGGTTCGGATTCCACGTTAAACTGTAGGTCCTCCATTTCATCTCACAATCACCCTACCATTACACATTAGCGTAAGTGCGTATAACCCGAACGGGTAGTAAGACGCGGTGCTAATAATAATAATTAAATACTATGCCGTGTTATTTTCCTCATTATACCCAAATATATTATTACCTGAAGTAAAATTGTCTAAAAATGTGGTGTAATTTTATCTCCTTCTTCACCCCCCCCCCCCAAAAAAAATTCTACTCCCAGGACCCCGATGGTTCCATCGCCAAAATTTAGAGAAACATTGCTATAGAATGAACTTTGAACGTGAGGAGGAGGAAGTTTTCTTTCCTTACCACCCTTTTTTTTAGAACATTGGTGAGAGGGGAAAAATAATTTAGAGGAAGGGCACCTCACATTTTCATCAAAGGAGAATGATGAACAATTCTCAGTACACCATTACCGGGATTTGAGCCCTGACCTCCTCATCGGTGGTAAGTGAACCAATTCAAACGATACTGAATGGTTTTGTCTGGATGCCCACTGATGTGGATAGGCAGTATATTATGTTGTTATATTTTGCCAATAGAGGGATTTAATTTGAGCTTTATGAACTAATTAATATCAGCACACGCCTCACAAATTAACTTCATTCTAGAACAGACTCAACACCCAGACCTCAGCCGTTAATGCATCACTGTAAAAGTGGAAACCCCGATTTCACGAATGATAAATACTTCGGCCTTAACAGGGAATCGAATCTGTGACCCCCAACCAGGTGATTGAGGTATTTTTATTCCTCTAAATTATTTATCTACTCTTCCTTCACGCAATTACTGGTACATATTCTCTTACCTATTTCATGCCTACACTATTAGTGTAGATATGTGGATAATCAGGACGGATAATAAAACGCTGTGCAAATACATTCCGTTTGCTCTTGAGAGCTATCAGGTTTACCTTGACGAATCTCACTATGGTGTAGGCTAAACGATAGGGCCATAGTGTAATCAGTCAAGGTAAGACGACTACCTTTCAGAGTAGAAGAAGTGTGCAAACAATTCTGGAACCTTCATCTCAGTAATTCGACATGCGACCGATTGAGACTAGGAGTTAAAGTACAACTCACGACGTGTGAGAGTGAGAGAGAGCCAGAGAGAGAGAGCAAGAGAGAGAGAGAGCAAGAGAGAGAGAGAGCAAGAGAGAGAACAAGAGAGAGAGCTAGAGTTAAGGAGTCATAGAGAGCTAAAGAGAGCGTGGGAGAACATAAACCAGCGTTTGAAGACACGAATGCACATTATTATTATTATTATTATTATTATTATTATTATTATTATTATTATTATTATTATTATTATTATTATTATTAAGTGGTCTGTCCCACGTCAAGTCTATTTCTTTTGTCAGTGATATTAGACCACCAATGCTCCCTGTCCTCTGCCTCCTCCCTCAGCTCCCAGAATTGTCTTCTTTCCTTCTAATCATCTAATATTTGAATCCTCCTTCCTAAGCTCCTCTTTACCTCAACCTTGTCTTCTGTGACGCCGTGCAAAAGACAATTCCACCTGAGGATGTGTCCATTCCACTTTTCTTTGTATCGAAGAATCACATCCAAAATTGTTCTCTTTCCACCCACTCTTCATAAATGTATTATTAAATGAGGCCGTTGTGTTGACCACAGGACACCCTCTATCCCCAGAAGTGGTCACTATTTTGACCAACAGATGGTGGCTGCTTGGTTGGTGTTGCTCGATTACGGGGTGACGCCATGGATATATATATATATATATACATATTTCTCACACGACGGAGAGACAATGATCGCCGCCTCAAGAGCTATATTCTTTCACAGAGTTGTTGTCATCGTAAGTTTGCTGCTGTGCCGTCTTCACGTTAGAGTAGATTGTGTTTTATTGACGTCATAACTCAAAGAGACACTTTTCTGTCCCTTTACTATCTTTCAAGGCAGTCTGAAAGCCCTGTATGTGATCTTCAATACCATTAGTTGTGTGTCGTATTGTTTGGTTCTTGGAAATGTGTCTCGGATGCGAATTGATTTTTTTACTCTTTCTCTTTTTTTTTTTATTTGTTTGCTTCCCTCGGTGTACTAAATTATACACATCAATAAACCAGACGCCGACCTCTTACAAAGAAAATGATGACAAAAAAAAAGAAGGAAATAACAGTCCACCTCCCCTCCTGTCTTTTGGAAACGTCCACCTTTAAGACAAATATTCGTTCTCGTTGATCGCTATTTGATTCCTTCTCGTTTCTTTCGAATCATCCTGTCTCGGATCATTTCTCTATTGTTTACGCGTTCAGTTATTTGAAGAAGAAGTGGGTGAGTGGGAGGTGGGAGGATAGAAGGCGTAAAGGTGGAGATGGCATCAGGTGCTCTGTTTCGTTTCATATGTTTAACGGATCCTTGAGTAGCTGGGCGATGAAAGTAATGGAATGGTGTTTTGTGAATCTTTGGAACTAGGTGAGCTGGAAGACTTCACTGCTGGCTTTGTTTCTCTCTTGGTCTGACTTGAGGTCGTTCGACCATCAAAATGTTATTGCACAATTTTAACAAGTGTATAAATATTCCATTCATTTACTTCAAATCAATACAGCTCACGAGCTATAGGGGATTAAACTTGCAATTTTATGCCTTTCCAATGCCATTGTTAAGGCAGCGTAATTATTAATGTATGGGGCTGAAATTTAGTATACTTAGACGTTCATTTGAAGTGTACAAAATAAATAATTATAAGTTTAATATTATTAATTTTATAAATATATCATCTAAGTATTTATAATGTTAGTACTGATGTATATAAATATTAATAGGTACTATTAATAGCAATATGTATTATTAATATCTATATATTGATATTATATTTTATTATATTATTATTAGCACCGCGTCTTACTACCCTTCGGTTATACCACTATATGATATTAATTTATTGATATATACACGGTGGATTACGACTCTGCCGACCATAGGCACTAGATAATTTGCCGCTCAATTTTCCTCCCTTAATTTCTAACCTTTTAAATCCCCATTTTCCCCCCTACCACTCCTCATACACAGATACATTTATACCATATATAAAAATAATATCTGTGAAATGACAGATAAAAATTGATTACATTATTTTATCCTTTATTATAGTAAGGTTTAAAAGTAGTAAGAATCTAAGCAAACACTTAAAAAATTGAAATAAGTATTCTTACACTATCACAACACACAAATTCAAATATTATATAATTTAAATATAAAAAGTCTGCATTAGTAGAATGTAGAACATACTACAGATAAATTACTGGCATGAAGATCTATCTTAAGCTTGAGGTTACATTAATGTTCACGATTTCAATACTTTGTCTTTATATGATAAAATAAAAATTGGGATTTTTTTCGCCAGGAAAACCAATAATTATTATGTAATTTTATTATTTAGGTCTGAGTGGCCACCCTTTTTAGTGTGATTTCTATATGATTGCAGGTGCAATGTGATTTCCATTCATTGATTGATATAGTGTGATTGTGGTCAATGGTAGGTGTAGTGATAATGCCATTAGAGTTTTAGGTTTAATCTGCACAGTCCCTTTACCCTGAAAGGTCTAACCTTGACGGATTCAGCTATGATCCTATCTTATATGCTCTTCATAGTGGAATAATGCATGGTAAGCTTGATACCTTACAGGTTAGATGAAGAGTTCACAGAAAACCTGAAAAACCTAAAGAAAAATCACTAGAATTTTCAAATATGTTTTCGATGTGTTTTGAAATACAAAGTAAAAGATCGTAGCTCACTAACAATGAAAATAAAATTATTTTTATTTATTGCTTTACATGTGAAATCATGAAAAATGCTTATTTTTATCTGTGGAAAAACCTGTAAATATAAGAGTTTAAAATGTTTAAAAAATTATGTTCCTACGATGTAGGTATAGTGTAGGCCTAATTACCTTACTATGGTAGTTATTTGACATCTGAAACAATTTCTACAACATATCATTTGACATGGTTAATATTAGATAACAATTTTAACTAACAATAACGATATTAGAGTGAAAATTAGGGAAATACTACAGTTGAGAAATGAATGCTATTACTTGTTCAGTAAGCTGTTGACAAATCGCCTGGTTTCAAGCAAGGCCGTAGTCAGGGGGGGTTTTTCGGGGTTCAAAACCCCCCCGAAATTTTATGAACAAAATATATATATGGCTTTATTTATGGTTCAAACAATATCAAAATTAAGGTACAAGTACAAATTAGGGGGCTGTGTTACCATAAAAAGCACTTCAGAGAGCTTCCAGAGGTGTTTATTTTTATAATTTTTTCTAGCCTTCGGCAGTTAGGGGGCTGTGTTGCCATAAAGAAACACTTTAAAGAACTTCTAGAGCTGTTTAATATCTGGAATTTGTCCTAGCCTTCCGCAATTAATGGGTTATGTTACCATAAAAAAACACTTTAGAGAGCTTCTAGAGCCGTTTAATAATTAAATTTGTCCTAACCTCCGATAGTTAGGGGGTAGTGTTGCCATAAAAAACACTTTCAGATAGCTTCTAGAACAGTTTTTTATTTAGAATTTTTTCTAGCCTCCGTCAATTGGGGGATGGGCCCACCAAACCCCCCCTGAAATTATTGGCTGGCTACGGCCTTGGTTTCAAGGAATGTAAAACTCAGAATATACAAAACAAGGGTTTTACGGTTGTTCTTTATGGGTGAAACATGGTCGCTTACCTTAAACGGCAAAAAAGTTCAGGGTGCTACGAGAACAGATGTTAAGGAGATATTTGGTCCAAAAAGGGATGAGGATACTGGGTAGTCGAGGAGATACATAATGATGAGTTACATATCTATACTCATCTCAAGACACTGTTAGGATAATTAAGCCTCGTAGGTTACAATGGAAGGACATGCAACGAACGACCCGCTTCGGTGGACGCGTGGTCTGAGCACTGCTCTTGTGGTGGTATAGACTGCCATTGATAGGGGAGATAGAGATTTGAATCTCCGTCAGGTGTACTGAGGAGTTTTTATCCTAAATGGTTTTCCACTCTCCCTCCACGCAAATGCGGGTAAACTTCCTTAAATATAGCTTTCTAATCCCAAAAACCATTAGCTTAATTAGTACATAAGCGTAATAAGACGCGGTACTAAAATGTTTTCAAGAAAGGACATGCAACGTGACTAGGAGAATCTAGAGCCGTGTTTTAGGTTACTACTGCAAATCCATTATGAAGAGTCCATTGGAAAACCTAGATGCAGGTGGGAGGGAGATATGATGGGATTAGGTGGATTGGATAGAACTAGCTTAAGATAGGTGGTGAACTTTTGTAAGTGCGGCAATGAATTTTAGATTTCCCAATGCCATAGGGTAGGTATTCTCCATTCACGGTAGTAATTACTCTCTGAAAGGTCTTTTTTCCTACCAATATCCTACTATATAATAGCTTTCTGGTAGGGAAAAAGGCCTTTTAGAAGTCAATTCCTACGGTGAACAGACTTTAAGCAAGCAACCGTCGTCACACAGTACGTAATACGTCAAATCATCTGAATACGCGAGTTATTATCTAACTTAAGAGAGCAGGCTGATGATTGTAGATTTCCGAAGAAAAACCTAATACTCGGCCGAAGGTAAACAACAACGACAGTTTATCTAATCGGTATTGAACCTCGCCTTCCAAGTCAACATGCATTCAATATTTGTTTGACTAGCCCGGACATTCATCATATTATTGAATAATTATAAGTCGTCTTCTTCCGTTTTGTTTTTCCATCTTATATCTAATGTATACAATAACGTAGAAAATGGGACTAAGATATTATATTATTCTTGTTCTCGGCAAGATAAAGACAAGTTTTCTTTTCTCTTTGGTACCACGCGCGGTCGTAAGAAAATGGAAAGCAAACAACAGAAGAAATGACAAAGCCCTACCCCCCCCATTCCTTGTCCCTCTCCCTCCCCCCCCCCCCCGCTAACGTTCTTGTATCCCTCGGGAATTCTGTTTGCTAGAAGCAGCTTACACACGACCTGAGCTCCTGGAAGCTTGTGTTTCCTAATGGAGAACTATCTTACTCTTTCCACCTCTCCTGTTTATTTCATTTCCTCTCTACCTATTTCTTGTAGCGAGAGTTTGGTTCATGTCTCTTATGTGTGACGTCACCCACCTCGTTACTCTTCATTGACACTTAGGTGCTGTGTTTTCTGGTGCGTCAAGTTTCTTTGCGTTTCTGGATATTAGCTACTTTTTTTTTATCACCACGTCTTACTACCTGTTTAGTTATACGATTTATAATAACTACTCTAATGGTGGGGGTATGGATGAGGAAGGAAGCATTTTAGAGGTTATCTACCCGTATTTGCGTGGAAAGAGAATGGGAAACCTCTTGGTAAAAATGACCCTCAGTAGACCCGACCAGGATTTGAACCCCGATCTCCCCCTCATCACAACAGTCAAACATGAAGTGACCTTAATCAAAGCTCTCCCCTCATCAGCAGCCATCAACATGAGAGTGACTCTTTAAATCAAAGCTCCCCCCCTCATTAGCAGACCAGTCTAACATGAGAGTGACTCTTTAAATCAAAGCTCTCCCCCTCATCAGCAGACCAGTCAAACATGAGAGTGACTCTTTAAATCAAAGCTCTCCCCTCATCAGCAGACCAGTCAACATGAGAGTGACTCTTTAAATCAAAGCTCTCCCCTCATCACAGACAGTCTAACATGAATGACTCTTTAATCAAAGCTCTCCCCTTATCAGCAGACCAGTCTAAAAATGAGAGTGACTCTTTAAATCAAAGCCTCCCCCCTCATCAGCAGACCAGTCAAACATGAGAGTGACTCTTTAAATCAAAGCTCTCCCCTCATCAGCAACCAGTCTAACAGAGAGTGACTCTTTAAATCAAGCTCTCCCCTATCAGCAGACCAGTCTAACATGAGAGTGACTCTTTAAATCAAAGCTCCCCCCCTCATCAGCAGACCAGTCAAACATGAGAGTGACTCTTTAAATCAAAGCTCTCCCTCATCACAACCAGTCTACATGAAGTGACCTTAATCAAGCTCTCCCCTCACACAACCAGTCTAACAAGAGAGTGACTCTTTAAATCAAAGCTCTCCCCCTCATTAGCAGACCAGTCTAACATGAGAGTGACTCTTTAAATCAAAGCTCTCCCCCTCATTAGCAGACCAGTCTAACATGAGAGTGACTCTTTAAATCAAAGCTCTCCCCCTCATTAGCAACCAGTCTAACATGAGAGTGACTCTTTAAATCAAAGCTTCCCCATCATAACATCCACTGAAGTGATCTTTAAACAAAGCATTTTCAATCATTAAACTCACGGCACACTGAACAAAGCACTGAAATTTTCAAGGCACACCATTGGTTTTTTTAAGGTGAGATCTCATCATTAAAATAACGAGTTCTAAGACTATTGTTTAAAAGTCCATTTGCTAAAATTCTAATAATTACGTTATTTTTAAAAAGCGTGTTTGTCATAGATTGAAAAAAATAAATATCTATTTTTATTCCCCACTTTCTTTTCTCGGTTATTTTCGATACTCCCCCAAACTCCTGCGGAACACATGCTGATCCTCCGTGGCACACCAATGTATCGTGGCACACCAATGTGCCGTGGCACACCAATGTACCGTGGCACACCAATGTACCGTGGCACACCAATTGAAAAACGCAGCCTTAGTCAATTCGGCCACTGAAGCAGCTAATATTAGATGTTAAAACCTCTTTAATAATATCAAACAAGACAATATGGACAGGTTTCAAGGAGATGCACTGGCATTCTTCAAGAGAAAGAATTGATGAATTGAGTTGCTGTGGATAAAAAATATAATTCCTTTGATTCACGTCTAACTATCCATCCAGGCTAACCGCATATTTACACTGATGGTAGTAAAGATAAGAAAGGTATAGTTTGGAGGATATGTACCCAAACTCACGTTGAGGATGAGGGGGAAACTATTTTAGTAAAAAAAAATCTTCAGTACCCCGACCTTGCCTCCTCGCAAATGCGGGTACATTTTATCTAAATATAACCTTTTCCTGAAACCATTTGCGTAATTGATACGTAGACGTATAAACTGAACAGGTAATAAGAAGCGGTGCTAAAAAAAAATGACGTAATTCTTAATAAGATGCATTTAACATTTTTTTTAAATTGCGAGAGTGGGGTCTTCTCTTCATATAACAACAACTACTACTGATATTAGTAATAATATAAATACAGGAGAGCCAACAGCTCTCGGTTAGTCTAAATCTTTTTCTGTTTTCCAATCCACTCTTATAGTGCTCAATAAATCGTCGATGAACAAATTGCCTTGTTTACTAAAAAAAAATATTTTTTTTCTCTTCGCTTGTATGCTCAATCGAATGAAGTGAGACGGAGATAGGCTTTCTAAATTATTGCGTCTGTGGGTTGTTTAGTTTCTCTTCTGATTTCTGTTGGGTCAGGAGTGTTCGTGGCCCTCTGCTGTTTACACTTTATTTGGTTTATCATTTTTTATGAAAGATCACAGATTTATACGATGTCACATTATTCATATCAATCGAATCAAGGTATATTTGGCTCAGGATAACTTTGTTTTCTTTATGATAGTTTTATCAACGCAAGTGGGCACTCAGACTAAATGTCAAGCTCATAAAGTATCTGGTATGCTGGGGACGGGATAGTTTGAGTTTCGAACCCCGGGCTAGGTGTACTTATATATTAATAGTTTCATAAACTATTTCCAACTCCCCTTCCGCCTATCAAATGTAGGTACATTTACTCGAAATCCTACTTTCTTCCTCTCAACTACGTGAGTGTAACTAAAAGCTTATAGCCTTTGCAGGTAGTAATACGCGATTAGGGGGAGGGAGGAATATCACTCCCGATATAATCACAACTGTTTATAGTGATATCTAAACTGACGTAAATGGAGCAACTTATCGCGTGACACCACTGTATGGATACCGAGTGTGCCCCTTTAGAATAGGCCTACTTTGAACTATTTACAATTCCTCAATACAACTAGCACTTAGTACCATTTAAATGGGAAATTTTCAACTCAACTCAAAATAAAATATTCTTTCGTAAGAAATACGGGAAAAATCCTAAATTTTAAAGTTATTTACAAATTTAGATTAATTAATAACTTACTAATTGGAAACTATGTCCCCCTATGTCTTCTTAATTTTATAAAATGCAAAGGCTTTTCCCACAGAAAAGTTTATTGTAAAGATGTGACGGAGAATGAATTTAGATTCCAATTTGTTGCGTATAAAAGGTTTTTTTTTACATCTAGTGTTAAGAATAGTTTTTGCCATGTTAATTTTTCTCAGCTTTTTCCTTTAACTTGTTCTGTCAATCTTCCCTCGACTAAACTAGCCAGTTAATTCAATAGAACACCCATCTGCCACTAAAATATCCAATTCTGTCTCTATAATACCCTCCCACCACTACCATGGACAGTTCTGTCACTAGAACAGCCTCCCACCACTACCATGGACAGTTCTGTCACTAGAACAGCCTCCCACCACTACCATGGACAGTTCTGTCACTAGAACACTCTGCCACACTACCATGGACAGTTCTGTTGCTAGAACACCCTCCCATCACTACCATGGACAGTTCTGTCTCTATAATACCCTCCCACCACTACCATGGACAGTTCTGTCACTAGAACAGCCTCCCACCACTACCATGGACAGTTCTGTCACTAGAACAGCCTCCCACCACTACCATGGACAGTTCTGTTGCTAGAACACCCTCCCATCACTACCATGGACAGTTCTGTTGCTAGAACACCCTCCCACCACTACCATGGACAGTTCTGTTGCTAGAACACCCTCCCACCACTACCATGGACAGTTCTGTCACTAAAACACTCTGCCACACTAGCATGGACAGTTCTGTTGCTAGAACACCCTCCCACCACTACCATGGACAGTTCTGTCGCTAGAACACCCTCCCACCACTACCATGGACAGTTCTGTCACTAAAACACTCTGCCACACTAGCATGGACAGTTCTGTTGCTAGAACACCCTCCCACCACTACCATGGACAGTTCTGTCACTAAAACACTCTGCCACACTACCATGGACAGTTCTGTCGCTAGAACACCCTCCCACCACTACCATGGACAGTTCTGTCACTAGAACACCCTCCCACCACTACCATGGACAGTTCTGTTGCTAGAACACCCTCCCACCACTACCATGGACAGTTCTGTCGCTAGAACACCCTCCCACCACTACCATGGACAGTTATGTCACTAAAACACTCTGCCACACTACCATGGACAGTTCTGTCACTAAAACACTCTGCCACACTACCATGGACAGTTCTGTCACTAAAACACTCTGCCACACTACCATGGACAGTTCTGTTGCTAGAACACCCTCCCACCACTACCATGGACAGTTCTGTCACTAAAACACTCTGCCACACTACCATGGACAGTTCTGTTGCTAGAACACCCTCCCACCACTACCATGGACAGTTCTGTCACTAGAACAGCCTCCCACCACTACCATGGACAGTTCTGTCACTAAAACACTCTGCCACACTACCATGGACAGTTCTGTCACTAAACACTCTGCCACACTACCATGGACAGTTCTGTCACTAAAACACTCTGCCACACTACCATGGACAGTTCTGTTGCTAGAACACCCTCCCACCACTACCATGGACAGTTCTGTTGCTAGAACACCCTCCCACCACTACCATGGACAGTTCTGTCACTAAAACACTCTGCCACACTAGCATGGACAGTTCTGTTGCTAGAACACCCTCCCACCACTACCATGGACAGTTCTGTCGCTAGAACACCCTCCCACCACTACCATGGAGAGTTCTGTCACTAAAACACTCTGCCACACTAGCATGGACAGTTCTGTTGCTAGAACACCCTCCCACCACTACCATGGACAGTTCTGTCACTAAAACACTCTGCCACACTACCATGGACAGTTCTGTCGCTAGAACACCCTCCCACCACTACCATGGACAGTTCTGTCACTAGAACACCCTCCCACCACTACCATGGACAGTTCTGTTGCTAGAACACCCTCCCACCACTACCATGGACAGTTCTGTCGCTAGAACACCCTCCCACCACTACCATGGACAGTTATGTCACTAAAACACTCTGCCACACTACCATGGACAGTTCTGTCACTAAAACACTCTGCCACACTACCATGGACAGTTCTGTCACTAAAACACTCTGCCACACTACCATGGACAGTTCTGTTGCTAGAACACCCTCCCACCACTACCATGGACAGTTCTGTCACTAAAACACTCTGCCACACTACCATGGACAGTTCTGTTGCTAGAACACCCTCCCACCACTACCATGGACAGTTCTGTCACTAGAACAGCCTCCCACCACTACCATGGACAGTTCTGTCACTAAAACACTCTGCCACACTACCATGGACAGTTCTGTCACTAAAACACTCTGCCACACTACCATGGACAGTTCTGTTGCTAGAACACCCTCCCACCACTACCATGGACAGTTCTGTTGCTAGAACACCCTCCCACCACTACCATGGACAGTTCTGTCACTAGAACACCCTCCCATCACTACCATGGACAGTTCTGTTGCTAGAACACCCTCCCATCACTACCATGGACAGTTCTGTTGCTAGAACACCCTCCCATCACTACCATGGACAGTTCTGTTGCTAGAACACCCTCCCACCACTACCATGGACAGTTCTGTCGCTAGAACACCCTCCCACCACTACCATGGACAGTTCTGTCACTAGAACACCCACCACTACCATGGACAGTTCTGTCTCTAGAACACCCTCTCACCACTACCATGGACAGTTCTGTTGCTAGAACACCCTCCCACCACTACCATGGACAGTTCTGTCACTAGAACACCCTCCCACCACTACCATGGACAGTTCTGTCACTAGAACACCCTCCCACCACTACCATGGACAGTTCTGTCACTAGAACACCCTCCCACCACTACCATGGACAGTTCTGTCGCTAGAACACCCTCCCACCACTACCATGGACAGTTCTGTCGCTAGAACACCCTCCCACCACTACCATGGACAGTTCTGTCGCTAGAACACCCTCCCACCACTACCATGGACAGTTCTGTCGCTAGAACACCCTCCCACCACTACCATGGACAGTTCTGTCACTAGAACACCCACCCACCACTACCATGGACAGTTCTGCCACTAGAACACCCTCCCACCACTACTATGGACAGTTCTGTCGCTAGAACACCCTCCCACCACTACCATGGACAGTTCTGTTGCTAGAACACCCTCCCACCACTACCATGGACAGTTCTGTTGCTAGAACACCCTCCCACCACTACCATGGACAGTTCTGTCACTAGAACACCCACCACTACCATGGACAGTTCTGTCGCTAGAACACCCTCCCACCACTACCATGGACAGTTCTGTTGCTTGAACACCCTCCCACCACTACCATGGACAGTTCTGTTACTAGAACACCCTCCCACCACTACCATGGACAGTTCTGTTGCTAGAACACCCTCCCACCACTACCATGGACAGTTCTGTTACTAGAACACCCTCCCACCACTACCATGGACAGTTCTGTTACTAGAACACCCTCCTATCTCTGTCAGTGACGTAATGAAGTTGTCTGTTTGTTGACAGGTAACGGCGGCAGCACCGCCACATTCGACCTGTTCGACTCGGAGAGTGGTCAAGACCTCACGCTGTCACCCCAGACGTTCACCAGCTCCACAGAGGCATTCATAAACGACAACTCGGACAGCCTGGGCGTCCCCGGAGACACCGACACAGGTACGGCTCTCTTCCATCCCAGGCCGGTGGTATTATTATTATTATTGCGTTCATCACCGGTAGAAAGTTGGTGGTTAAATTAATGGTAATGCACCCGCAACAGCGTGAAAAGGGGATTGTAAAAACCATAGTGATAAATTGCAAATGTAAATCCATATCCTGTATAATGGCTGAAATTTGAACCTTGACCTTTCCGTCATCGGCAATTCAGTTAATTGTGAGAATGATGCCTTAGACCACGTGATCACTAATTCAGGTAAAGAAGACAGGATCAACTTTTGTTAATATTTCATTTGGTGGTGAAGTTTTTAATTTTCAACGACAGGATGTAAATAAAAATGTTATGATTGTAAGTAGTATTCTTTTAAAAGGTCGTCTCTGAAGTAGTGATGGGCACAATCGAGTAAAAATAATCGAGTAACTCGATTTTGTTGTGTAATCGGGAGTACTCGATTCTTGCGGGATTACTCGAGTAACTTTACTCGGACCGTGTTATTCTTTTATTTTCTCTTTTCTTACCAGATAAGTAAGAATCGACCTTATTGGATGGACTGTTTACCACGCTATTTCCATTTAAAAGATATATTCCCTTAGAGTTCATTTTTCATCAACAGTTTCTGCTGCCACGCAAAAATGACCCTTTATGGTTTAAACGTTGCACATGCATTCTCAATACAAATTACTCGCAGATGTAAAGTACACAATCGAAAAGCATGATACTAGCTAAGCGTATCACATTTCCGATTCTTTTCAAAAGTACTCGATGAAAGTTACTCGATTCTTTTTACTCGGCACCTCGGCAGTCTTATTTTCACAATCGCATTGACGAAACTAGATATTGTCTTTCTTAATTATTTTTATTTATCCTTAGTAAAATATGATTATTTATAAATTGAAACTAATTAGAATAAGATACAAAACAAAAAAACCATTGTTTTAACTTTTAAAAAGGTACAATTATTATCAATTTTTTTAACATGAACGTTTAAAGAAAAGTTTATTTTATTAAAAAGAGCACAAAACAATTTTTATTTGTGAGACATTTCTTAAAACGCATACTTTCATATTGACTGTAGGTTTAAAGTGAAACATGAAATAAGGGGGTGGAGGTCAGTGTCGACTGCCTTCTACAGGAAGAGATTATGGACTTGTTATTAGTATCGAATTCCATTGCAAGACTTCCGAGTAATGTTGTCCAACCGATTGCCACGGAACGATTCGAGTAGATGATTTGCTAAAAATTACTCGAGTAATTTTACTCGATTACTCGATTCTTTTTAAAGATAATCGAGTAGATACTCGATTCTTAAAATTACTCGATTGTGCCCATCACTACTCTGAAGCAGAAGCCGATTGTACCTTTGAAACGCCGTAACGGTGAGAGGGAAGCAAATCTCCATACACGGCCGTTTGGCGGGAGTGCATGTCAGAGAAAACAGGGGCGGCTAGTGACTGAGATGTTTTGTTATGAATCTACATCATCATATTCTCTAATGATAATAATTATTCATTATGGCACTCATTTCTTACTTTCTCCGGACCCCTCGAAGAGAGAAAGTATAGTTATCGTAAAAAAATCTAATTCGAGATGTTGATGGATGTCAGACGTTTCACGATCCTCTGGACAAGACAAAGTGGTTTTCGCAATACCTTCTGTCCGTCTGTGTCTTTATCTCGGCCTAGAACCAAAACAATTTTACCGATAACCCAAAGAGTTTTATAGCAATATCCATCCAACACGAAAATTAAGGGTAGTTTATTGAGGGGCGTAAGAGAAAAAGAGTTTTTTTTTGTAAATAGACTCTAGCGATTTTGATTAAAATTTTAAAATTCTTACTTACACGCTGTTTAATATTACAAACAAAATGGAACATCTAATTTTCCAAGGAAAATAACTTAACGGATACTTTGCATAAGCAGATATATCCTATAACCTTCATATCTCCGCAACTCATTGACATAGGAAATCACTTATCATTGCTACGTAGGACTATTTAAAGTAGAAATACTTTTTTTGAAAAATATATTTTTATAAAACCCAGATTCCAATCTACCAGCAAATATATATTTTTTTAATGGAGGTCTTAAAATGAGAGGGTTGATTTTTATGCTCTTTGGATGTCAGTGATTTTCCTTTGTACTTTCTCGCAATCTTACAGCTAGAGAAAGTATTGTGATCGTCAAAAAAATCGAACTTGAGATTTTAATGAATTTCGAAGTTGTTTTTGAATTTTCGTCTGTCTGTCTATAACTTGGACTAGAGCCTAAACTATGTTTCCGATTGGGCTAAAACTTGGTATCTAGGGTTTTCCTAGGATTCCCCCGTGGTGTTTTTGGAATTGGATATCCAACCCTAAAATTAAGGGTATTTTACTGAAGGCGAAAAAGAGAAAAATCAATTTTCTCAAAATTGGCTCAAACGATTTTAACTAAATCTAATTTCTAAGAATTGATCAATATTATAAACAAAATGGCTACTTTCATTTTTTCGGCAAAATGACACATCTCCGAAACTATTTAAGATATGAAATTACTTATCATCGTAAATATGTAGGTCTTTTTATAATACAAATATATTATTTGGAACATATTTTTATAAAACCACTCATTTTCAAGCTAAACGTAAATATATTAATTTTTTCAAACACTAAAAGTCAAGTATTGCGACCGTAAATAAAAGGTACGGAACTACGCACGGACTTATTATATCATTTATGCTCTTTGGTGGAGTTTGGTGCTTTCCCCCCCCCCCCCCCCATGCTGTTACTATAGCAATTTGTAATATCTTGTTTCACATATCGTACTTGTTTTAAGAAAATACTTCAATTTTTCATATAAGTGAGTTAGAATGTCCGAGCGGTGCTAAAGAGAAATATTTGTGTCCAGTAAGATACTACTGGGAATCTTATAATGAAATTATAATGTATTCGTAATTAAAACAACGAGCTTTGTCTAGGAGCGGATATATGAGTTTTTGCGACGAAAGAATTATACATCTATCCTCAAATTTTAGGGAAATAAAAAATCGAAAACATGAAAGTGCTATTAGAATCAGAGACTATTGGATTTAGCACAAGGGAGCAAACCTTTCAATTGCGTCCACCCCAGTGCAGAATGGATTTTTGGCAGGAGAAGGTTTTTATGTGTAGGGGAGGGGGGAGACGGGTGCTGGGCCGGGGGGGGGGGCGCGAGAGGGTTGAATTATTATTCCAGTCGGGAACAAACCGCTGGTGTTAGATCAGGCTGCGGTTTGCTCTGAGTGTTAAGGTCTGTTGGCAGTAGAAACAATTTGAAACATGGCGTGAGCAAAAAAAAAAACTAAAAAAATAGTAAGAACTATATGAAAGAGGAAGAACAAAGAATGGGATCCACAAGAGAGTAGATAAGTAAAAGAGAAAACAGGATGCTAAAAGAAACAAAAACAAAAACTATCCTGACAGAATGTGTGTAACGGAAACGGTGAGGGGGTTGATGGGGGGGGGGGGGAATAGAGTGAAAAGAAAGAAAACAAAACAAAGAAAAATATAAAAAGTACACAGAAACAAAGGAATGTTAAAAAAAATGGGGTGAAGAACTGAGTAAAAGAAATATAACGAGACACAGACGGAACAGAACTTTAAAAAGAGAGTGGAGTGTATAGACAGAACCAAAAGGTGAGAGAGGTGAGAGTTGAAAGGAAAGAGAGAGAGAGAGATTGTTAAAAGAGAAAGTAAGATAAAAATATATATCTAAAGAGAAGGCAGAAGGTTGGCACAAAGGGGTGGCGGCGTCATTAGTCCCGAGACGCCGCACGAATCTCAAAATCCCTTCTAGGATCGGTTTATTGAATTGCTTCTTAGATAGATGGATATGTGTGTGGGTGGGCTGTGTTAGGTGAAAGAGGGGTGGGGTTTTTTTTTTACTCTTCATATTATATTTGTGTGTGTGTGTGTGTGTGTGTGGGAGTCGCTACAGTTTATATAGAGAGACTCGCACGTGAGCAAAGATACGTGTCCGGGGTCAGAGTTAAAGAAGAGTTGGGTAAATTTCCTTGTCCGCAGGTTGACACAGTGTTAAGGCCTTGTTAGTGATGTAGGGGAAATAAGGGGAGGGAGTATCCTTGTATAGGTTGAGGGAGTCACACGGAGATAGGTCCTGGAGTTCACAGACCAAATTAAGGGTGGACGCCTGCCTGTCTACCTTTCTTTTTTTTTCAAGGGATGGGTGGAAGAGAAAGAGTTTTTTTTATCACGAGAATTTGTTGTCCGTTTCCTTCTAACAGAAATAAAAAAGCTTCCATTTTTTTTTGTGCCTTGTGACACGTGTTTTTAGAGTGTCCGGGTAAAGGGGGTGTCTTTTCACCGTGGCCTACTACCCGTCTGGGCTATACGCTTATCTACTAATTACGCTAATGGTTTTATGGATTAGGGAGGTTGTATTTAGAGGAAATGTACCTGCATTTGAACGGAAATCGAGGAGAAAACCATTTTGGGGAAAGCAACTTTAGTAAATCCAACTCAAGATTCTGACCTCTATCTCCCCGTCACCGGAAGTCTGATCCACGGCAAGAGTAGGGGAATTTAAAATTAAGTTAGTCTTTTTTTTTTGTGAAAGCTTAACCTAATATGGGTTTTATATGATTTCCCTTCTTTTTTTTCTTTATGAAATTCAAAATATTTTTAAAAAATATTGTTTTTGAAGTTCAAACATGTTGTTTTGTTTGTATCATGTTTATAATATCGATTAATTTGAATAGTTTTACTTTTCATAAAATGTTTTGGAAGGTTACAGATTGAATCACGACCACTAAATTTAAATATCTCGATGAATTAAAATTTTTGCAAATTTCTCTCTATTATTGAGATATTAATTAGGTTAGTATTTTGATTATATTTTCATCCATCAGTCTTTTTTTTTGCAACACCAGACTAAAAAACACCAATCTATTGGGACAATATTTTTGCCATCTGACGCTACACATCGTTAAATCTTAAGTCTCACCGGGCTCTACCAACACAACAAAAATGAAAAAAAATACTACTTGACTTTGCTGAAGAGGGATAACAAAAAGAGAAAGAAAATTTAGTTATGAGTTTGAGCTCCGCTCTGACATCTCCCATTGGGAATAAATTGTTTCTTTTCCTCTTTTCCACTCCCCTTCCTCTACAAACCTCCCTCTTATTGCCCTCTACTCTCTTAAACAAACCTTTTTTTCTTTTCGTTAGTAACCTGCTTGTTATATTTGAGTCTTGAGCAACAGGGAAACGAATTATTGGTTTTCTCTAAGAGAGGATTCTACTCCTGACTCTTCTCATAAGCGGGTACATATATATATATATATATATTATATATATACACGCATATTCACAAAATGTTCAAATAAAACTTCCTATCAACATCTTGTATTCTTGTGAGCTCAAAACCCGTCCCCTCACCCCGTAAAATGACAATGTTTGCTTTACGTATATTATCCCAAGGTCTTGATCTATAAATTATTGAGGATCTTTTTTTTTTTTTTTTTTTGTAACAGTCCTTGTGCTACGATGAAGGATTATTTTTTTCTTTTGCAAAGAACTCTACCGTTTTACGGTTTTCAAATATTTATAGGCCTCTGATAACTTTTAAAGGCTGATGTTCATCTGGGTTCGCTAAACTTATTTATTTTAAACTGGTACAAATAGCTGGAATAATAAGGTAGATGTAATCTAATATCAATATCCCCTAATGTCTGAATAAACTGGAATTTCGATATTATATTAATTTAAAACTCTGTTAGAAATTACTTTTGTCAGACAAACTCAACTTATTATTTATTCCCTCGGTGGTCTTAGGGTGAAGTGCTCATCCCAGGGTCCGGTATTGTGGGTTCAAACCTAGTTGGGGTTGGTGGTTTTTTCTTGAGAGGTAAAAATCTGTAGCACAACTTCCTTCGGAGGGTAAGTAAAGCCGTCGGTCCCATGTCGATTGTGGCATATAAAAGAACCTTGTAAGGTATGTGAAAGTACTTTTTTCCGGCAAAATTGGCAGGCCCTTTCGCGAAAGCTCATAGAAATGTAGTGTGTAAGTCAACGGGGAACCACCTTACTTTCTGAACTCCCTTAATGCTTGGGATTTCTATCAGATGGTGCCGGCATCACTAACCATCCAAAGTGGTCAAATCCACTTTTTACTTTCTCGCTTTCTTACAGGTAGATAAATTATTGTGATCGTCAATAAAAATCGAACTCGAGATTTTGATGAATCTCTACGTTTCATGACCCCCCGAATCCGAAAAAGTGTTTTTGAATTTCCATCTGTCTGTCTCTCTCTCTCTGTCTGTTCCTCTGATTAGAGCCTAAACTATTTTACCGATCGGGCTAAAACTTGGTATCTAGGGGTTTCTTAGGGTTGCCCCAAGGGCTTTTTGGAATTGTATATCTGACCTAAATTAAGGTAGTTTACTGCAGGCCAAAAAGAGAAAAAGTCGATTTCTCAAATCGGCTTTAACGATTTTGATTAAATTTCTTTTATGAACATCTATAAATATTCCAAACAAAATGGATACTCTCAATATTTTGGCAAAATGAATTTAAGGGTTCCAGTCTGATGCGTAAATTCTATTTTTCTTTTATCGTATCTCCGAAACTATTGGATATATGAAATTATTTATCATTGCAAATATGTAGGGCTATTTATACTACAAATATTTTATTTGAAGCATATTTTTATAAAACCAATAACTTTCAAGTTATACGCATATATATATGTTAACTTTTCGAACACTAAAGGTAAAGTATTGCGACCGTAAAAATAATCTAACCTGAAATGTTGAAGGATGTCGACGTCTCATTCCCCCCCCTCCCTCCTAAAACCCTTAAAAATGATATTTGCAATGCCGTCTGTCTGTGTGTCTGTCTAACCCTAAAATTAAGAGTAGATTAATAAAAAGCGAAAAGGAAAAAATAGGTTTTCTCAAAATCAGCTTTAACGCTTTTAATTAAAATTCGAATCTAGGTGTTGATTAAGATTATAAATAAAATGTATATTTCCATTTTCCTATGAAAATTAATTTTAGGGTACTTTACAAAAGCTGAAATTTCCGTATTTCCGCAAATATTTGAGATACTAAATAACTTTCCATTGTAAAATTGTATTACTATTAAAAATAAAAACTTTTATAAAAAGGTATTTTTATAAAACCAACAGTTTCTGAGATATTGGCAAATATATTGATACAATTTTGTGAGCTTTAGTTATAAAGATACTACAAGTTTTAACGCAATAATTCTGTAATGCCATAGAGTAATTAAATATAAGTAAGTCTTTCAAAAAGTTTGTTATTTCTCCTTTAACCTCTTAGGAGAAATGTTTGTACAACAATGATCTATCTTCTTCATTTTAGACTCAATAGTCAATATTTACATTCTTTTCTGGTCAAAATTTATAAATGATGAATTGAATAGCAATGCGATGAACTGAAGATGTGAAACACCTAATAAAATTTTAAAATTCTAACCAAGTCGATATTTTAATACGAAATGTTAACCCTTGTGGACCCAAAATCGATCATTTTTATTGGTCCAAACATACAAATGAGGATATTCTTTAAAAATAAAATTACAAAATTTAAAACCGGGACTTAAAAAATGTTTTTCTTAAATATAGTGAGATTTATGCTTGGGTTTGCAAGTGTATATTATTTAGTTTCACATTTATTACGAGTTTTCAGTAAATATCTCCAATTTTGAACAATATAGCAAGAAAGTCCGTGCCTTACCATTTGTTTATTTTAGCAATTAAAATATAAATTTTTGCACTGGACTCACGTCTTATTACCAGCCGGGGCCATCTAAATATTAACAGTCCTAAAATAGGGATAAATAAGATCGAATTTAGAGCAAATCTACTCGAACTTATATAGAGGGAGAGGGGCATACTATTTAGAATTGAAAAACATTTCACTAAATCCGGCTAAGACTCAAACACTGTCCATCAAATTAAACCAGATGAAAATGAGGTATTAGTCTGTGTTTGCATTGATACACGAGTCAAATTATTATTTCTAATTCACTTGATGATTTGATGGGCTGATAGCTATCCCAAAATTATATATATTATAATTGTCATTATATTGATAACTAGCCGTCTATCTCAGCATAATTTGTGGAAAGATTTGACAGACAAACCCCAGACTATATAATATATATAATAAATGATACGACACAAGCTTACAAACTTTAACGTATAGTCACAATTAGTGTATTGAAATAAAAAATTTAAAATAGGCTTTCAGTAAGATATTCTTAGTAAGTCTTCCTCAGAAGAACAAAAGAAGTCTCTTGTTAATCACAATAAACAGTCTTCATATTAAAATTCTAAATAAAATTATTTAAATCATTGTTAAAAAATTTCAAATTTTATAAAATCAGTTATTTGTAGCCTACCCTGAAATTATTTATATTTGTAAAAGTTAAAATATATATTCTTATTTATCATAAAAAAAAGTATCCCAAATATTCATTTTGAATTATATCTAGAAGGTCATTTTTGATAAATCTAAAATTTTCTCAAAATTTTCAAGATAGATTACCCTTAAATTAATCTTAAGAAAATAAACACACACTACTATTTATCATGCATATAGTCCCCCGATACAAATTTAAATCAAAAACGGTAAAGCTATTTTCAAAAAAATTCAAATTTTTCAAAAATAAATTATCAAATAGAAACTATTAGGGTCTAAATGATTTTTTTTTATAAAAATGAATTTATAAAATTATTTATAATGTAGAGGAATTACGAGATTCTTATTTATAACTAAATTGTTGGGCATACTTTTAGCTACCCTTAAACGTATTTTCACTCAAAAAACAATAAGTTGTATTTGTTATGTCAAACACTTAAAAAAAACAAATTTGAAATAAAATCCTTAAAAATCATCCTCGAAAAATTTCTAGTTAAAAAAAAGGTATTGGTCAGCTATCCTTAAACGAATCTCCCACCAAAAAAAAACGTATACAGTGTTATTTTTCAGAGCAAACAGTCCTTAGATATCGATTTGAAGCCATTGAACATCTAAATATTAAGTTTGAACAATATCCATCAAACCGTTTTGGATCTAGGCCCAGCGACAGACATTCAGACAAACATGAGATAGTCACAATGGTAAAATCTTATTTGGGTTGGGGTGGCACATAAAAAGATTCATCATAATCTTGAGGTCGAAAATATTCACGATTGCAATATTTTATTTTTAAATGAGAAAGTAAAAAATCACTGATTGGAACGAAAAAGTATCAATTTCGTCTACAACACGCTTCGGTGTTACACTACTAATAGACTAGACTGCCAATGACGGGGAGATCGGGGTTTGATCCCGGTTGGGTGATATAGGGGTGGCCTATCCCAAATTGTTTTCTACTCTCCCTTAACGTGAATGCAGGTACACTTCCTCTAAATTCAACCTTCTTAATCCCCAGCTCACTAGAGTAATTAGTGCGTATAAACCAAACAGGTAGTATTAGACACGGGGCTAAAACATATTGTCTTGTCTGATTGACGAATGACTGATTGGTCTTCGAATCCCAGCCAATTGTACCAATAAGGGTTTTGTCCTATGTGATTTCCCACTTTATATTCTCGAAAATACTGCCATTTAGACTTAGCATGGAATAAACGTGCCTATATTAACTAGATAAATCTAACCTCAAACATGAAATATGTATTGACTCTTTGAATCACAAATATACTTCAGTATTTATGGTATTCGACAAATAGAAGTATCTACGAACACAAATTTAATAAATTAATAGTTATATAAAAGTTAAATTACTTTATTTCCTATCCCCTAGTAAAGAGTCAGGGTACTAATTTAAGATTAAAAATCTTTGTTTTTTCATAAAGCTAAAGACACTAATAACGTTATTGTGTCAATATTTTATAAAAACTGTGTGTACATTTTATAGAAAATAGTCACATAAAATAGAAGGCTCCTAATAATTATATTCATAAAACAACTATGATAATTATATACATGAAACAACTATGATAATTACGTTTAGCACTGTATTTTATTCAAGCGGTAGACATTGGAGGTGCAACAGGAGTAATGCATCCACATGGTGATGAGAGGACCTATCACACCCTACTGGTATTCAAACTCTGATACAGATAATTACTACCCACTTCAGTGGCCAAATGGTCTAAGGTGTCACTCTCTTGTTGGACTGGTTCTGCTGATGACGGGGCTAGAATACCGGTTGGGTCTACTGAGGGGTGGTTTTACCTAAATAGTTTTACACGCAAATGCGGGTATATTATCTCTAAGATATTTACTAACTCCTTCCCTACCTCATTAGAGTAATATCTAATATTCGTATAACCTGAACAGGTACGGGGATTAAAAAAACATCATTATTTGGTGATCATGATGCCTTGTACCACGTGACCAGTGATGCGGGTACTTATAACCATTACTGACACTAAATAATAATAATATTTAGCACCGCGTCTTACTACCCATTCGGGTTATACGCTTAAGTACTAATTACTCTAATGGATTAGGAATTGGGAGGGTTGAATTTAGAGGAAGTGAACCCGCATTTGCGTGGAAGGAGAATGGAAAACCATTTAGGAAAAACCACCCCCAGTTCACCCGACCGAGATTCGAACCTCGATCTCCCCGTCCTCGCGGTCGAGCTCAACACGACTAGCGCGTTAGCCAACTACGCCACCGAGGCGGGTTACTGACACTAAAGTTTACCAATAATATTACTGTTATAATCAGTTAATGCGGCACATTTGTATCACGCGTGCTAGATATAAGCGGCCATTTCCCTACTCGACAGGGTCAAAGTTTGTGAAACACCCATTATAGGTTTTGGCTAGTAATGAGTTCCCAGTTAGTAACTGCTTGCAACCACTTAACCTCAAGTTATCTTTGCGGGTTAGGCCTCCGTCAATAACTCTTCTTCTCTAATTACTTTATAGAAAGAAAAATATGTGTTCGGGGAGAAAGGGGTGGAAAAAAAAAATCCATGAGCTTAAACTTTGTGCAAAAAGTTTTTTGTAAGGCGAAACGAGAGGGTTGGTTGGTGGGGTAGTGGTTAACCATTAACGGACTGCAGAACTATACGTGCCAAGTTGTTATTACAGGGCTAGAAACACACTAACAAACTTACTAGTACCTCCCGAACAACTTGCACTATGTCTACGAGAGGAGGGAGGTAAAAAAATAGTCCATGTTTCTCAGTCATGGGTTTGTCACTAGTTTTCAAAGTTATTTCCACCATTCACCGTTTCACAGTAAATTACTAAACTTTGATTATTTATTTTTAAACCCAGTTCAACTTTTATAATATCAAATAATTCTAGTAGCATAAGACCTACATCGGGGGGAACACGGACCAAGGCTCCAGACTCGTCTAGTCTGATGTATGGGTCAAGTGTAGATCGGTGTTCGAATCCCGGTCTAGTACATTGGGGGTAGGGCTATCGTAAATGGATACTCAGCTGTCCATACACGCGAATTCTGGTAGAGTCGGTTCATGATAGGTTTTTACCTGGATGACAGTTCAAAAATCATATTTTTAGGTTTTGGGTTGCTGACACTTGTAAAAGATCACTGTTTTGTTATAAATGTTAAGTTTTTTAATTACCTGTTATATTTTACATTTAAAATAACGTAAACTTAAGTTTTCTCATAATATTTCATTACTTTTAATAATATCTTTTTATCCAACTTGAAACAATATTTTAAACATAATTAAAAGTATTTATTCTTCGTTTTGGAACGTTATTGCCTATGTGTAATATAGTGCATACATCAATACCTTTTTATACAGGCATCGTATTTACTTGGAAAAGAGAAAATACGTGTCTTATTTTATGTATGATAAATTATTTTATGATTATTTTACTGTATTTCGAAATGTTTAACTGAATAAAATATTTGTATCCACTGCGTGGGTGCATCATTGTAAAAAAACTTGTTTCTGTCATGTTCAACTACATGGTTTAAATTCGTCGGTCGCGGGTCGCCATTTTGAAGCTATTTTATTTAGAACTTTTTTGAAAGGGCTGTGAAGAATATTTTTTTTTAAGTGGAATGAAACGATAAATAAGTTTTGTGTCCGACCTCAAATAATATATAAATAATATTGGCCTAAATTACTGTGGCTAACTATCACATTCACAAATTACCATGTGTTTTCACTACAGTTATCAAAAATTATAGATATCAGCTGTTGGCGTAGGGATATATTTGGGACTATATCTAGTAACTTTTTGAGATGTCATCCAAGTAAACTAAGGTCGTGAATGAATTATACGTTTCTTCTCTCATTTTACTTTTCTCCTCCCGACCCT
This sequence comes from Timema podura, assembly GCA_033556935.1. Lineage (NCBI taxonomy): Eukaryota > Metazoa > Arthropoda > Insecta > Phasmatodea > Timematidae > Timema > Timema podura. The sequence goes on along the minus strand of JAVRXN010000003.1, from coordinate 63,310,829 downwards.
ATCATATAAATAAAAATGCGTACACTCACAACGGTTACATTGGAACATGGTTACTATTGGGAAACAGCGTTGTAATTCTCTAGTTTTTGTGTGGTCAATATTTCCTGAAAAATATAGGGCAAGTTTCGAAATATTGGTTAGACAGGGTTGCCAGTAGCTTCTTCTTACCCCCACCACACCACCTTTCGACAGAAGTAAGAGCGAGGAGATTTGGCAACAGTTAACTGAGAGAGAGATAGAGATAAGATAAAGCTTTGCTACATAAGACATTCAGTTTCCTCAGCAGTGATATTGGGTGTAGTCAATTTTTATGTCAATTTTTATTAATAACTACTTGCACCATATTAATTTACATTTGACTTTCTACTATCAAATGAAAATTAATAAAATGTTAAGTTTTATCACCAAAACAAAATTAGGATTTTTTTTTAATGTTGAAACTCACTATACATTGTCTGCCTTTATTTAAAAGTAGGATTCCGGTAGGAAGAACAAAAAATAGTATATGGCATACCTAAAATAATCTCCATCTCTTCATACGTCAAGCAGGACTACCACGCTTATGGAAAACCAAGAGAACATAGGGAATTTAACAAAAACAATTTTTTTTAATATTATAAATTTGGGACATTGAACTGCAAACTTTAAACAATGGTCGCTTGTATGGGTAAAAATGACAAAATATTCCAGAACAGTTGAGATTACCATGTGGGGAGAATTAAACTCTATGTTTCTACTGGAACAAAGTTTGATTTATTTTGCCGAAAAAAAGTTTGCTTTTAAAACTTAAAAAAAAAACTTATCTCGCGTCCCCTTCACCCCCACCTTGACCCAGTAGGGTATGCCTAATACAACACATCCATCTAGCCCTAGCTCCTAAACATTTACCAAGTGAATAGCAGGCACGATCCCGTATACAAGTACTAAATAACTTCATCGAACCCACCATGGAATCGAATCAAGGTCCTCGTGACTTGTTGTCGAGTATTCTAAAAACTATGCCATGGAGGTGGGTCTATAAACTTCCTGACGGAATTTGGAGATTTCGAAGCTATTTTTCAAGGCGTGTTTATGTCTTAACTTGACGTACTTAAGCGTTATCACACTTACACACCAATGTACAAAATAGAAAAATAGGGTTGAAAATGAGCGGTTCACCTTGAAGATGTCGTGAGAGTTGAACCATCTTCTATCAATCAGGGCATTTAAGATCAACTTCCTTCTAGGGCAGGCATGTATCCGGGAGGGGGGTGCGGGGGGGGGGGGCTCGTGGGGCTTAATTTCAATTTCACTTTCTTAACTGGACTAAACATTGTGAATAATATTTAGCACCGCGTCTTACTAATTGTTCGGGTTATACGCTTAAGTACTAATTACGCTAATGGATTAGGAATTGGGAGGGTTGAATTTAGAGGAAGTGAACCCGCATTTGCGTGGAGGGAGAGTGGAAAACCATTTAGGAAAAACCACCCCCAGTTCACCCGACCGAGATTCGAACCTCAATCTCCCCACCCTCGGCGGTCGAGCTCAACACGACTAGTGCGTTAGCCAACTACGCCACCGAGGCGGGTAACATAGTGAACAAAATAAGATGTAATATACTCAGGAATTCCTCCACACACGTAGTTAAAAATACGTCAAAATTTCTTTTAAAAAATATATTACAGTAGACCCATGCTTGCATTCATTAAAAATTAATATACTTTTTATGACTTTTAATAGAAAATTTATTATTTTTGATAAAAATGTATGTACAATTCGTATATTTTCTATTAAAAGTCATAAAAAGTATATCAATTATTAGTGAATGCAAGAATGGTTCTACTTCAATATATTTTGGTATGAATTTTTTTTTATATTTCTCTCTCCATGCAGGTCAGGTTCGTCCGCCCCCCCTTCCCCCGCTGTTTAGTCTTGAGATGACCGTCATCGTCGGGCAATATTTGAAGACTAAACGCCCCGAAAGAAAATTCTGGATACGGACCTGTGTGAATTCAAACCCCAATCCCACGTCCTGAATAGCAAATACCATCACTCAAACGTACTAAATAAATATACAAACTCTTTGTCCATTTCTCTCAGGATAGTTACTAATTTGTTTCCCAACCAGTCTAGTCCATCATTAATTAGTCAATAATATAACTCGTATTGACGAATAATTTATAATGAAAGGGCTTAAGTCAAAAGTGTCAATAATGTATAGCAGTTGAACGACCAAAAATGAACAATATGTCATTTTAGATATCACTACAATATGTTAAGAAATAAAATCTGTATTTTAAAAAAAAGTTGTGGTCATGATGATAAACTTGTAAATCAAAACTAACACCTGTATTTGGCCTTTGACAACGTCTTTAAAATATGTTTTTTTAGTTTTTAGTTATTTACTAGGAGGTAGGCTTGTTTCGGGCAGGCGCAACTTCAAGTTTGCGCGAAGTCTGTTCACGGTTGTTTTTATCTGTTTTTAGATTTTCGTAACAGAAGGTAACTTGATGTGTGTGCATGGCTCTGCCAGGCTATTGGGATACGTTGCGTCCACCATCTTTGATTTTTCAATTTTAGGATTTTCTTCATACAAAATTTCAGATCTCTAGAACAAATTGTTTACTTTGCAGCCGCCATATTTGATCCGCAATCCTGGGTTTTTCAAGTTTGGGACATTTTAATTTCTCGCTATCTTACAGGTAGAGAAAAAATTGTGATTGTAAAAAAATCGAACTAGAGATTTTGATGAATCTCGACGTTTCATGACCCCCCAAATCCGAAAAAGTGGTTTTGGAATATCCGTTTGTCTGTCTGGGCTGAAACTTGGTATCTAGGTTTTTCATAGGGTTGTCCCGAGGATTTTTTGGAATTGGATATCTAACCCTATAATTAAGGGTAGTTTACTGAAGGGTAAAAAGATAAAAATCAATTTATACAAAATCGGCTCTAACGATTTTGATTAAATTTCATTTCAAAACATTAATAAATATTCCAAACAAAATATTTTCAATATTTTGGCAAAATGACTTTAAGGGTTCCGGTCTGATGCGTAAATTCTTTAGTTGTGGAGAGATACTACTTAAGTTTTAACGCAATAATTATCTAATGCCATAGAGTAATTAAATATAAGTAAGTCTCTCAAAAAGTTTGTTATTTTCCCTTTAACCTCTTAGGAGAAATGTTTGTACAGCAATGATCTATCTCCTTCATTTTAGACTCAAGTCAATAAATAAATTTTTTATTGGTCAAAATTTATAAGTGAGGAATTTAATAACAATGCGATGACCTGAAGATGTGCAACACCTAATAAAATGTTAAAATTTTAACTGTAAGTCGAAATTTTAATATGAAGTGTTGACCATTTTGGACTCAATATCGATCTTTTTTATTGGTCCAAACATACAAATGAGGACATTAATTCTTTAAAAATAAAATTGTAAAATTTAAAACTGAGACTCAAAAATGTCGTACGTAAGTATAATGCAATTTATGCTTGTGTTTGCTAGTGTGTTATTTCGTTTCACATATGTTACGAGTTTTGTGTAAATATCTCAATTTTAAAATTATAGAGTGAGAAAGTCTGTGCGGAGTTCCGTACTATTTAGTTTCATAAAGATGGCATTCTCCATAGCGTCCATTCAATATATCAGCTTTCTACGACTCAATTTTTAAATTTCAATCGCCATATTGGGTCCGCTATCTTGAATTTTTCAAGTTTTAATTTTTTTTCACAAATATTAAATACTCCATAGCATACCTACCAAATTCTAGTCCAAGCTTTGTGCTTAACTTATAAACTAACTTAAAAAACCTAGAAGGAAAAACCAACATCAGCGAGGATGGAGAGCATGAAACCATTTAGGAAAAACTACCCCCAGCACACGGACCGGGATTCGAACCCTGATCTACCCATCACCACCAATTCAGTCCAACACGAAAGTGACTCATTGGACCATGCGACCACCGATGAGGGTGAAGTGCCAAATTAGGCCATATGTTAGGAGCCCCCATTTGATTAGAAATTATTTAACCGTTAATTCCGCTAATCATCATCATCGTCATCATCCTAAACAATAACATCCGGTCCGCGTACGCTACCAACTTTATGATTACTTTTTCCGAAGCCCACACGTTGTCCTGGAATCTGTACATATTTGAAACTCTCATCATTAATTCCCGCCCTACCCTCTCCGTTCCTCCCTCCCCCTTGCACGTTATTACCGTAATTATATTATTTATATTCGTTCCGTCGTGCGTTGGCGGGGCGGCGCGAGTGCTTGGGAGGTCAGGCACAACACACATGACGTATGTATATTTGATTGACGCAGTGTTTACTGACGGCGAAGTTTGTCTTGTGCCCACACGGGGCAGGCGTCGTACTGTTTATAAACGAATAAAGCTGATTGTTTGGTTTTTGTTTTCATTATACTCCATATTAATAATCCACGATGTAGGGGTTTGAAAGGAGCGATATTTTCTCTTTTCTAAAAATATATTTGTAAAGGAAATTTTGTTAGTGGGGAAGTTATATGGGCGGATTTGAAAGAAGTGACTCCAGCCTCGATCATCTTCGATCGAAAGTGATCCCCATTCCTCCTACACGCAATTTTTTTTTTATACTCCCTTGAATCAAGGATTATGATGTGTCTTTTTTTCCTTAGATTCAATTTTCAGGGTTTTTCAAATGTCATCCCTTAAGAGGGTGGGAAGGGGCAGAAAGTTGTGCGAATCACTGATTCACTAATCAGCGTATTTTCTCAACCACAGGGTCTGGAAATTGGAAATTTTACTTGGCAGGAAAGTAGTAGTGTTACTTTTCCATACAACCAGAAAAATATTTAATTGGGAAATTTCAAAATGGGGCTCAAGGAAATGGGGGTGTATAATTTAAAAATAAAAAAACCTTTTTAGATGAATTAGAAAATTAAAATTTGGCAGAGAGGTAGAGAGACAGCTTCAGATAACTCAATAAATCTTAAAATTATAAATTTATAAAAGTGAATTTAAGAAAAGGGGTTAAAGGGGGTTCCAAATTTCAAAAACTAATAGTAAACAACTACTTCCCAGTGTGGTATAAAACTGGATTAAATTCGACAGGAAAATACCATTTCAAATAAATATTAAATGCTGAAAATGGTCAATTTTTAATTGGGACTTTGAGAAACTGGAAAATTAGGAGAGGCCTTAACAGAAAAAAAAAATTGGGTGTGGTAGAAAATTAAAATTGTACAAGCAGGTTGAAGGACCCCTATAACCTAATTCGACTTATAATTCGAAATTTCTAAGCAGAAGTTGTTTAAATGGAAAGCGGGAAAAAGTGACTTCAATTTACAAAATTAATAGAAACCACTACTTTTCCAACACGGTATGAAATTTAAAATCGGTATGAAGGTATAAGGAACACACCAAATAACCAAAAAATTCCTAAGATTTCAAACGGAGAAAATAGGGGTATGATGGGAGGAGGTTTAGGTAAAAAAAAAACTTTAGGGTGTGGCAGAAACAAGAATGTAGAGGGTTTACTACATTAACAAAATACATTTTAAATATCTACTATTTAAAAAAGGGGCTAGAGAAATGAGAATTTGTACTTTTCTAAAACTAAAATAAATTACGTGTCACTGTGGTAGAAGATTTAAATTTGTCAGACGGGTATAAGAACCACCCCAATCAATCATTAAGGTATGATCCATACATTTCAAAATGAAGACGGAGTAAATGGGGAAGATGGGTTCCCTCAAGATTTATAAAAATAAAATAAAATACACCTATTGGAGTGATAAAAATAGAAGTTTGACATGTAAGTCAATAAAGATTCTCGGAGAGCCAAATTACTTCTGAACATATCAAATCTAAAAACGTAAGCCCACCGAAATGAAAGAGCTCAAAATTGATGATTATATAACACTACTTTTCTGCCTTATTACTGACCTTTTTTTTAAAGGTTGAGTTGATTTAATTTTTACCGTGTTTGACATTTTTAACCTTTTTTCTGTAAAATATTTCTCCCGGTCTAAGCTGGGTACTTCGTGGAAAAAGGGGTAGTAGTTTTTTTTAAATTATTTAAAAGGTTATATAAAGTGTAAGAAATGTCAAAATGTTAAAAAGGGGCAAAAGAAATAAAATGGGTAAAACGTGCCAAAAGGGCAAAAAGTTTAAAAAGGGCAAAAAGAGTAAAAGGGCTGGCAAGTAAAAAAAGGTAAAACATGTCAAAAAGACAACCAGGACTAAAAAGTTAAAAGGGCAAATAGTTCAAAAAGAGTAAAAGGAGTAAACATGTTAAAAGGGGTGACTTTAAAGTGGTAAAAAATTGTATAATTGATTACACTTACTTTTTCCCTTACGCACTTTTCACGAATTTTTAACTTATTGCCCTTTTTTACCTTATTAACCTTTTAATTCCGTCTACCCTTTTTATTTACCCTTTGTAAAACATTTATTAGTTTTACTAACTACCCTTTTGCCCCTTTTAACTTATTTTTACTATTTCTTCCCCTAACTATTCTCCCATGCAGAGCCAGGTACTTCATGCTAGTACTATATAAGCCTGATATTCAGTAAGAGTGCCCATAGATGCCATTAAAAAAATTAAAAAACACGTTAACTATCCCAATAAAAGATTGTCGGTTCTTTAACGCATTCAACTTGTACTATATACCTTTGCTATAGGCCCACATCTCGTATCCCCGGTTTTATAAGTCTTGTATACCATCCGCCTTAGGCCATAAAGACACTCCCTCATTTGACGCTCACTTTTATTAAACTGTTCCCCTGAATCTTGCCTCAAAAAGTCGAAGGTCACACAGTCCCTCCCCCATTTGACACTCACTGTCGTGACATTGTTCCGTTGTCCTGTATTAACAAGCAGCTAAGGTTACTTAGACCCTCCCCCTTTTGACACTCACTGTCGTGACATTGTTCCGTTGTCCTGTATTAACAAGCAGCTAAGGTTACTCAGACCCTCCCCCTTTTGACACTCACTGTCGTGATATTGTTCCTTTGTCCTGTATTAATAAGCAGTCTAAAGTTACATAGACCCTCCCCCATTTGACACTCACTGCCATAATAATTGTTCCTATTTCCTGTGTTAAACAGAAATCTTAAGATACACAGAACCTCCCCCATTTTACATTGAGTATCGTGATATTGTTCCTCTGTCCTTCATCAACAAGCGGTCTAAGGCTACGTACGGCTCATATTGATCACGTTTGATGCAGGCTGCAGGGCTAATAATGTTTACAACATGTAGCTCGCGTTTTCAGTCTGAGGGGAAATTTCAGTTCGTCATATAAAGTCCGTGTTATCGCCAATCCCCCTGAGGGAGTTTGCTTTTACCATTCTCACAAAGGGATGGTAAAACGTAAGGGCGGAGCAATCACTGATAGAGAACGTAATGACGGAACGTGGCCCGAATATTACCGAGTGGCTTGAACCGCCATCGGAGTTTATTTTGATGAAGTTGTTTGGTTTTTTTATGTTATAAATTTTGCTTTGCTATGATGCTGAAAACATATAACTATACTATTTATATTATATAGCCTATGCGGTGAGCATGTTTGAGCTACAAACACATACTTACAGCCATACATTTATGTACATATATGTATAAATATATTAATTTACATGTATATATGTTGCACATGACGCTGTTCAAATAAAACACGTGGTTTGTCCCTTTCCATCTTTGAAAATTTACTTTGATCCTAGGTATTTTGGTCCACCATCTCACCATCTTAGGACTTGAGCAGCAAATGGGCGCTGGGTGCCCGCCATATAATACAGTAGTTTACAACTTAGGGGCTGCGACCTCATTCAAGATCACGGCGTGTTTCGGGTAGGGTTGCAATACGTGTCGGGGTTACAGCTCTCGTTTTCAAATGATAATGATCGTAGGAAATGTCAGAATTCAAGTAGAACAGTTGCTTACCGACTCCCGTTTCCTGTAGTGGTCTCAAGTTTGGGCAAAAGGCGCTGCTACCACCCAATATAATTGCTGAGGGAACTGCAGATCTTACGAAGAAAAACTTTATCTTCGTTCTCTCTCGGTTTGTTGTTGCCAAATCTTCTCGCGCTCAGTTTTGTCTGAAGGTGGTATACCAGGGTAATAAGGAGCTACTGGCAACCTCGACCAGCCAACGTTGCGAAATTTGTCACATATTTGGGGGAAATTGACCACACAAAAACGAGGGAATGGCAACACTGTTTCCCAATAGTAACCATGCAGTTCCCTCAACGATAATATCCAGTGTACCTCAACTTATTAAATACCAACCGGGCAAGTTGATTCTCTTATGTGACATCTTAGTCACATTCGTATAATAATCATACTATTATAAACATTTAATCTTCTATATAATACTTTGTCTATCGTAATAAGTATTGCATGATATCTACCGCACTAAGAGGTCTAAAAATTTAAAATTATTAACTCATGGGCTCAAACTTGTGCACCTCAAATCAGGAATGTTACCATTCTAATTTTATAAAATTAAATCAATTAAAAATCATGTTGGTAGCAATAAAATGAAGCGTTTTTTTCCCCCTGTTTGTTTAAAGCAAAGCGTTGTACGAGTTAACCACCCAATAAATTGCGCGATAGCCCCGGGCAACTCTGGGTACATCTGCTAGTAATAATTAAAAACAAGCATCGGTGGGCGTTTGGTTTGATTAGGGTTGGTCAGGATTCGAATTCTAGCTGAATATTTCTTAACTGGTTTCCCTCTCTCCTCCACGCAAATAAGAGTATAATTCCTCAAATTTATTTTAGCTAGCCTACTAGTGTAGTTAAATGTGGATAGCCCTTCAGACGGGTGGTAAGACGCAGTTAAATAGTAATTTAAAAACTAGGATTTGAACGATAGTGCTTATCATCAATGGTTCAAGTCGCGATGGTCTCAAAGACCAGAATTGGGATCAAACCTTACAAAAATTAGAAAACCATTTCACTGATAGATGTTTGGATACAGGGTAAAGTGAAACGCAAGCTACTTTTATAATTATAATTATAATTATAATAACAGCTGATTCGGTGGCCGTATGGTTTACACGCTACTCTCACAGTAGACTAGACTGCCGATGACGGGAAGATCGTGGTTCAAATCTCGTTCGAGTGTACTGAGGGTGGTTTTTACTAAATAGTTTTACCCCCCCTCCAATAAATGAGGGTACACTTCCTATATATATGATGTGTACCCTCATATATTGAAGGGTTACCACTTCTCAACCGTCAAGATGGCTGTGCGGTTGGATTACAAACTGCATTAAGTAGCCTGTGTTTTTTTTAGCACCGCGTCTTACTACCCATTCGGTTTATATATATATATAGCTTTCTACATCCATAAACCCGTTAGCGTAACTAGTACATAAGCGTATAAGCCGAATGGGTAGTAAGACGTGGTGCTAAAAAAAAACACACAGGCTACTGAATGCAGTTTGTAATCCAACCTCACAGCCAGCTTGACGGTTGAGAAGCGGTGAGACCAGCTCAAAGATAGTATGCTTGTTTTTAACTTTTTTTTATTAGCACCACGTCTTACTACCTTTTCAGGATACACGCATACGGATTAATTAGTAATGAGCTAGGTATAAAGGTTAATTTTATTAAATGTGCCTGAATTTGAGTGGAAAACCATTTAGGATTAAACCAACCTCAATACACCCGACCGAGATTTGAACCCTGATTTCCCAGTCAACGGCAGTCTATTATATCGCGAGAGTGACGCTTTACACCACGTGGCAGCCTAAACAGGTGTTATTTCTTAGCTCGGGTTGGGGTGGTTCGAGCCCCGTCTGATACTTACATGGAAGGTGTTATTTTATCCTAATGTGGTTTCTTAAATAATTATCTCTCCTCGCGAATATTGAAGGAATCAACTAAAAATAAATTCAGCCTCCTAATACGCCTTCCCTTAGGTCAGAAAGCCTTTAATATCCTTTGCAGCCCGTATCGGTGAACACGTGGAATAAAAATCAGGTTCAGATATTCTTCTTTTTTTTTTATGATGGTGAGTTCGAGGCTCAAAATCCCGGCCGTGTACATTGAGGCCTTAAATATACACTGATTTTGTTTGGAAGTACAGTAGAGAAAATTCAAACATATTTATTTGCGTCCAACAGTGATACCATTTCATTTTATTATTTGTGTTATTTTATAGGTGTTGATAATATCTATAAAAAGAGACAGCTGCAGATAACAAGACTTGATGTATGGATATATTAAAATTGTTTTAGTAACTTTAGTAACTAACTTCTACAAAAATCATACTATAGTTACTCACTATTCCTACATACTAATGACGATATATTTCATATAAGATTTTACATTCCTCTTTCATAACCCACCAGCGTAAATATTCGGATAGTTCGAATGGGTAGTAAGACTCGTTGAAAAAAACAAAAAAGCATGTGTAGAATGGTCTAATTTCCAAAAAAACAAATTCTACTTGGCGTTCAATTACTATTTTTTTATATTATTTTAGGATGACGTCTTATTACACGTTAGAGTTATACGCATGTATAAGCCTACTAAGTACATTTATGTATTAGGGATGAGGAAGGCTGAATTTAGAGGAAATGCATCAATATTTGCGTGAAGAGAAAGTGGAAAATAATTTATATAAAAACCACTCATTACACCCGATCGGTAATCTAACCCTGATGTCCCCATCTTTGGCAGTCAAGATTGTGAGATTGACACCTTAGACCATGCGGCCATCGAAAAGTGTTTTAATTATCAGGTCTTTTATTAGCGTCAAGGAGAGCCTAGCGTGGAAATTCCCTTATGACCCCAATGGATGAATGAAAAGAAAATTCAACCCAGAAGCGCTAACGGCGACTGAATTCTTGCTAATGAGCGAAAGTCTAATCCTCCCAATATGGCGGTGAGAAAAAAGGGTACACTCCCCTGAATCATCGATTGGTTAGTAAACAGTCACGGTAGGTTTGTTTAGAGACACAAGTAGCAACTTTGAGCAGTTTCATATTTTTTTATAGTTAAATCAATTAGTATCACCAATGTATGTATTTTGGTTTTAATGAGAGGATTTACCATTATGGTACTCTGGTTAGATTCATCGTGAATACACATTTTAAGTTGGGGTGGAAGTTAAGGCGAGTTAAGTTGAGTAATTTTGCAGTTTTTATGACAAAAAAATGTGTCTCCAGTAGAAACATAGAGTTTAATTTTTTTTCGCATGGTGACCTCAACAGTTCCTGAATTTCTTTCCAGGATGTCCTGGAATTTAATAACAACTTTTTCTCTTCATTTAAAAAACTTAATATCTAATGCCTCAATGCTCATGACAGATACTCAAGATATTTTGATATCACCATGTGAAGAAAATTAAATTCTATGTTTCTACTCGACCAATATTTTATTTATTTTCACTAAAAAGGTGTAAAGCTACAAAATAAGAATAAAAATATCTCCCTTAACTCGCGTTTCCTACACTCCCGCCTCAAAAAACAAGCAGGATGGTTGGCTAAGCCCCAGACTAGAATGACTGACGCTCTCAAATTTGCCCCTGAAAGTCGGGACTAGGCTCTAATACTAAGTAAACGCACCTGAGGTGAATTTTCATGCCTCTCTCCAGGCGGATGATAGTTTATTCCCTTGTAATTTCCCTTTTTTATTCTGTGTCTTTTTTATTAGTATGTAGGATTACAATATCCACAAAGGTTGTCCAGTACTTAATCTAAGTGAGAGAGATGAGGATACTAACTTAGAGAAATTGCACCTGCATTAGCGTGGGAGAAAGGAAGTAAATCCACAGTTTAATTTAATTTTAGCACCGCGTCTTACTACCGTTCGGGTTATACGCTTAAATACTAATTACACTAATGGATTAATTAAGAAATGGGAAGGTTTAACTTAGAGGAGGGGAGGGAGAGTAGAAAACCATTTAGGAAAAACCACCCCCAGTTCAGCCAACCGAGATTCGAACCTAGATCTCCCCGTCCTCGGTGGTCTAGCTCAACACGACTGGCGCGTTAGCCAACTAGGCCACCGAGGCGGGTAAATCCACAGTTAAGTAATAGTAATAGCACCCAGCCCATTGCACTTAGCCGAGAGTTTTTTTTATAACAGCGTCTTACTACCTGTTTAAGGCTATAAGAATATGTACTATTTACTCTAATGAGTGGAGGATGAGGGAGGTAGAGTTTAAATAAGGCTGCCCGCATTTTCGTGGTGAGAGATGGAGGAAAACCATTCAGGAAACACCATCCTCAGTACACTTGATCGGATATCAAATCTCAATCTCCTTGTATTCGGCAGTCTAGTATATTGTGTGAATGATCCCTTAGACTATGTGGCCACGGAAGTGGGTGGCCGGGAGTATAACGGCGTAGACCGCTTGGTCACCACTGTAGATACTGTATCCCTGAATTGGTGTATGTTTTAATTTTGTAACCCTGTATTACTACCCGTTCGGATTTTTAATAGGTTTGTGGGGAAGGGATGAGTAAGTCATGATTTAGAGGAACTGTACCCGCATTTACTTGAAATCAGAATGGGAAATAATTGAGGTTAAAACCACTCTCATTACACTCAGCCAAGATTCGAGCTTCCCGTCAACGGAGAACCAGACGTTTATTAGTCCGCATGGACACCGATACGTACGTGTAGTTTAGGGCTGGCCTTGAAATTTAGTGAGAAGCGTAAACATTAAACAAAAAAATCTCAAAATGATCCGAAATGTGTCATCTCCTCTTCCAGAGTAGTGGACACAATTACTCTTGTTCACGCTGTCTTGGGAGGTGTCACAAGAAAATGATCCAACTGATAACGCGGCGGGGTCTATTCTTTCATCCTTTTTCTCTGAGCTTACGTTTCTAGTTGATGTTTTTTCTTTGTTCTCCTCCCCACCGCCTTGTGGTTAGTTTTCTTTTGTCGTGTGTCGCCACAGCGCGCTCTATATTTACAAGCCGCGACAAAGGGACCCTAATGGCGAGCAGGAAGACACGGGGGTTGGGGCTGGGGAGAAGGACGCCCCTGTCTTGTACACTCGTTCCGGACCATTGTCGACGTCGTGGGGATGGCAGACGCCCCCTAGACGTCGTGTTTTGTGCTGCTTTTCCATCTCTTCTATTTCTATTCTTTCTATAGTTTTTCTCTTTCTCATCCGCTCTTTTTTACTTCCTTCCCTTTCTCGTTTTAGTTGAAAACAAATTAGACGATTTGGACATTCGTAATTTTGGGAGCCAGCCACATAATTGGTCACGTGGATCCAAGGGTCAGGATTATCTTGTTCGTTTGGCCGGTGACAGGGATGTCAGGGCTACAATTATTGCTGGTAGTATTTATGAGAACATTATTTCCACCCTCCCTCAACGCAAATGTGAGTACATCTCTCTTGAATGCTATCTTCTCCATACCTACTACACTATTTAAAAAGGTGTATAGCTCGGATGGGTAGTAAGACCCGGTGGAGTAAAAACTATTGAGAGCCCAAGACGAGCCTATTTGGAATTTTGTGTGTGTGAACATTGTAACAAAACATGGTTTTTCAATATGTGCAGCATCTGACTTAAAATAAGCCTACAATTGCGGCAATTTTAAAATCTCACTTAAATTCGCTGGCCTAGTATTTGGTTGATTGATTGAGAAATATATTTTGATATATTTAATTGTCATATTAATTACTTGCAGTCATACGACAGTAGGATGTAATAAATGTATTTATGCTCGATAAAACTGTGTTTTTATTAATATACTATTGTTATTACTATTTTTATGTTTACTATTACTATAATTATCATCATCATCATCATTATGTTTAGGAAATTCGTGGACTGGAGTTTTTCTGTCCACGCATCTCCAAACCATAGTAGTAACAAAAAGTAAAAGGTGATTTGTAAAACCTTCAGAGTAATCCAGTCAGTATTTACAGTCCGACTTCCATAACAGTTTAAAACCAAACTTTAGATCAGGGGTCCCCAATTATTTTTGATGGTGGTCTGTTTTACAAACCCGACGTACCTACGTGGTCTGGCAAAACTTTAACAGTGATTCAAGTTCAAGCCCTATAGGACTAAACTAGTTCAAAAACATGATTTTCTTTCATTTTAGTTATTTTACTACTTTATTATTGCTGTTCTTCCATATCTACTACCCGCCCACCATTGAAATAGCATCATTTATTCTATTAATTGCTTTCTCGTCAAGGTCCTTAAAATCCCTCTGTGGTCCGGATGCAGACCGCGGTCCGCCATTTGGTGACCGCTGCTTTAGACCAATCTCTGTCCGCGTACCCACCGATGCGGTTAAAAAAAAAATGTTTTTAAACTTTCCATTTAACGCGTCACGGAACTAAATTTTACTATGACGGTCTTGTCGTTTCCTTTCTTTTGCAGTTGGTAGTACCGAGGACGCCAAGAGTGCCGCGGACTCTAGCAAGTTGGCAGTGAAGAAACCTCGGCCGAAAGCTTCTTCGCCCAACCGCCAGGGCCCTCAGCAGTGCCAGGTGAGTTTCTCTGTACGTCATCTTGGCCTCTTCTGTCGATTTCAAAATATGTCCTCTCGTTGTTTGTTTTAAGGACTGGCGGGGAAAATACTCACATTGCGTATATGTATTGTTTGTGGTAGGGGAGCCTTTATGGTCTAGTGGTCAGAGTTCCTAGTTACAGCTCCAGAGGTCCTGGGTTCGATCTCCCAGCTGCTTCCAGAATTTTTATGTAAAGTGGTGGGTCTGAAACGAGGTCAAAATCAGCCTCGTGAGGACAAATGAGGAGCCTATAAAACTGAGACTAAGGGCTGGAGGGTTCGTTGTACTGACCACATGACCCTCTACATCCGCTATTTTCCGCTAGATTTTTAAAATAAATAACAATTTTGCAATAACGGCAGAATGTTACAAATATTTTCAAAATATCCAAATTTCTGACAATTTCCTGGTTGGGACTCAGTCCAGTGGTCTGCCGAGACCGGTTATGAGCTCTGGGGTAGCAATATAACATATTGTCATAGGTTCCCAGCTGTTACGCATCGTGTGTTTCTTTTCGTACGGTCGGCTCCAGGTCTATAGCTAGGGCAAACACAAACCAAATATGGCAATCAACAAATAATAGTTAAATAACCTAAATATTTGTAACAAAATCCTATCTATCCCCTAAACTGAGTGCCCAAATAAACGAAATATATTTGCTTAGTCAGGTTTGAAACGAAGCAATAGACATTGTTAGAGAAACATGTTGGGGAAAGATCATAACTGTTTACCAAAGAGAAAATGAAATAAGACTATAGAGACATCTTGAATAAATGAGCATCATGATTTCGTTGAGTTCATCACGGTAAACAAAGCTGTATCACCAGAAGTTATTTGTTTTAATTACTATGTCGCTCCTGTATAGGTCGAAGCTTATCCTTCGATAATCGCGACGCTATCGATCCCATTTAAGATGATATTTACGTTTTGTGGTTTTTATCTTTAGGTTCTTCCGCCTGCCCATACAAAATTAAAAATGTCTACCATATAGAAAAAAGTTTTTTGTTCTATTAGTTTAGCAATCTCATCCTTTTCCCGGGCCTTTCTTTTGAAATTTCAAACTTTCCCACTTTTATGTTATCTGGGGTGGTCCTTTTACCCATTTGCCAAATATAAATTTTCTTCCACACCGAAAGGTAGATTTAAAATAGTTTTGGAGCGATTTCAAGCTCCTCGCTCCCTCTCCTAGCCCCCTACAGTTCTCACACTCCCATTTTGAACTTGTAATTTATTTGGATACACCAACATTTCTAAAAAAAATTAATCGTGAACCTAAATATAATATTTTACCAGTATGGTGACCCACAGTTCCAGCACATGTAGTTTCAATTGTTTATTATTTTCATATTAGTGTTTATTAAATTAACTTAATTGAATTGATTTAAATAGCAAACATAATTAATTTCAATAACTTTTAAATCAGCCAAAATCTAAAGCACTTTTTTAAAAAATTTAAAATGTGACTTGTTACAATGTTCAGTAAGTGATCAAAGAAGACTATTTCAATGGCTACTATAATGTTGTTTCATCCTCGGGGAGAGTTTTTTGAGTTTTTTTTATCGATAAAATGTTATCAGCTAAATTGTATCAATTTCAGTAACTTTTTAATCTAACAAATAAAAAAAATTACATAATATTTTCCCGTGCATATGTGACTTCATTGCAAAAATTAGGATGTACCAAAAACAGTTTTTCAGTGACACCCGTGATTCTGCTTCATTTTGTAAGTGAGCTCTTCGAGTTTGAGTCTTATGTTGATGGACAGAGTACAGTGCAAATCATTCTGAGGATCCAGACGATTCCTTTCTTTAGTCTTGATCGTTACAAGTCTTCAAATCCTTGTTCACAGAGGTAGTCTATACTGCCAGGAGAGGGAAAAGAGCCTCTACAACGAGTGAGAATGGGCTTGTCCTCTATACATAATTTTCGACAATATTTTTTCAAGACCTTCCCGCGACCCTTGATAACATCCTTGTGACCCGCATTTGGGTCGTGACGTTGGGTTTGTGAACCACTGGTTTCTCTATATGATAATATGGTTCCTTTACTTGCCTGCCAAATTTAAATCTTTAATCACACTGCGTTCCACATTAGATTAATCAATTTCGCTCTTTTACATTTTCCGGTTTTTCGATTTTGAAATACCATTTATTCATACATCATTAGGTTACCCAGGAAGATATATTTACTTACAAGTCAAATTTCAACTTTAATCCAAACCAGGATGGTTTTTTTTGCTTATAGCTTAGAAAGTTTCGACCCCCCAATTTTTTGTGATCAATTTTTAAATTTCAATTATATGTATATCCTTGATTTTTTTATGATTTAGGGTGGTCTTCCTAACTGCTTGAAAGTTTTTTTACCACACTTAAAAACTTTTTTTTGGGATTATAATCTTGATTTTAAAATTTAATAAGACTTTCACAATTTTCTAGCCATCTACGAAATTTTTATTTTCCAGCATACTATGAGAGTAGCTTGAAGATTCTCTAAAATTATTTAAATTTGGCAAATTGGTAAAAGGAACACCCTATGTAACATAAAAGTGGTAAAGTTTGGAATATCAAAACAGGGTCTGGAAAATGGGTGAAAGGTGGGGAAACCTAAAATTCCTAACCTAATAGAAAAATACTTTTTAAATATAGTAGTAGACAGTTCTAATTTTGTATAGACAGAAGAAAAAACCTAAAAATAAACAAACACAAAAACCAAATACAATCTTAAAGGGGATCCATCAGCTTGGCAATTACAAATATTGAAGGACAAACAAATGCCTATCTAAGAGAGATATAATCATTACAATAAACAACTTATGTTCAAAAAGCTCGGTGAGCTGTATCCCCTTTGGAAAACTATGATAATCATTTATTCCATATGGTTCTGTAGCATAGTATATTATTTCATTTATGCTCTTTCGTAAAACCGTTTAGTCCTTATTCCAACATTTTTCTGTAACAATGTATATTACTTCGTTTCACATATCATATTTAGTAAAATATTGCGTTCCTTAGTGTACTCAGTTTGAGGGCTAATTAAAATTTGGTTCGAAGATTTAATTTATTTTTTATTTATTAATTCCCTTGGTTGGTTTTGGATTGCCATATTTAGTTAAGGATTGTACAAAGAGGAATCATAAAAAGAAGTTGTTAGACAAATATCGAACAACATCATTTGAAATTCTTCGTTGCTGCTTACCCGCGCGAAGAACGTGTCAAACTTCTAGTTAATTATAAAGTTCATCTAAATAAATAACACTTCCTTATACGAGTATATATATTACTGTATAATTTATATTTATATTATTAATTAAATGGACTAAGAATGTAAATACAATTGTAATAATTTTTTTCCCCACCATTGTGGCAACTTGGGTTTACAACTGTTTTCGAATAATGGATGGGCTTCTTATGAAAATACCACTGTACCGTCCATGTCTCCATGCAAGAAAATACTATTAACAAAAGAAGAAAAGATAAAAGGATAACAATCAAAAAACAAATTTTGGACATCAATAAATTAAACATTTAAAACAAAACAATACCAACACATAGGTATAACAACAAAGGAAGTGTACATACAAACAGAAGCATTTCATGAACAACGCAATATCCGCTCGGATCAATCAAAAGTGAGACTAAATAGTATACCTTATTACAGAAACAGATTGAAACTAGAAAAAAAAAAAAAACTCACGAGCCATGTCAGCAGATGTTTATTTTTTTTTTATGACCCTACAGTTGCTTTTTTTTCCTATTTTGTAAGTTTAGGAAACTTGGCCCCATTGCCCAGCCTTCCGCTTCCATTTTGGTGTTTCTAGTTTAAATACCTTTCTGATTATCAGGGCTATATTAATTGTATAGATTTCCCTCTCTCACTTTCCAAGACCTCCATCTTAAGAATTAATGTATTTGCTTATAACGTGGAAACTATTAGTTTTATACCAAGTTATTTCAGCCAAAAGTTGTGTATCTATATCAATAAAATGAAGAGTTTTTGTGAATGTCATGATATCTAACGCAGGCATAAGGTTTGAAATTTTAAAATTAGTAGCCCTTGTACACGAACATGTGCATGAGCCAGAATTTTTTAAATTTTGATAGAATTATTTTAATTAATAAAATGAGGTAGAAAGAGTAAACAGGGTAAAAAGTGTGTAGGGTGTAAAGGTGTAGAGTATGAAGGGTATTGACTGAAAAGGGTATAGGATAAAAAGGGTAATGGGTAAAAATGATAAAACTTATCTAATCAAAGAGATCAATACGACCAGAAGAGCAAAAATTGTAAAAAGGGCAAAAAGTAAATCATAAAAATATAAAAAGGTTATAAGGGTTAAAAGGGGTAAAAGAACTAGAAGGTAAAATGGCAAATAGGGGTGAAAAAGAAAGAAAGGGTAAAATATTAACAGGGTAAAGAGCGTAGACGGGGTGGAAAGAGTAAATATGGTAAAAAGGGTAAAAAGGTTAAAAAAAAGTGTAAAAAGGCTAAGATGGATGAAAAGGGTAAACGGGGTAAAAAGTTTAAATGGGGTGAATGCGATAAACAAAAAAATGCTAAAATATTTTTTATTGGATTTAATTACAGCCCTTTAACAACCAATTATTTATGCTGTAACACTCTTCTGTCTTCTTTTTTCATATAACACCAACAGGCAATAGTTCGAAATATTGTGTATAGAGAAATTATAACTTCATCTTCAAAAGAAATGTCAGTTTTTAAAACAAGTTCAGATTATATCTCTCTTTTGACATTGTGTATTAGTCAGTCTACTTTCGCGTTTTTTAATCACAATTTAAACGAATAAAAGATTGATTTTTAAATACTATTATTTAAGATTCAGTTACGCTTCCCTGTGGTTTATTTTATACACTAAAAAATAACAAAGCTACGTCATAGAATCCCCGTGTGATGAACAGATACACGAGGTAGTCTTTAATAATCCTACAATTTTGCAATGAAAAGTATTTTCATGTCTCAAAAAGTGGATATATCGGAGATAGCAGCTCTTGTAAAGTACTCTCTAAGTCAATTTTCTCTAAACAATTAAATACAACTATTTTTTATGCTAAACTATACTTAGATACGAATTTCAGTCATAATCGGTAGAGTGAATTTCGAAAAAAATTATTTTTTTCTTTCTCTTTTCATTTTTAAGTAAGCAACCCTTAAAATGACAATTACAAAAACCCTTTTAGAGAACCTTATGAGAACCCTATAAACCAAGTTTCAGACCGATCAATAAAAATGGTTTTGTCTTTAGGCCGATGAACAGACGTAATTGCGAAAATAACTTTTGAGGCTTCAAGGGTCATAAAACTTCGATACCTAAAAATAATCTCAACATCGACTTTCTTGATGATCACAATAATTCCTCTTTCTTGAAACTCACGATAAAGTTTTTTTTAAGTTAATTTACCTCATTTTCAATGACGTTTCACGAGAAATTTCGTAGTTCTGAAACTAAAGTATAAATTTGGATCTGAAACCAACATGTGTTTGTCTCTTTTCTCCCATCACATTCAAATTTTGTT
The DNA here is from genome assembly GCA_033556935.1 of Timema podura. Classification (NCBI taxonomy): domain Eukaryota; kingdom Metazoa; phylum Arthropoda; class Insecta; order Phasmatodea; family Timematidae; genus Timema; species Timema podura. The sequence continues at coordinate 63,290,833 of JAVRXN010000003.1, read as the reverse complement.
AACTATTTTATGTTCCCGTCATGTATGGTTCATGGAGCCCCCGTGAAATGATTTAAATTCGAATCCCACTGGGGACGTCTCTAAATATACGTGTGCCTTCCGCCTCACCCCCATTTTGTTTGAAAGCACGGTGTTTTTGTAATTCGTTGTAAATTTACATGTCGGCCGCAATTACACTTATGAGTCAACGGGGACCCCTTTTCGCCGGCGATGTTTGGGATGACTGCTACCGGATTGTGACGCGCATGCGCTGTTGCGACTGTGGGCGGACGTGATGCCCATACGAGATGGCCAGGAAACAGCTACCAGTATTTGACAATTGTAAAGTCTGCGGGCACATTTCCGGAACAATCTGTTTTAACCAGAAGATTAATTAGTGATTGTTTTTACAATACGTCATACTACCCATCCGAGCTTTGCGCATAATATTTACGCTAATGGGTTGGGTATTAGGAAAGTATAATAGAGACGAAAATTATTTACACGGTGGGGGAGCGGGAAAACCTGGTGTCTACAGACAGGGAATTAAATCAAAAATAAGAAAAATCCAGGGAATTTAAATACTTGACTGATCCTGCTTATAAACATGAAAACAAAAGTAAGAGATTTTGTTTATCAATGTTAAAAATAAATGGTACAGAGTTCTGCATGGACTTTATCGCTCTATTGTTTAAAAATGGTGATATTTACTCAAAACTCGTAATATATGTGAAACGAAATAATATATAATAGCAAACCCAAGTATGAATTGCACTATATTTTTGTAAAAAAAAATTTGAGTCCTGGTTTTAAATTTTATAATTTTATTTTTAAAGAATTAATGTCCTCATTTGTATGTTTGGACCGATAAAAAAGATAAATATTGGGTCCACAAGGGTCAACACTACGTATTAAAATTTCGACTTCCGGTTAAAATTTTCGACATTTTATTAGGTGTTGCACATCTTCATATCATCGCATTGCTATTAAATTCCTCATTTATAAATTTTGACCAATAAAAAATTTAACTATTGAGTATAAAATTGAGATAGATCATTGTTGTACAAACATTTTTCCTAAAAGGTTTAAAGAAAAATAACAAACTTTTTGAGAGACTTACTTATATTTGATTACTCTATGGCGTTGGAGAATTATTGCGTTAAAACTTATGTAGTATCTTTTTACAACTAAAGCTCACAAAATTGTATTAATATATTTGCCAATATTTCAGAAACTACTGGTTTTATAAAAATATATTTCATATAATTTTTTTATTTTAAATAGTACTACAATTGTGCAATGATAAGTGATTTAGTATCTCTATTAGTTACAAAGATACGGAAATTTCAGCTTCTGTAAAGTACCGTAAAAGTTATTTTCATGGAAAAATGAAAATAGCCAGTTTATTTAAAATCTTAATCAACGCCTAGATACGAATTTTAATCAAAATCGTTAGATTCGATTGTGAGAAAATCAATTGTTTCTCTTTTCGCTCTTTATCAAACTACTCTTAATTTTAAGTTCAAACAGACACACAGACAGACGCCATTGCAAAGACCACTTTTTAGGGTTCGGGGGTCATGAGACGTCGACATCCATCAACATTTCAGGTTAGATTTTTGTTACGGTCGCAATACTTCGAAAAGTTAAAAAATATAAATATTTGCATATAACTTGAAAGTTATTTGTTTTATAAAAAATATGATTTGAATAAATTATTTGTATTATAAATAGATCTACATATTTGTAACCATAAGTAATTTTATCTCAAATAGTTTCTGAGATATGATTAAAAAAACACTAACTTACGCATCAGACTGGACCTCTTAAAGTCATTTTGCCAAAATATTGAGAGTAGCCATTTTGTTTGAAATATGTATTAATGTTTTGAAATGAAATTTAATCAAAATCGTTAGAGCCGATTTTGAGAAATTCGGCTTTTTTCTCTTTTTGCCCTTCAGTAAACTACCCTTAATTTTAGGGTTAGATATCCAATTTTAAAAAATTCCACGGGGCAACCCTATGAAAACCCTAGATACCAAGTTTTAGCCCAATCGGTAAAATAGTTTAGGCTTTAGTTGGAGGTACAGACAGACAGACAGACTGAAATTCAAAATAAACTATTTCGCATTCGGGGGTTCATGAAACGTTGAAGTTTATAAAAATCTTGAGTTCGATTTTTTTTTACGATCACAATACTTTCTCTACCTGTAAAATAGCGATAAAGTAAAAAGGTATTTCATAGATATAATATTGTTAAAATGACAAGGGAAACCGTGTTTGTTTTATAATACACATGGCCAAAAATAATACCTTATTAAACTAGAATTAACTAGAAATTAGATAAACTACTAACTAGAAAAAAAAAACCTTTAAGAATGTTGAAGTTTGGTCGCCTAGGATTTTTTTTTTTAATATTGGATCATTGAATTAGACTAAAAAATTTTCATCCATCAAGAAAAACTTTTAAAATGTTAGGTTTGGAATTTTTTTTATGTTCTCTGGAAAACCTGGAAATTCAGGGAATATTAAAATAAGAGATTTATATCCACCATCCAAAAAACATTTAGAAAAAGCTTCCCTAGAGAATTCACGCACTACTTATCAAAGACTGCATCAGCCAATTCGAACGGCAACGAGTCTTGCTACATCCTTAGGATCGCAGTCTTACTACCGACCAACAAAATTAGAAACTATTTCAAACGCCATAGTCAGACATAACGAAATTACATAACTCTACGGCGTATAATATTTGCAACATTTTATTGTTTGCGTCGACTCTTTTCCCATTGTTCTACAAAAATTAAATCATGCCAATAAAAATGTGTTAATTTTGGTGAAGCATCAAATCGTATCGAAACCGGGCGTACTAAGCCAAAGGTCCCGGATTCGATTACCGTGTCCAGGCGTCATTTTTCAATTTTCAGAATATGATATCTAGATGCGAGTAAATCCTCACTAAAAACAAATATAATAGCTTTGGCTATTTGATTCTCAAATATACAATCCCTTACAGTTATAATAATTGTACAAGTGGCAGCAATAAGCTAAATAACTAGTTGAAGGTGGCTGCGTTATCTGATAGCTCGTGATCTTAATAAAATAACACATTTGTATCCGACGATTTCCGCGCGTCCATCATAGACTCTGCCTTAAAATGTGAGTGAAGAATGACCCAGGGCACGGGACGATTCCTGGATAGCTCAGTTGTTAGAGCATTGACGTACTTAGCCAAATGTCCCGGGTTCTATTCCCTTGTCCAAGTGTCATTTTTCAATTTTCAGAATGTTGGTGATTCACACATTTGCCATTGACCTATCAGCCATCATAATATAGACTGCTGGGTACTTAAAGGAAATCGATGTCTAGCGAGATATTTTCATTTTATATTCAAAATTATGCCACAGTAACCTACTCGGGTGTTGGATAAATTACACTGAACTGAACAAAATACAATGAGGAAATAATAAGATTGTGGTTAAACATAATCTCTTGACAGAACTGGGAGAAGGTAAGAAAATTCGTGATTTTGTAACGAAAGTTTTATTTTAGATTTTTGTTTAGTTTATTGAATCCATTTATTTGTTCGAATTAGATTTAATTAATTACTATGGAGACATTAATTAAATAATATAAAATGTAACTATCTTTTGTAAGAGCATCAATCTGAGTAGGTTTGTTTGAGGGGTTGGTTTATGTGAAGCTGGTGGGGTCGCTACCTGAACCTATCTTTGTGAAAGCCGGTTTATTTATTGACACTAGAAGGCAATTTTTGTTTGTTTTTTCTGACAACCATTTTTAAAGTAAACCGTTTTTAAAAAGTCTGCTTAGTAGCGGTGCTATCACGTGGGATTGCACGTAGCGATCCCCGTGTTGAAGGACTCAAGCTCTACCAATGAGCGCAGCCGTTATAACCTGGAGGGTGTGGGTCTGATTTAGGCTTATACCTTGTTTGTGACCTGGGGTAACGGCTATGTGTGTGAACTTACTAAACTATTTTTATTAAATAAATTACAAAATTTCTTTACACACTATATATTTTTTTAAATACTTTAGGGTTTATCGGTATTAGTGTCCCTTGATTTGATCCTTTCAACACTTTGACCCTTACGGCTGTTGAGCTTCGCACCCTGGAAAAAGCTGCGTGCAATTTGGCTATGGCTGAAAACTGACTTGCGCAGATAAATACCACCCTCATCCAAGGTTTGACCTTGTGATTTTATTAATAGTAATTGAGAACGCTAGTGCAGCTGATAAATGTCTTCATCTCAAAATAAAAGGGATGTCAGGTTCTACAGGGACCAAATCTAGTTTTGGTTTGAAACACATATTCCCTTGAGACAAAGCCGTTAAAATTGCTGCGTAGATTAAATTTGCGTCCACTTTGGTTACTGTTGGGTGGGTGCTTAGGCACTGTTTAGTATAATGCATACACAAACCAACAATCAAACGTTAATTAGCTAACTTTTAATTAGAGAAGTAATCGGTTTGTATGAATACATAGCCAGACTATGCAAATGTAGGTTCATATTGAATAAATATGTTTAATGTTACCTGTAAAATTTTCACTGACCAAATAAACACTTTTTACTAACTAATATGAGTACAAATCAACCAAACCATAAACACAGGTCACTTTATTATAATCTGTAATTTCTCTTTGGATTTGAAATTTGAATTTATATTTTAGGTTATCCTTGTGTTTGAAATGCAAATAATAATTATGTTGACGAATTAAAATTATTACATAAATCACGTTTTTGTTTTTTATTTGTTTTCAAGTTTGAATGGTTCCTCTGCAATTTCACAAAATTTCAGTTTTCTATCTCATTGAGAAGTATTAAAAATTATTTGAACAGATACACATATACATACACTATTGTACTTTTTTTTAATATAGATATGATCATACCTTGAGGTCAAATCGTAATTTTAATTTTAGCCCTAAAATTAAAAGTAATAAAGTGTCAATTTTTTTTTCAAAAGTGATCTTTCGATTTATCTTAAATTGTATATTTTGGGATGGTTTACATTATAAATAGCACTATATATAAATATGTGCTTTTGGAGAAAAATTGGTTTAATAAGGTTTGTTTATACTGGTGGCTTAGAATGTTTCAAAAATTGTTATCTTAATATTATATTCAAAGTCTCTTTTCTGGAAAGTGTTTTACATCATAAATAATATTGTGTAGGCTTTAAAAAAATAACAATACCAGGCTAGTTTGGTGAACAGCATTGTTTTTTAATTTGAAAACTATAAAATATGAGAAAGTATGGATGATTCTGCTGTACCATTTATTTTATTAGTACTGTACCTTAAATATACACCAGGTATATTAACCGCTTATTATAAGGTATGAGGTTGAAAGGGGTAGCTTAGAGGATAATGTAACGCCCGCATTAGTGTGGAGAGAGTATGGGAAGACCACCCTCAGTTGGAAATGTAACCCCAACTTCCGCGTTAATAGTAGTCAAGGCCAAAGCTCTTTAATGCCTAAGATCAGCCTTTCTCAAAGTGAGCTCCTCTGAGTCCTGGTGCTCCCCGAGACCCTTTAGGGGCTCCTCGAGAATTAATAATCTTTGCGGGGCTGGATTTTTAAAATACTTTTAAACCAAAACCAAATATTACTACAAATTGAATGGCAGAAGATGTGCAATCCCAGCTCTCTTATATTAAGCCAGATATTAAAGAGATTTGCATTAATGTTAAACAATGCCACCATTCTCAAAAAAAAAAAAATGAAAATATAAAATAAATATATATTTTAAAAATAATAGTTTTATTTATTTATCAAGATATCCATGATTAAAATTAATAATTAATAAACATCTACCTACAAAAGATTTCAAAGTTGTAAATTAAAACCAGGAAATATTGATACATAGGTAGAACCCACTTAAACATAATCTGTTTGGGGCTCCACAATTTGTTTAGGAGTATAAAGAGGCTAAAAAGTTTGGAAACCCGCCGACTTAAACCACTTGGGTCACCTCCCCAATTGGGTCTCAGCCCCAGTAAAGGGATTGAAAACTAACCATTTAAAACCGACAATCTATTTTATAGCTCCGGCTGGTTTAAATCCCCTGTACCACTGGTTGGGAGAGCTTTTGCGACCGACACCCGTATTTTGATTTCGTGCTGCACGAGTGTACATTTAGTATCAGTGGGTCCACAACGGTATGTTTGTGCGCGCGTGCGTGTGTGCGTGGTTGACCAAGTAAATATTGAGCTCCAATCCTCATCAGCCAGGACAAATTGGAAGTGGGGGTGGAGGAGGGGGGGGGGGGCAGAGCCAGAATGTTGGCCGTGTAAATGTAATTAAAGTTTTCCATCGGTAAATACACAGCTAGAGGGATACACATCGCAGAGGATCGCGGCGGCTATATTTCTATTCGTGTATGAAGTGACCTTGTCATCAGACACGAAGGGATTCTTAAGGGTCACCTATATATCCCCTCTTTATTTTGTAAAATAAATATTTCCAAAATAATTATGTTTTAGCATCGCGTCTTACTGCTCTTTCGGGCTAATCGCTTATATACTAATTACGCTGATGATTTTCAGGATTATTAAGGCTATATTTAAAAGAATGTACCCGCATGTGTGAAGGAAGAGGGGAAAACCATTTTTAAAAACCACCCTCAGTACACCCGACCAAGATTCGAACCTCGATCTCCCCGTCTACCGCCAGAGTACCACGTTGGACCACACGGCCAATGACGTAGTTTCCAACATTATTGTTGCTCGCACCGGTGGACACGCGGACTAAGTGACAAGCTCATATAGTCGGATTTGCCAGTGACCAGGAGGTTGGGGTTAGAATCTCGGCAGGATGTACTGATGATAATTTTCTACTCTATTTCCAAATATATCGTAGAAACTACTAACCAAGCAACTTTCTATGAAACTTTTTTTCTTAAATGCGTTTTTTTAAAGATATTTTGTTGTGCTATATAAAAAAAACTATATTGGTAACAAAAAAATTTCGATAGTAAAATGATGTTTTTTGTGTTAAGCGCAGATCATCCGATATCATCAAAGATACATACGCTAAAAAAATCCTAGCCAAATTACAACATAACTGTGGCGTTCTATTCAATGCATTATTTTTTTTTCTTATAAAATTGGCGAAGCTGTAAAATACGTTCCACACGAGAACATGAAACGTAGAGCATTATACTTCTATTAAAACTGTCTGCAGCCCCTACCCTTCTCCTCTACCACCCGTAACACATCCTCTATACCACACCCAATCCACTCGCTTTTAGCCAGAATCTCAAAACAATGGGATCGAACCGAACTGCCAGCGATTACGCTAATCCGTTAAAATGGGTGGCTTTTATTCACAGAGTTGGAGCCTTCTCTTTGGTAGATAGCCCCCCGGTCGGCATTTTTCATAAGGTTTGACAGAACCATTATAATCCTGTCTCTTGTGTGTGTACGTGGGAATGAGGGTACATAAGGGGAGGCAATTTTTCAAAAAATAAATAAAAGTGGTTTAAGGGTATGGGCTAATTCCCCTACCAATAGAATGATGTATAGACCAATCCTCGATGTGAGCGTGGTTTGTTTTTGACTCGACAAGAGTTAAAAAAAAAAGGGGGGGGGGGTGGTAATGGTTGTAAACGAGGGTGGGGTCAGGGGTAGAGGGGCAGGAGGAAAGTATGGTAGCATCGTTATGGAATCATAAGTATGGTGCTATTTGTGTAATATAAATACAATGTATAGTCAAAATTAGATTAAAATTAAAATTCATGTTTATGTAAGCGATGAATGAATAGAGGGGGAAAAAATAGGATAGGCGTACATGTATTTTTATAAACTAATTAAAACTTATATGACGACGTTTGGGGTGCTCCTAAATTATTTTTTATGTAACAAATAGTATTAATTATTTGATAGCCAAAATATCAAAATATAGACTGTGGCAACACAACTAATTTATGAGATAAAATCAAAATAAAAACATATTTTTATTTTTTTTAGAAACTAAGTTACTACACTACGGAAGAAGAACAAAGGCATAACTAATGTAATATTATATAATTTCCTTTTTAAAATACAATCATCTCTTGTGTATGAAAAAAATGTTACCAACTGTCACACTAATCACCAAAGAGATTGCTTGGCCGAATTTGTATTAATTTTTACTACAAGGGAAAGTTGTTATTTTAAGTCAAGAAGTAATACTCAAAACAGAATCTTTTGTTGTTGTTTTTTTGGCCTGTGTTTTACAAAATGGTATTTTTGAATCGAGTAGCTGCGCGGGTATTAATAGATTACAACAACTATAATATATCCCCGAACAAATATAATTTACATTTCTATACATATTATTTGGGTAGATATTTCTCACAAAATAATTAAAATGACCTTTCGGCTGGGTTTCATCAGAGTTTTTTCTAGTAAAAATAACCCACACCACTGAACACGTGGACAAAGGTGTCAGGCTTGAAATAAAATGGATCACCTGTGACAGGGAAGGTTGAAGTTCAATGTTGGCTGGATGCATTGGGAATGGTTTTTCCGAATACGATTTATAATTTGCATCCGCATTAACGTGAGGTGAGGATGAAACAATCAATACATATAGAGATAGACCGGGAATCATTCCATTCAGAGTGAAAGTTTGTTGACCTCACCGGCGCAGATTTTTTTCTTCTTGGCGCCACGCCTTACTACCCGTTCGGTTCATACGCTACTGTTGTAGATCTGAATTCCTATACCCAAGGGCGTGGAAAGCTAGTTTTTCTAAAGGAGGTCAACTAGAACATATTACTGTACCTTTAGTCAATAAAAGTTTGTATAGTTTTATGTGGACCCCTCAGGGATTTCCGTCAAATTTCAGGGGGGGGGGTTCTGACTCCCTCGACTCCCCCATTCCACAGCCTTGGAACCTGATAATTAATCAAATTTAAGCCTTAAAAAATATATATATTGCTCTATAACTATATTAATTTATTTCTTGCAAATGGTAAATGCGACTCAAAGAGGGGGGGGGGGGGGGAGGGGGTGTGTAAAAGGGGAGGTAGCATAATTCAATCTCGGGGTAAGATTACTTACGGGGCACATCGTTTTTAATGGGTTTAGCCGTCCCTGGCTTCTGCCGCGGAGCTCGTATAGCACCTTTAACGACCGCAGCGCCCCTGACGGAGTTATGGGACGTTAGAGCGCGACGTGCTCCGACCCTTATGACGTCACGGGTCACGTAGCACGGATGTATAGCCGTTCGGAACGCAGTCCCAGAGAAGTTTTTTTTTTTTACAATAGGGCATAAGGGAAGCAGGTACTACATTAATTGCCGTGGAAGCTTTCCCGAATTAAATCTGCGCGCGCGTGTTTTAACTTGTAGTCAAGTTCAGAAATCATTGAGATTAGCAAAGTGGCGCATGTTTGGAGAACCTGTAGCATCAGAGATTGTAGACGCCAATGTTTACATTTGTCAGGAGCCCTTATGGCCGCCATTTAGGAATTTTAAAGTGTCCACCCTAAAATAAAAATCTCCTGATATCTCAGCTTTAAAATGATATAGAATGTTCATTTTAAATGCTATTACAATGGTTTTATCTATATTTAAGTTTGTTTATGTTTCATAGTTAAGCCCAATACTAACACAACTGCTGCCTTCTTTATTTCTTGTTATTTATTTATTTATATAGTATAAGTTGTTTAGTACTATATTGTTTTTATTTATTTTCAATGCTTGATGACGAAACAGGAACAAGCCAGCCGTGTCTTGTCAGGTCACCCAAACACACATTTGAGTGGAAAGTATGTGTTCTCTACCAGAAGGCAAATGCCAGTAATGGACCTCTTGTTGAAAATCCCAAAACAGAATCATATCAGAAACTCCTAGTAGTATTGGAAGAAAGAGAACAGGATGGAACTTGTGGTGAAATGTACTGTACATACACCTCAAAAACGTCACCAAATAAACATTCATTGAAAAGAAGTCCATGTGGCATCGCAGTTGTTACTCTGGTGCCACAAAGCAAATATCCAAAAAAGGGAACAATTACAGCACGCTATGTCTACATGAAGCTATGTTGTGAAAAAACGTGCAAATAAAATAATAAAAGCTGAAATTGAAAAAATATCATCACCTGCTAGCTCAGCACCTTTCACAATATCACCGACAGAACCCTTGCCAAAGGATCACTGCTTCTTTTGTCAATAATGATGGCCAGAATCTGTTAAGCGTATGAACCGTAAACTCTGGGAGGGCAGCTAGACGAGCTCCTGAAATATCTCAAGACCTAGTATTAATGACAACACTAAATATCGCTATTTCACTACATTACGCGCATACAGTTGATATCAGATACTACAAAGCATGCTGGACGAGACAAGTATTTCATGTGCTGAGGGATGATGCCTGCATTCAAGAGAAGTCTACACAGGCTGGTCTGCCAATAGCGTGCTTGATTTAACTGATCAGCCTCGTTGATTTCCATACCCAAAACAAGATTATATATCCATGGATGCCATCGAGTCAACATACATTTCCATGTTTGGTGGCAGTGATAAGGCACAAAAGCATATTACAACTCTGACATGACAATGGCTTAGGACAAAATTCTTTCAGAACTATAACATGTGAAGTTGGTGAGACAGAAAGACAGAATAAAGCCATCTGTTATTTACTGTCCCGAAGCATGTGAAGAAGATATGGTCTACTCTTTCTTGACGCAAAATGTAAATGAAATGGATAATACAATGATTATATACAAGACAGCTAAACTTGTATGCAATAGTATTAAAAATATTTCTATAGAAAAGCAGGAAAGAGACATAATTCCAGAATCCACTACAAGAGAGGATACGCCTGCTGATATATACAGTCTGATACAGTTGGATCTGGGGAAGAGCTAGAAACGGAGGTAAGAATTATGATAATTAGACGGATCTGATTTGACCATTAGTCAAAATATTATGTATGCTTTCAAAACCAGAAGAGAAGTTGAACTTTTATCTGGAAACGTTTCTGACACATTCATAACACCATATTCACGAGGTAATCCACAGGCTATAGGGTTGGTAATCGCTGTTCATCATGACACCAGGAACAAGAAGCTGATTGAGCTCCTCAATCAAAAGAAGCATTGCGTACCATACGGCCATAACTTGCTTTTATAAATGGTAATTGCGAATACTGCTGGGGGAAACAAAACACATTTTAGTGGATTCTATGTTCCACCTTTCCTCAAGAAGGGTACATTTGGTTTCTTCACCAGTAACAATACATAGTTGGCTGAGGACACCGTAGATGGCAAAGGCACCACGCATGGCACATTAACAGACGTGTATCAGTAAGCTGATGTAAAAAATTTGACCCAGGTTAAGCAAAAATGGAAAAGTTATTTTTAGAGGAAGTGTACCCAAATTTGCGTGGAAAAAATTTTGAAAAAACTAGGAGAGCTGCAGCAAACCAATCGCAAGATTGACGACCTAGTGATAAATACCCACAACCCTAATTATGTTTAATAGAGCTTCAAATTGATTCAAGAGGTTTTCTAAAAAAAATCCTTAAGATGGGAATGCATGGGACGCAAGAAAAGGTCAGTGTATTTACATTTTTTTTATAGCAAAACTCTTTTTTTAACCAAAATAAATCAAATATTGCTCTTCATAATAGTTTAATTTTCTTCACATGGTAATATCAACAGTTGTGGAAAAACTGTCGTGAGTATATTAGCATTTGATGATAAAGTTTTAAAGGAAAATAAAGAGTTGGCATTAAATTCCAAGACAAACTTGACAGATATTCAATAACTGATGACATTATTATGTGAAGGTAATTAAACGCTATGTTTCTACTGAATAAAATTTTTATCTATTTTGGCAAAAAAAAAAAAGTTTTGCTCTATAAAAATGCAAAAGCATTGTCCTTTTTTCGTGTTACCTAGATTCCCACCATAAAATCTCTGACGTCTACTTTTGAGGGGTGTTCCTCATAATCAAACCACCGTGGGTAGGATACCCTCACCCACCCAAAAAAAAAAAATCTGGCTTCTGGTCTAAGTCCTAAGTTTGTTTTAAAATGTAATATAGAGTTGATAGGACACTTCAATCCTCACCTAAAACTATTTCCCTTCCAAAAACTTTGATTCTCTCTCTAAGTCCCTGATAGAGCACCGTTTCTATTCCAACAGTATACGTCGTAAAAAAAAAACCATTGAAATGTCCTATTTGTTTACATCGCCGCACGAAAGAGAAGGAAGACATGATGCCATTTTTATAGCCCTCTCTACCGCTTCCTGTTATTCTCCACAAACCTATCCATTTTATGAGCTCAAATAAAATATGACAAAAATAAAATAGAGCAATTACACTTGAAATAACAAGATTCCAAGCAGACATAATACAATATTAACTCAGATGGGATGTATATAAAAAGGTGGAGTTTTTTTTATATGAAAGAGATTTGCTGTGGTTAGAGTCACGACTAAACAAACCCATCAAGTGACACAATACAAATTAGTTTGGAATACAATCCTTCAAATGGGTTCGAATTTACCATATATATACATATACATACAGAGTGCAACATAACATGTGGGAACCACTTCAGACAGGAGGAACAAAAGCAATGAAAAAAAGTTCATGTAAACATATGTCCCATTTGACCTTGTTTCCTAGTTATAGTCGTGTTTGTACTCTAGTAATGTGGATCTGCTTAACACTAAAGAAAGGGATAAAAAAAATAGCCATTGTCAACCTGAATGAAAGCCTGCAGTCATCGTGCTGTAGACTGCTGCACCCTTTTAAAAAATACATTGCATTTCAACGCTTGCGTTCAGGCCAAACATATTAAGCATCTCCACATTACTGGAGTACAAACACGACTATGACTCGGAAACAAGATCAAATAGGACATGTTTGTATGCACTTTTTTCATTGTTTTTTGTGTCTCCTGGCCACCGCTGAAGTAGGTTCGACATGTTACGGTACACCCTGTATACATATATATATTTAAATTTGGGGTATTATAACGTGCACGCTTTCTGATTGATAATATCAGACCGTAGCTTAATTTCGATAGCAGACACAACACTCAGTGACCCCCACTTCACATCCCCGTTAAATCATTACTATGAAAGGTGAAGCCCCAATTTAACCACTTAAAAGTTTTTTCATATTTGCCATGAATTGAATCCGGGACTGTTAGATCAATAGGAAGACACGCTTCTTTCTGAGGTAAGGTGATGAACCTTTCATTACTTTTATTTTTATTAGTGTGATTTTGAAAAATCCAAGGTGCTATCCACCTTTCATCAAAGAGAAGAGGCTTAGATTCAATTCCAGCAGAGTGCATTGAGGTGATATTCCATGGATGATTTTCTACTTTGCTTTTACTAACATTTTATGTAGGGTACATTTCTTCTAAATTCTACCTTTCTAATCCCTAAGCCATTAGTGTAAACAGGAGCGAATTTAGAGTGGGGCAAGTGGGAGGGGGGCGCGCCCCTCTCCCTCAACTCCTTTTTTATTACTAGCCTTGATCCCTCCGTCATCGGCAGTCTAGTCTACTGCGAGAATAGCGCCTTAGATCATGTGGCCACCGAAGTGAGTGTTAATCAAATTAAATCTATGTTGTAATCAATGGTATTTGTACTGTCACGTGATATCTCACTAGCCAGTTGATTCGTGTTTCAATCACTGTCAATACGTAAATGATTTACATTTTCAATCACTGTCAATACCTAATCACTATCACATTTCGCACTCTCTCTTATCATATACATTATCTTATACATAAATTGATTAGTCCGTTTCCAGTAATAGAAATTAAGAGGAAATGGCTAAGCAGATTTTGACAAACGAACACTCATTTTAAAGATTAGGGAATCAGAATGTCGGTAAAAATAGTTGCCTAAAACTAAAACCCAATTTTCCTAGCGAATTTTCCATCTTTTCCTTTCGTGTGGGCAGTGGTTCATCTGTACAATCATTCTTTGTTTACATCACCACGGAAACCATGATTTGTGTATAGCTGTATATTACTGCTACATAAAATATTTGTCTTTGTTTAAAAATAAGATCAGCTCAATTGTTATTTGAGTGGTTTGGTGCAACGAATAGATAAATATCTGGGAGAGGGGTCATTTTAAACTTCTTATTGGGGCGTGAAGGGGGAAAATATACGTTTTTATTCAAATTACACCCGAAAACTAAATATATAAGTAGAGTTGATAGCCTTTGACGAGTAAACCTTTAACTAAAAAGTGAAGTGAGGACTTATTATATAGATCCTTTCCCAATAAAAAGTTTAAAATACACTTTAGTGTAATAATCTGCCGCCATCATCTGCAATGGCCCACTAGTGTAACTATAATTCTTTAAAATCAGGATTGATACACATAAATAATTTGAAATTCTTGTACTTCTCCAGATTTGCGTATTAAATTGTATCCATTGTATTAGTACATTCTAATGTAAAACTATACAAAACCACTTGATTTTTCACTTCCTCATCTCAAGAGAAAGTATTGTAATAATGTATAATGATTAATTAGATTATAATGAATATTTAAGTTTTATGTACCCCAAACCCAATTCTGTCCATCCCCATGCCTGTCTGTCTGTCTCTGGTCAAAGATTTGAAGCGGTTTAATGGATTTTGTTCAAACATGAATTTTTATACATCATATGCGGCATACCTCAGAACATTTTTACTTTATCATATCAAGAGAAAGTACTGTGATCGTGAAAAAATTTGTCTTGAGATTTTGAAAAATGTTTACATTTTATGTGGGCTGGAACCCAAAAAAAGTGGATTTTAGATCATTATGTCCGTCCTGTCTCTTTGTTTGTCCCTGGCCACGGATCCGAAATGGTTCACTTTAGAAGATATGATAGTCTTCGCCTTGATTTTTTTAAATTAGATTCTTTTATAAGCCATTTCAAGTGTTTCTCACCTAATTTTTTTTGAAATTTGGATGCCCCTATAAGCTATTTAGAGCGATCCTCACCTTAATTTTTACGATAGTTAGATACCTCTGTATGAAAATCTTTGAAGTGGTCTTCCACCGACAACATTTTTAAAATTGAATTATTTCAGAAACTAGGCTATTTGGGGTTGGTACTAACCTGAAAATTCTTCAAAATGACATGCATATAGAAGCTATTTGGAGCTGTCCTCCCCTAGAAATTTTTAAATTTGGATGACCTAGGAAGCTATTTAGGGCTTTCCCCTCTGACTTTTTCTGCCAGTTAGATGCTCTAGTCTATTAGTTATTTGCTGCGGTCTTTTTCCTGGCAAATTTTTGACAGTAGAAAGCATCTATAAGTCATTTGGTGTTTGGTTTAAAGCCATCTTTCAGCTTCATATTCGATAATATCGGTGGATTTGAAATATATCTGGGGGGTATTTATTCCAGGAGGACAGAGTCCCCCACAGTCCGCCGCTCTTAGGTCCACAAATATTTTATATTCAGTATTCGTGGACGAACTGCTCTCAGGTTATTATTAGTCTTTTTTGATATCTGGTATTCTACTGTCTCTATGCGGGAAAATGTTCGAAAAGTAATAAACGTGGACGAATAACGAATTATGGACCCGAATTAAGAGGTGTCTGCGCTTAAAAATATAAAAAAAATTATAATTTATCTGTGTTTTATTTTCTTTCTAAGATTTAAACCTTTATTTTGGTTTTTGTATTAGTTTTCTAACTTTCACAAGGGGGTCAACTAACCCTTTGGCCCCCCCCCCCCCCTGAATCCGCGCCTGCCCAGTCTCCCGGCCGTTAATTCATCACTGCTTAAAGGGAATCTCACAATTATTCACCGATGATAATTTTTTGGCCATGCAAGGAATCGAACCAGGGGGACCCATAACACAGTAGACATAAACGCTACCAACTGAGCTACGGTGTCAGACGCAGGGACGTGGAAGGTTGAATTTGGAAGAAATGTACTTTCATCTGCATAGATATAGTGAGGAAACTATTTTAGGAAATAGCGCCCTCACTATACCCAGCAGAGAACCTCCCTCATCCCTAACCATTGTCGCGAATAGTACGGTATATCAGAGTATAACCTGAATGGGTAGCCCCGTGGTGTATGTGGTCAGTGTACCTGGATAAGATCCTCAGGGTCCCAGGTTCGATTCCCAGCTGGTACCTTGGCTATTGTTCCCGAAAGGGGGTTTATCCCAACTGTCACCAGGGTTTGGTTAGTTAGGCTTAAGTTAGATTGTGTCCCCACTGGTTCCCCACCCTCATACTAAATATCACCAACATCTCATCTTATTGGGGCCTCCACGGAGAGGATGTATGATTAGTACATTCGGGCGTCCCCTGGACAACCATACATAAGTACTGGCTAATCTTTCCACTACTGGACTACGAGTGATGTAGCCTAGACACGCAATATTATTACTACCTGAATAAGTAGTAGGATGTGGTACTTTTAAAAAAAATTAGGTCAATTATATTTAGTATAACCCTAACAATAAAGTGTATTAATAATTTTTTTATATAAATATTAGATTCAGTGAATTGCACAGACACGGTTTTGTATTTATTTACCTAACTTGTTTCTTAATCATCCTCTACCCGGGAGACGTAGGAAAATTCGTTTTTCTGGGTTTAAAAAAAAAACACAACAAAAAAACCACCGGTAAGTATCCCGGCCTCTCTAAGTCTTGCTTTCCCAAGCGTAAACTTCCGAGAAGACTCACTTTGATCTTGGCTCGTCTCCGCTAACTCGGGTTAACTTTTGAAGCTCGGAAAGAAGTTCGCTAAAGTTATCCGAGCGCTCATATCCGCCTTTTCCCTTCATAATTCATTCATAATTGAAGCGCACGCTACCTCCTTTCAGATATATCGACAAGACGCTGTCATATTATCGATATTTGTGTGTGTGTCTGTGGGAAAAGTCGACACATGCACAGGAAAAAGGAAAAAAAAAAGTTCCCTGGCTAGATATTTAATTTTCGTCTCTTACTACTTACATTGTAAGAACCTGCTTCAGTGGTCGAATGGTCTAAGGCAGAGGTTCCCAATTTTTTTTGGCCACGGAACCCTAATTGATCATACTTTTTTTGGCGGAACCCCATTTTGATAATAACAAAAGTGATTGTACCTTGTAGTGTAGTTTGAATATTTTCATGTTTGACATGAAAAGAAAGAATAATTATAAATAAAAATTAATTATTTTATGTATTATAAAACATTTATCGTACAAAAAAAAGTAACTATTTAATGTGAAGAATGAAATTTTTTCACATATTTACTTATAATAGCACTAAAATTAGGCTTAATGTCTGACAATTGAACGCGAAGATCTGAACTCGGAACCCCTTTGACCCTTCCACGGAACCCCAGGGTTCCGCGGAACACCTTTTGGGAAACGCTGGTCTAAGGCATCACTCTCAAAATAGATTAGACCGCCGATGTCGGGGTGATAGGGGCTCGAATCCCGGTCGTGTGTACTGATGGTGGTGTTTACTAAATGGTTTTCCACTCTCCTTACACGTAAATGAGGGTAAAATTCCTTTAAATTCTACCTTACTCATCCCAATCACCTATTAGTGTTAATATGCGGATAGACCGGACGGGAAATAAGTCACGCAGTAAACTAATAAATATTTAATTTAATCGTCCATTTCATCCGGTCAATAAAGAACCGTATGTAAATGTACAAAACAATACAAGACACATCCCATGTTGGCTTTGTTGGGTGGTTTGGTGTTTTCACTCCCAGTATCCCGGTGGAAAACTGGATTAGGGGGGGTGAGGGGGGTTGGAGAAAAACAAATAAATTCTGCATAGTGGAGGGAGAGGGGGTGGAGTCTTCAATAATTCACAGGACACACGACTATTGTTGAAGAGATCTAGGAATAAAGTTGGTCGAAGAGCAAGTGGTATAACAAAAAATGGGGTGTGGCTGTGTCATGGACACGGCCGTGTGTTGTACGTGAATACGTTTATGTAACAGCTGACGATTAAAACTTAAACAAACATCGTAGCTTCTCCGAGTCAAAAGTTATACTAATTGCAAATCTCGATACGCAGCAAAATAACCTCAAAATGGCGGCGCTTCCCCCTCCACTGCGCGCGATGCGTCACTGTTATCGCTTATTGTAATGAATTCTTTGATCCTTTAGCTATCCAGTGGTATAATTTAATTTTGGATGTAGAGGAAAGATTCGAAACTACAACACCAAACTGTATCCCCCGATTTTGTTATCATTAGGTTTTTTGGATTGCCCCCGTATGGTAGCAAATTTAAAGACGTATTCACGTCAAAATAAAATACATTCCATTTGTTCAATTGGTGTACGGATCTGTCCAATTTATGTATTTGAGCGATGCACAGCCACGTAATATTATACAGTTGGTATCCATGTCTTGTCTACAAGAGGCTTAAGGATTCATCACTTTATAATCACGGTATTAAGTTACATTTACCCGCTTCGGTGGCCGCATGGTTTATCGCGCTACTCTTGCAGTAGACTAGAACGCCGATGACGGGGAGGTTGAGGTTCGAATCTCGGTTGGGTGGACTGGGGGTGGTTTTTACTAAATGGCTTTCCACTCTAGCTTAACGCAAATGCGGGTACACTTCATATAAATATAACCTTCGTAATCCCTAAACCATTAGCGTAATAAGTACTGTACATAATCGTATAGCCCGGATGGGTAGTAATATACGGTGCTAAAAACACACATTTGTTTCGAGTGTCTTTGAAACACACGGATATTTTTGTATTATGTCTACTGACCTTGAATTTTACGTATGGAAATATAAATATATGTGCACCTTCATTCTCATAGAATGAGAATGTAAAATACACTGATAAGAAAGAGGTCACGAAACACTTGCGCTATCTGTACAACTGTACACTTGCGCTGTTTAGTGCCTGCTCTACTTTGGGACCACGAGATTGCGTCGTACCCGTGCTCTTCGAGGCCGCAACACACATATATATAACCACGCATTTACCTGTTAAAATTATACGCATATGTATTAATTACGCTAATGAGTTAGTGATGAGTAAAGTGGAGTTTAAAGGAAGTGTACCCACATCTGCGTGGAAGGAGAGTGTAAAACCATTTTATGGGAAACCACCCTCAGTACGCCAGACCGCAATTCTAACCCCTATATCCCTGTCATCTGCGGTCTAGTGTATTGCGAGAGTGAGTATATTTAGCAGCGACATTATTAATGACAGCGTTTTACCGACCGTCCGGGATATTTGCATTTAATTTCACTAAGTGGATAGGAATGAAGAAGCTGGAATTTAGGAAGAAAAGTTGCCGTATTCAAGTGAAGAGAGAGTGGGATACAATTATTTTTTTTTTTTTAAACCTAGGTATACCCGACCCGACCGGAACTCTTTAACACTTACCTCCCCGACTGCCATACCAATGGTGTGATCAACAACTTAATTCAAAGCATGGATATGAGAGGGTAGCTTTGAAAGTATATACCCGCATTAGTTTAAAGATAGGATAGGAAAACCAAACTGGTGACGAGATTTGAGCTTGGTTCTTACTTCGTCACAGATATAGGGGTTGATTTACGTCCTGTTCATATTGACGGTGATGGAAGGTCTGGGTTTGAGTCTCAGCTAGATACAGTGGGTGGGGGGGAGTGATATTTATCACCGTTTGCTTTCCATCCCCTCTCTTCACTAATGCGGGTGCGTTTCATAAGCTACCCTCCCGATTCCTACAGCTAAGGACCGTATTTTTAACCTAGTCTTGGGAGCCAATCAAATTCCCGCTACATGAAATAACAATCAGTTCTGGGCGATTCGTTGGCCCTTGAATCCCTTGGATTAATTAACCCATAAAAAAAACATTTGTGATTAACGCGCTGATTAAAAAACAAATTAAAAATCAAGTCGACCTCTGTTTCTCGCCTGAGGTTAATCAGCTGTCTTCTCCGCTGTACGGAGGTAAAATGTTTACTTAACCCCAGAAGCGCGTGTGTGTGTGTCTAATATGTTGACATGACTACATCTGAGCTAATCACGGGGAGATATAGCTCAACTAGGCGATCAAAGAGAGCGAACGTTACCTGTTTACCCCCTCTGACTCTTCTCCTGCTTTGTCGACTTATCCACCTTACGTTAATTAATTACTCCGGTGTGTAGACTACCGCCTTCACCGTACACTCCAGACTCGGGGGGGGGGGGGGGAAATAGAAGCCATCAGGGGCTATGTTTTGATTAATCCCCGCCGGTGAGGCACTGTACACCTCAACCGGTGGTGGTTCGACGTTGGGATCTACCATCCTTTATCCAGGAGAGTTCCAATAGTTTTATCGGGGTTGAATACTTGAAAAATTTAGAAGCTATTTCCATCTTAACGTGACTAAACCTAAGCAGTCCAAGCGCTATCAAACTTAAACACCAATATATGAAATAGAAAGAGAGGGAATAAAATGAGCTGGTCACCTTTTGGGGCCTCTTGTTTATCTACTGATAACACTTCCCCCCTCCCTCAGATGAGTTTACAGTCACTAAACCATTTCATTTACGTCTTTAAAATATTGAATGGCTTTTTAAAATTTCCTTTTTCTGGTTTCCATTTCTATATATTCATAAGCTACCACGGCCATTTTTATTCTACTTTCTGTCAGGAGGACTCTTAAAGGCTATTTTCGTGACTAAGCCAAATAGCCAAAGTTGTATATGATTTATAAAAAAATACGTTTACAAAAAAAAGTCTTCACTATTAAAAAAATAATAATGTTGTGACCCTGTACGACTATTTTTAGAATTATTTAAGAATCTTTGGTTTTTGTATCAATGTTATTTCCTTAAAACTAAAACTAAAATTCATTGAAATGTGAAATCCCATCTTGATTTCCCGTGACGTCACAGGTAGGCAACCTCCTTAAAAGTAACACATTCTATTGGCATTGTGTCTGGAGCTATCTAATTATAGGGGACTAAATGAAGCGTGTGAATTTAAAAAATCTCTATTTTTGAAGATTGAAACCTGCACCCCTTCACTCTCCATACCTTTGACCCCCATTTCCCCTCCAGGCTCAGAGCTCGCTGTGAATCTTGGTGTTAAAATCAGCATAAGAGCCGTAATATTAATTTTTTTTATTTTTTATTCAAGGCATTGACGTGCATTTTTTTTCCTGATTTTGTAAGCGGACGACTTATAAACTAATTTAAAAATCTAGAACAAACACAACGCCCAGCACCCCAACCTTAAATTCCTATTTGTGAATAATAATACATTTTTTGGCCATGCCGGAAATTGAACTCGGGACCCTTAGAACACTAAGCAGACACCTACCGACTGAGCTAAGAGGTAGGACAGAATGGTTTGTTTTTTAATTATGCTTTTTTTTAAATGTATGTTCAATACAAGTAGTGTTATTATTAAATACATATTTATGAGACAAGTGCGAAGAATATCGCTACCCCCTTCCCCCTCCGTATTAGCATGAATAGAGATTGATAAAAAACTACGGGGATAGTCAGATTTTGAAATGCCCTCCCAGTTCGTTTGACTAATTAAGCTGTGACAGGCAATTAAACGAAATTAATAATATTTTACTGAACAAATATCTAACCGAGGTAGAGACATATATTATTATTATTTATTTTGTACAAAGGAAAATATTGACTAGTATTTTTGTTATCACCGCGTCTCACTACCTGAACTAAGGTTATACGCATATAATTATGATAATTAATTTAATGGGGTAGATAGGAGGAAGGAAGCATTTTAGAATTAATCTACCCTCATTTGCATGGAAGGAGAGTGGGAAACCTTTTAGGAAAAAACACCCTCTTTTGACCCGACTAAGAGTCAAACCCTAATCTCCCTGTCAACAGCAGTCCAGTCGAACACGAGGATTACGCCTCAGACCATTCGGCTAGTATTTTGTCTATTTCAAAAAAATTAATTAGACGAGCAAACAGTAAAAGTATTTCCATATTGTGTCAATATTGCCAGTTTCATGACAATACTTTTATTTCTCTACACCGGAATCTTCGTTCTAGTTTAATTAAATATGATAAAAAATAGTTCTTTATTGTTCTGAATAGTATTTAATTAAAATACATCTACCTGTCCTTTGTCTAAATATTATGTGTGATCGAGCTGACTTTGAAGGTTGATTTCATAAAGGATGTGAACTGAAGTTTCAGAGTAAATTTTGATAAACGAGGGAGTGTGGGAACTTAATATATTTTGGTATGGTTTGTAGCAATGCTTTTATTAGTCCTATCTTAAAAATGTGAATGATCAATTATCCAAGCATAAGTTAATATTTGGGAGATTTTCAACTGTATCCTTTAATAGATCTGGTAAAAAAAAACACTTTAATCTCTGCGTGTCCCAACACATCACCTATTTTAATTGATTGAGTTTTACTTTCTAGTATACAAAAAGTATTGTAATCGTAAATATTTTCTACATTGAGGTTAAGATAGATGCTTGGCGTTTTGTGTGACCCCAAACTCAAACAAGTGGGCCTAACATTAACTTATTGTCATATTATGTCCTTCCCTGGGGCTACAGTAAAAACGGTTCAAGTCTATTGGCCCTTTTCATTAGTCGTGGAAATGCAGATCCTTGGGAACAAACGGTTTTCTTCAAGAATTTTTATTGTTTTGCAATTTTCTTTTCGGAAACGGTTTGTTCAAGAATATAAGCATGTTGATTAAGTTATACTTTTTATATAAACACCTCCTCTATAATTTTAACAGTGATCAAATATCAATAATTTTGACATTTTATATAGAAAACTGCCGGCTTCATAACAAAAAATAAGAAAATATAACACCTAATAAACATCGATACATTATCTTAGAAGAGGTGTGGAAAATATTAACATGAAAATTTACTAGTTCTCGAGAAAAGTGATATTTCCAAATGTATGATTTTTCCGCAAGACCTGTCCGGTAGATAGCGCCATCTACGGTTCCCGTGATCCATCTGTTCTTGTTGGCGCGGAAGGATACTTTGGTCGGTTGTGAAGCCACGCCACGCCTTTCATCCTCCCACCCAACATCCCACAAAATAGGTTTTAGACTTGCACTCGACAGGACCAAGGGCCTTAATATAGTTTGTTCGAACTTGATATTTAGATCTTATATCGTCATACCTTGAGGCTACTTAGTGAATTTGAAAGAAGGGTAGTTTAGTGAGAGTTGATTTTTGAAATAATTTTTTTAATGGCACTAACAATTTGGTTTAAAATAAATATTTGGGGAGTATTTTACATAATAAATAACGTTATATACTTGTTTTTTATAAAAAATAAATTGCTCTAAGGTAGTTTACTATAGAAAATTTTAATTTAATGATATTGTTCAAAATGTATATCTGGATATTGTTATACGGGATGTGTTTTTTTCTAAATAAAAATAGTTATTTGAATATTAAGGGAAATGTAGGCTTTCTACCGCAAACCCAGTTTATGTTTGCGCTCCATTGGGTTAGCCGGGTCCTAGCGAGAGAGAGAGAGAGAGATGAGGAATAGAGAGGGAGGAGTTATTGATATAATTTTCACATATGGTCGTTCCCACCACAACCCAGATGGATCGAGTGTGTGTGGGAGACCGGTGTCGTGGTCTTAAGAGAGAAATATCCTGTGGGGGTTGGGGGGGTCTTCTACTTTATGGCTTGAGTGTGGGAAGAGGGAGCTAGGGAGAGAGAACTCCCGGGGCCTCCCACCAGACTGCTCGGGAGAACGATGACATGGCATAAAGAGAGCCTCAAAGTCCTGCCTAAACAAAAAAAAAAAAATAGGTTCAATTTCCGATACTCGGAATCCATATTATATTCACCTTGATAAAAAAAAAAAAGATTAACACATACAAGGAATATATGGTTTCATTTCTTATATTCAGAATACAAACAGTCCATTTTCTTATAGTCTGTTCACCTTGAGAATAACACACACAATTAATATATATAGTTTATTCATAAATAATGCACGAACACTCTCTAGTCCTACCATTTGATAAATTCATAATCGTCACCTTCCAGATAATTTACTCCCCCTGCGAGACGTTAAACGACGTCTGCACGCCCGACCAAGATGTATCCCTAGCAGAAGTACTCTCAATATAAGATCCAGTTCGACCATGTAGCTTATCGATAGTATCATCCTCACCTTCTTCTTCCTCTTCTTTATCGAAACGAAGTACGTTATAGATCTCATACTTCTTGTAGCTCCGATAAACTCTTAACAAGGTTGTATTCTTTTTTTTTATCAATCCGGTACAATACCTCACTCATCGTGTCCTCGTCCAGCTTGTTCTCCTCAGACTCTCGTTTACGGAGAATCTCGGGACTATCTTCTCTCTTCATTTGTAGACGAGACAGGTATCAGTGCAGCTCTCGATAGACTTACTGGGACCCAGACTATGATCTCCCAGCCAATAGAGTGAGCCATTTCATGATTCGCTGTGTCTTTATCGTCCTTCTCGATGAAATGTCATAATTCCCTCAGCTATATATATATATATATATAATCACTCAGGTTTCCAGACGATGACCAAACTTTCTAAACATTTTGAATGCGATGAAACTCCTTGTTTTGCGCGCACGTTTACACGCTCTATTCAAGAATTGTGTGAAGAGTCGCATCCCAGCCATTTGACGAACGCTCTATCTCCAGCACCTTTGATTATCTTCTCAACAAAATAAACGTCTAGATGCCATATCTTACCCAGCTTCTTGGCATTGAATCCTCCCTCTTATATCTTCGAGTAGAAAAGGTCCTAGGATTTGTCTTGATAACTTTATATATCTTTAACAGTTCGTTCGGTAAGCGTATAACCACAACGGGAGGTAAGACACCAGTTTGCGGTATACCTTTTGTGAAAACATCAATACGACATCAACGACTTTAAATTTGTTTGTTGTAGAATCCAACATCTTTAGAAGTTGTTAGACGTAGCGTGAAATTCTGATGTCTTTAAAAGGTTTCATCTAAATGGTCGAGAGTAGCGTTTGATTATACTTGTCATGTAAATAATTTATAATATCTATCCATTGATACGATCCTTTAGACGTGAAAATTGTCCACATCATGTTCTTTAAGGTTTGATTGAATCGTTCCACGACACCAGCCTTGACGTTGCTGTGTGTCGAATAGTGATTGACTCTCATTCTCACCATGATAGTCTTTAAGTCGATATTGTAAAGCTTTGAAGTCGATATTGTAAAGCTCTTGGATGACGTACGGGAGTTAAACTGTCTTCGGTCACCTTGAGAATGACGTGTAACGTTCTTCCCCCTTCTTATCCTTGAAAGGCATGGCCCAAGCCCGTTTGGAATAGACGTTAATGATGGTGAGAAATTACTTGTATTCCTTGTTTGGTTGAGCGTATTTGTTATCTCGACCAGATAAGCCTGTTGTAGCTATTTCAGTCCTAGTACGCCACCATGTCCTCTAGCAAAACGACGTATTGCAGGACGATAAAGTTCACGTGCAACCTCTTCCTTGACAGACATGATTATGGACTTAATATAAACAGAATAAATACTTTTATACGATGATTATAGCCTCGCATTATTCTTTCATGATCGAAACGATCTTACTGTCGTGGACTGAATGAACTGCTTCCGTTGAAGCGTGCAAGAATTTCAATAAATCGACCAATTCATTTGGATCTTCCCTTTAGATATAATCGATCCCTCTTCCTCTCTCTCTCTATCTTGTATAATCCTTTCCCTCCTCGTGAAACATTGGTTGGATAGTATGTAAATACTTGGATCACATGCACAACTTGAAACGACCGGAAGGTTCGTTTCTGAATCGATGAGCTTTCGTTTCTTCGAGCATAGACTTGTACACGTTCAGATCCCTCTTTGGTGTAACCCGTAGGTGCTTTTCTAAAGAGTGATTCTAAAAGTCATCGGGTGTAATTAACAATTATATTATTAAAAGTTACAGTCTCATTCACTCTCATCAAACGGGATATGTGTGTCTCCAAGTATGTTTTACCATCGTAACGGACACAATATGTCAAATCGAAATGGGCTTGAGAAGTATAAGGATAAGAAAGCAATAAATGTTTGCTATGCAATTTCTCGGGTGAGACTTCCTCCTCCTTTTCAACTTTCTCTCCATCTGATTCTATCTCCTCGGTCATCTTTAGCATCTCGTTTGGAGGTTCTGTGATAGGTTTGAAGGTTTTCCTCGCGATGATATCAGACTCGTGACTGTTTATACTTTCGTGTAATGATCTTACTCGTTTTAATGCTATCCTCTTCAACCTTTGTCGACATAATGCTAAGTGCTAATGTATAAAAAGTTACATACCCATGTATATATATATATATATATATATATATATATATTCGAACATAAAACACATCTGGACATACAGCATAAGAAATACCGTCGAAAATTTACTGAGCATGAAAGATAACAGGTTTACTTCCTTCACTTCGAACGGTGGCGGTCCGATAGGTCTAAGGGTCACTACGATAATGACACCTTCTCTGTTAACAGTAATGCAAGAGCCTGCCCCAGCCTTCAAGAAGATGTATCCAGGCTCATTCGTAATTGTCAGTATAAATTGACTCGAATCCTTTCTTGTAGCTTTTGATTCTAAGTAGATACAAACGAAACCCCTTTCGTTTTTGATTCGACGCAATCTTTAGATACTGCATCTGAAACCGACTTTGCCTGATTTATGTTGTGCATGGGAACACCTTGCGCCTCACAACAGAGATCACATTTGTATTCTTGATATACATAACCATATCGTGTAAATCACCATATAGTGTCTGCTATGAAGAGAAAGATTCCTCTAGTCTCTTCAACCTTAAAATTAAAGACTTCAACTATCTCTATCACACCCTGATATTCTTGCTGTCGTGTCACCTCCTCCATATTCTTAACAAGACAATCTATACGTTTAGCGACCAGATTCTTAGCGACGGGAGAATCTTGTTAGTTTGTAAATCATCTGTCAGATTCAAATAAGGCACATAAAATACTCTAAGTTAAATTTGTTAAATACACACATGCTTTCATGCCATGCATATGGCGCCCAACCATTCTATTATTTATTTACTTGAGGTATGTAACGTGCACGTTGTAAACCGACTGACTATTATCAGCACACGGGAATATATATCAGTGATATCAAAAGGGCCTATCAATGTTACCATAAAAGGCACTTTTACAAACCTTACAGGGTTATTTTACATGCCACCAAGGCCGTAGCCAGCCAATAATTTCGGGAGGGGGGGGGCGGGTTTTGGTGGGCACATTCCCCAATTGCTGGAAGCTAGAAAAAATTCTAAATGATAAACAGCTCTAGAAGCTCTCTGAAGTGGATTTTTTAATGGTAAAATAACTCACTAACTGCCGAAGGATTGGAAAATTTCTAAATATTAAACACTTTTTGAAACTCTGTGAAGTTTTTTTTATGGTAAAATAACCCCCAAAATGCCGAAGGCTAGGAAAATTTCGAAATATTTAACACCTATAGAAGCTCTCTGAAGTGCTTTTTATGGTAACACAGCCCCCTAATTTGTATTTGTATCTTAATTTTAATATTGTTTGAACCATAAATAAAGCCATATATATTCTGTTCATAAAATTTTGAGGGGGGTTTGAACCCCCAAAACCCCTCCCTGGCTACGGCCTTGCATGCCACAATATACATGGGCTTTCCTTCCTTTTCAAAAGATGTTGTGCCACGAGTTTTTATCACTTAAGAGAAATCCGTCGACCCCAGCTGGTTACGAACTCACCAACATCGGGCCTTTTTTTTTAGGTGAGCACTTCACCCCAAGACCACCGAGGTCAACTACAACCTTATGTAACTAGATGTCCTGTGAACAAGTTTGCCGGTAATATTTTTTTCGTCTGTGACTGTGTGAACCGGGCTCGTACAAACCCACGCCCTG
This sequence comes from Timema podura, assembly GCA_033556935.1. Lineage (NCBI taxonomy): Eukaryota > Metazoa > Arthropoda > Insecta > Phasmatodea > Timematidae > Timema > Timema podura. The sequence continues at coordinate 63,262,997 of JAVRXN010000003.1, read as the reverse complement.
GAAATACACCCGAAGTATCTTATCCTGTAAGAGGAATTGCTTGAGTTTGCATAGTTCTCGTTACCGGCAACAGATCGAGTTGAATAGAAGGAGAGAGGGGGAAGGTTGAGATTACATCGACCCATACAAATAACAAAGTTGCCAAGGTGGTGGTGATGGTGTTTGGATGGTAGCAGATGTGTACAGTGGCAAGGTTAGTAATCAGCTACAAGTGTGTGTGTGTGTTGAAAGGATAGTTGGTACAACTCACACGATACCTTTAGGGCAGGTGTACTAATGAGGTAGAAGACGCCCTAGTTTTGCCTTCTCAGCTTATACGAATTTTATTGGGAGTTGTGTGTTTGGTAATGTTATCTATCCATCTATTTTTAGAGCTAGTTTGAATAACGTGTATATGGGAGCTTTGATACCGTACCCGGGGAAGGTACATTATCCTAATTACTCATTAAGACTTATTTCCTTTTGTTTACGTCGAAATGCCTTGCCATGCTACGTGTTAATTGAATACATCTAACTTACTGTGCAGGGTCTTCATCCATCTGATTATCTCTATGAAGTATTTGAATACCACCCATCGGACTAGCTTACCGTGTCCTTGAAGACCAATCATCTGACTTTCTTCCCTTTTTCTTGAAGACCATCCATCAGACTAGCTTACCGTGTCCTTGAAGACCAATCATCTGACTTTCTTCCCTTTATCTTGAAGACCATCCATCGGACTAGCTTACCGTGTCCTTGAAGACCAATCATCTGACTTTCTTCCCTTTTTCTTGAAGACCATCCATCAGACTAGCTTACCGTGTCCTTGAAGACCAATCATCTGACTTTCTTCCCTTTATCTTGAAGACCATCCATCGGACTAGCTTACCGTGTCCTTGAAGACCAATCATCTGACTTTCTTCCCTTTATCTTGAAGACCATCCATCGGACTAGCTTACCGTGTCCTTGAAGACCAATCATCTGACTATCTTCCCTTTATCTTGGGGACCACCCATCGGACTAGCTTACCGTGTCCTTGAAGACCAATCATCTGACTACCTTCCCTTTATCTTGAAGACCATCCATCAGACTAGCTTACCGTGTCCTTGAAGACCAATCATCTGACTATCTTCCCTTTATCTTGAAGACCATCCATCGGACTAGCTTACCGTGTCCTTGAAGACCAATCATCTGACTACCTTCCCTTTATCTTGAAGACCATCCATCGGACTAGCTTACCGTGTCCTTGAAGACCAATCATCTGACTATCTTCCCTTTATCTTGAAGACCATCCATCAGACTAGCTTACCGTATCCTTGAAGACTAATAATATTATTATCTTCACTATATCTTGAATAACAATCATCAAACTAGCTTACCTTGGGCTTGAAAACTAATCATCTCTCTATCTTAACTTGGTATTGAATACCAATCATCCATCTCCATTTGGTATTGAATACCAATCATTTTTTTCCACTTGGTATTGAAGACAAATAATATAATTATCTCCACTTGGCATTGAATACCAATTGTCTTTCTCTACTTAGTATTGAATACAAATCATATATCTCCACTTGATATTGAGTACCATCATCCTTCTTTACTTGGTATTGAAGATCAATCATCTCTCTCCACTTGGTATTGAAGACCAATTAACTATTTCAACTTGATATTGAAGACCAATAATCTGGCTATATTCATTTGATATTGAAGACCAATCATGTATCTCCACTTGTTAATGAAGAACAAACATATATCTCTACTTGTTGTCGAATACCAATCCTCTTTCTCCAATTAATATTGAAGACCAATCCTCTATCTCAAAGTGGTATTTAAGACCAATCATCTTTCCCCCTTTGTATTGAAGGCCAATCATCTCACTATATTCACTTGATATTGAAGACCAATCATTTGATTATATCCCTGGTATTGAAGACAGATAATATATGTCTACTTGGTATCGAAGACCAACCATTTATCTCCACTTCGTAATGAATACCAATAATATATCTCCACTTGGCATTGAATACTTATCATATATCACCCCTTGGTATTGAAGACCAATCATCGTTCTCCACTGGTTATTGAAGACCAATCATCAGGCTATCTCCGAATGGTCAAAGAGTATATTTCATAGCAAGAGAATTGCAGTACCTAAAATAATTCAGTATTTGTGGCTAGTACTTATCATTATCCAAATAGTATGATTCGTGACACTTAGTTAGGGTGTGTGGTTTTGAGGGCCCACTGCTAGGTTATTTTAGTTTGCAAGTAGTGAGCTGGGATAACACTAAAAGAATTGTTTTGTTAACTTGTTTATGAATATATTATCTCGTTTGGGATTTCTTACATCTCTTATAGAAATCTAAAAAACAAAAAAAACTATAAAGCTGAAATTTTGGTATATTTATTTAGAGGGTAACCTGAGAGTGTGCACCTCAAAGGTACTCAGCCTAAGGGCGTTCATCATAGCAGGTTCAACTCTGCTCCCGGCTCGCGCGAGGTATGGGAGTTAAAGGGAAGCAAAAAGACCAAGACATGCCAGAAATGTGTACAGTGCATTCATATTTGAATGATTACTAGAAATTTTTCCACGATGACGATGGGGGGACAGAGCGAAAAGGTATCTCGTTAATAACTACATTATGTCCCTATTATGACAGAATGAACATTTGTGCACAAAGACCAGCTGTGAAGCCATTCTAAAATGGTCAAAAACGGCCTTTTTAATCCAATTTCTTTAAATATATCATTTAATATTTTAACAATGTTCTTTATTAGGAACTTCTATTAACTCTTTATGTCTATTAATGTTTATTTAAAAGTGATCCACGTGCAATAGTGTTCGTGTAAATCTACGATTTCAAGCCGACAGTATCACACATTTGATGGGTATGTGATGCACGTACTTAAGGTAGGAGTGTAAGGAACGTGAGAAAAGACCAGTGTTTTTTTGCAGTTTTTATAACAAAACTTATTTTGATCAAAATAATTCAAATATTTCTTCTATAAAAACAAACCATTAGTTTAATTTTTTTTCTTATGGTGACCTCAACAGTTGTTGAATATCTGTCATGAGTAAAGTGGCATTATCTAACAAACTTTTTAGGTGAAAATAAAATGTTGTTATTAAATTCCAGGACACACTTGATAGATATTCATCAACTGTTGAGGTCACCATGTGAACAAAATTTAAATCCCTGTTCGCATAGACGTCATATTTAATTTATTTTGACCAAAAAAGGTTTTGCTATAAAACCTTCAAAAAAAAACACTGGTCTTTTCTTGCGTTTCCTGCATCCACTCCTTAAGCTAAATAATAATAATAATAATAATAATAATATTTAGCACCGCGTCTTACTACACGTTCGGGTTATACGCTTAAGTACTAATTACTCTAATGGATTAGGAATTGTGAAGGTTGAATTGAGAGGAAGTGAACCCGCATTTGCGTGGAGGGAGAATGGAAAACCATTTAGGAAAAACCACCCCCAGTTCACCCGACCGAGATTCGAACCTCGATCTCCCCGTCCTCGGCGGTCGAGCTTAACACGACTAGCGTGTTAGCCAACTACGCCACCGAGGCGGGTCTTAAGCTAAAAGTTAAGAATAACACTGATCACGAGACGATTCCCGGATAGCTCGATGGTAGAGCGTTGGTGTGCTAAGCCAAACGTCCCGGATTCGATTACCGTGTCAAGGTGTCACTTTTCAACTAACTTGAATTGTAGACATGTGGTCCTCATGGGAACAGTGCAGTAATTACAATAATGTGTTACCTGTGTGTTGATATCCATTAGTAATTATGTAATCATACAAACCGATCAATTCTCCATTATTAAGGCAACTTATCCAAAGTTTAACGCCTTAGGCCGTATTGTCATCAGTGCGGGTAACTCATAAATGAAGAGAGATAGAAAGATGAAACTTTTCATACCTACTTTAGGAAACCCAAGGGCGTTAACCTTGAGCGTTTTTTTGTTCCAATTTTTGATAGCCTAACGTCCTACACCACCTGACCACTATTTCGAGTGGCTCATAGGCTGAGCTAATAATTATAGAAACCCAAAACTGGAATAGGATTTCCTACTTAAGGAAAACTTAGAGTGTGCATTTTGGGCCTATTTTGATTGACTTTTATCAACTTTGTTCTTAATGACTTAAACCACGTAGCCACCGGTGTAGGTATCTACAAAACTAAGGAGCTTATAAAGCCGAAACTTGGGACATATACTAAGGGGAATACCTCATTATGTGTGACTAGGTCTTATTTTATTATTATTATTATTATTATTATTATTATTATTATTATTATATTAGCACCGCGTCTTACTACCCGTTCGGGTTATACTCACTTACGCTAATGTGCAATGGTAGGGTGATTGTGAGATGAAATGGAGGACCTACAGTTTAACGTGGAATCCGAACCACGGTGGAGGCCTGGTATTCCTCACATTCACAAGTTGTGTTTAATACACATCTTGTCAGAGGTGAAGGAAGGGTTTGGCAATCAGATAAATCTCTGCCGGGACCGAGGATTGAACCCCGGACCCTCAGCACAGAAGTCTGACACCTTACCTCTAGACCACCAGGTCACCTTATTTTATTTTATTTTTTTTATTAAATTAACAACATGAGCATATTTGTTTTTACTTTTACATCCATTTCGAGCCTGACACCTTAGACCGCATATTTGACAAACTCTAAAACCAAGAAACATAGAAATACTAAACTTATCTAAGGTCTACGTTATCTGTGTAAACTCTGGCTGGGTACTTAGGGCGTATTTTATTTACTTGGTAAATACATTAAGATTTTACACCATAGACAGCTTGACCATCGGTTTGGATGACTCAAAATTAAATAAACCTAGAAAGGTAAAACTCTGAATACTTACTTAACGAAACCTATGCACCTCAACTGAAGCTTTTTTACTTCTATTTATTGAGTCTGACGCCTTATACCACTTGACCAGCAGTTAGAAGAGCTTAAAAACCAAGAAAAATAGAAAGGATAAATTTTACATGAACTTTTGTACCTAAGGAAACTTTTTAAGGTGTGCACTTCTGGAGTATTTTATTTTACTTTTAAATATATTACCAGTTGGAAGCCTCAAACCACGTGGCCAGTGGCGTGGATAGCTCCAAAACAACAACAACAACAACAACAAAAATATAAAAAGTGAAATAAAATTTGGTAGATGTACTTAAGGAAAGGAAACTTGAGAATGTACATACAGGTAGTATTTCTTAACTTTAACATGTGGTGAGCCTTACACCTTAAATTGCATGATCTCTGGCGTGGGTATCTCTAAAACCAAGAAAAATATCAAGTTGAAACTTGGCATGGAATTTGTATCTAAGGAAACCTTAAGGTGAGCTCATCTCTAGAATATTTGCTGTTACTATTGCATGTGTTGCGAACCAAATGCCTTAAAACACGTGCTAACAGTTATGGGCAACTTAAAAACCAAGAAATATAAAAACTGAAACTTTACATTTGTACTTATTGAACCGATTGTGTGTGTAACTTTAGAGTGTTTAGTTATTTCTTACATCCATTGAAAGCCAGACGTACATCGTGAACATTAAGAAAATATAGAAAGGGGAAACTTTAAATGCTTAGGCCTATACATACTTACAGAAAATGAATGATCCAGCACTTTAAAAATAAGTTGTTGTGTCCGCCCCCCCCCCCCCCCGACCCCCCTCTCCTACCCGCTCGTGACGTATGCCGTCTTTCCCGTGTCAGACTGGCCTGCTGATGACGGAAAGATCGAATTCAGGTAAGGTATATCTATGGTGTTAATTTCCTAAATGGTTTAACACTCTACTTCCAAGTAAATACAGTTATATCACCACTAAAATGATTACTTTCTCATTTCTACCCCATTAGAATAATTATTTATGCGTATAGTTTGAACGGGTAGTAAAACGCGGTGATAAAAAAAAAGGGCATCGCCGTGTAAGTTCTGCATTTTGCTATACACTCTTGAATGCGAGGTAGCATACTCTTAGCCCTAGAAGTTATTTACGTTAGATCTGAACATTGTAAGAGCATTCAAATTATTTGGAAAACACTATTATATTTAATATTAGTAATGAAGTACCCGGCGTTTCCTGGGAGAACATTTTATGATAAAAATGGTTAAAAGGTGTTAAAAGAGTGAAACAGGCAATAAGGGAAAATAGAACAAAAGGGGAAAATATATAAAGGTTTAAAAGGTTAAAAAAAAGGTAAATTTAATATTTTTTTAAAATCCTGCTCCTCTCTAAAAGTATACACACTCAACTTTGTATTGTTCTTGAAGACAAATATTGTTGATCGTATATGATCCTTAAAAATAGAAGGTACATATTTTTACTGGTTCAATTATACAAAAGGATTAGGTTGGAGTGAAGAGTATATTTTAAGATAAGTGCACACGCATTATCGTCAAGAGATAATATTAATATCACCCTCATTGCAACCAACCAGAATTCGAGATCTCACCGCCCCGTCAACGGCAGTCAAGTGCAATGCTAGCTGGACGCTTTAGGCCACATAGCCACCGTTGCGGGCAAGGTCAATGTTATTAGAGAATTGGACATCCACTAAAATTAGTTTTTAGTATGTTAATGATATTAATGACGTCAGATACATCTAAGCCCTGTGAATTAGGATGTATTATTTTAGAAACTTAGATACTAGCTCGTAACATAGTTTGAGTTTATTCATACGCCAAGACATAAATCCTACATAATTATGTCTCTTTTAATATATCGTGCATTGACTACTATACATTTAATTACTAAATGCTCTGATCCGACTATTTACACTAATGGGTAGTAATGAGTAAGGTAGAGTTTATATCAAATGTACCCGCATTTACGTTGAGAGAGAGAGAGAGAGGGTGGGGGGGAACCATTTAGGAAAAGAAACCCATCGGTATACCCGGCCGGCCAGGATTCAAAACCTGACCTCAATTTTATCGACAAACCGGACAAGTAAAGCTTGCCGTTTAGTCCGCGTGCCCATCTATATGATTGGTCTCACTATAGTTTATCTTGATTATTTTGTTCTACAAGACTATACCAAACGTAAAAAAACTTACAATAAAAATGTTTGTTTTCCCCCCTTGATCAAGTTGAAAGGTAGTTGGGGTATTGCTCTCAAATGGAAAGGATGGAGCGATGGGTGGGGGGTGGGGGGGTTGAATGGCTGATTCCAAGTTTCTTTCGGTACACTTTTATTTTATCTCCATCCCCTCCCCTCCGTCCACTTGGCAACTCTCACGCCTGGCCTCTCTTCACGCCAAGCACGTTTCAGCTGGCCAAACGATTTACTTCCAGCTATGATAGGGACAGTGATAGAGGAGTATAGGAGGAGGGGGGGGGGTTGGCTATCTCGGTCATTGTCCCGCCCCCTTCGTTTTTACATGATGACTTAGCCTACCATCTGGCGGCCGCCCCCTGCACCAATAGTTCGCCAAATGAATACCTCGACGAAGAGCCAGCCACCCGCTACCGGAATCACAACTAGACCCTTTCGCTTGTCTCTCCGGATATTGACTCTATTTATTACTTGGAAAAAGGGGAGTGGGATAGTAAAAAAAAAGTTTATAGTTTGGAGAAAAGGCAACTTTATATATACAGGGTGTAAAAAATATTTGAGACCCACCTGATTGGTGGACAGGAGACAAAGCGGCGATTAGGGAGGTTCATGTGTCTTCTTTGAGCTTGTTTCCAATTTATAGTCAGGTTTGTACTCCAGTAAAGTGGAGCTGCTTAGTAACATTACAGAAAGTATTCTTTAAATTGATTATTACACCTAAACAGGTGACCTGGTGGTCTAGGGGTAAGGTGTCAGACTTCTGTGCTTGTGGGTCCGGGGTTCAATCCTCGGTCCCGGCACAGATTTATCTGAATGCCAAACCCCTTCCTTCACCTCTGACAAGACGTATATTAATCACAACTTGTGAATGTGAGGAATGCCAGGCCTCCACCGTGGTTCGGATCCCACGTTAAACTGTAGGTCCTTTATCTCATCTCACAATCACCCTACCCTTACACATTAGCGTAAGTGCGTATAACCCGAACGGGTAGTAAGACGCGGTGCTAATAATAATAATAATAATAATAATAATAATACACCTAAACACGAGAATTGAAGCCAAGACCTTTGGCTTAGTACGCCAATGTTCTAACCACTAAGCTACCCAGGAGTTATCCCATTCCCAGGGTCATTCTTCACTCATATTTTAAAGCGGAGTCTGTGATGGACGAGTGGAAATCATCAGCTACAGTGAGTGATCAGTTAATATCACGCGCTTTCAGATAAAGCAGCCACCTTATGTACGAATGCACATATCATGACGGAGTAGATAGCCAAGCTGTTATAGTTTTTTAAATACGGTTATAATCACATCCAAACATATTTTGTAAATTGCAAAAAAAAAAAAAAAAAAAAAAAAAAGACACCTGGACACGGAATACGAACCCGTGACCTGTGGCTTGGTATGCCAATCCTTAAACCACTGAGCTATCCAGGAATCGTCCTGTGCCCGTGAAGTGCTCAAAAATGGTCACTTTCGACTTGAATGCAAGTGTGTAGAGTCTTCATGTCGTAGAATGTTGCACTCTTTAGAAAATAGCAGGTTTTATATGGTTCGTCGGCAGCCTTCTTGTATACGTTGACAAAGTATTTCAATGCTTGCAATGGGTGTTGACTGTTGAGTAAACAGTTGGTTTCAAGTTGCCTCACAAATAAAAATCTAATGCACGTCCATAGGTCCTGCACGATCTATACATTTGCTCAAGAAACGTCTGGCTACACGGCTCAAATGGGACGGTATGGGTATACAAACAGTTTAGTGGAACCATTTGGCTCCAAATCGGAAACAGGGTCAAATTGGACACGTGTTTATAAGAGATTTTTTTTTCGTCGTTTTTTGTGTGTTGAAGTGGGTCCCTCATGTAACGGTGCTCCCTGTACATAATATTACATAAGCCATGCAAAGCACAGTGTCTTTTCTTCCCGATATTCCGGATATCGACCGAATTTATTGCTGTGAAAAATGAATTGAGTATTAAATTTTTATATGGAAAGTTGGCTGGCTCGGCTACATTGTCCGCGTTTCCAATATCGGTTATAACTACTTCTTCCCCCCTCCCACCACCACCCCCTGTTTGCAGCCCTCATTGTTTTCCCAATAGGGAAATAAAATCAACGAGACCTACTTTATTCAAGGAGCTCTAAAAACTTAACAACTTTTGTTTTGTTTTTGTTTTTCGCGTTTAACGTCTTTAAACAATATTTTAATATGTCATACCAAATTTAGAGCATTAAAATTATATTGACTTGGTTATTAATTTGATTTAAACGAAAACATTTTGGCGAATGAATCGTTTCTTTCCCCCCCCCCTTTTTTTTTTGTTCTTATCAGATTTCATTATAAATCATGTGCCATACGGTAATAATTTGAGTGATGAAATGTTGTTGGACTAAGCCATATGTACCTGGTTTGAATCTTATGTAGGCTACGAATGTCAAGGTTTCAAATAATTTGTGCTCAAGGTAAAATTTGTATTTAAGAATTATTTTGCTGGGGGAGGGGGGGAGGGTTTACTGAGTATAGTCTCAAGAAAAAAAAGTGGCAAGCTTTTCAATCAAAGTTCCGATATAAGCTGACCGCTTTTAGTGACTGAGACTGTACGTTATACACTGTTAACAAAAAGCAAACTATACAATTCTCTGGCTATGATTTTAACCCCAATTCTGATGTTTACTCGAACTTTCCACATCAAAAGTGAATGTCTTTATTTCATAGGGAAGCTTTTGTGGCTCTAAAAAAGAAATTCAGATTTAATACTACTAAGAATTATAAGTTATATATAAGTGTGTGTTACTAACGGTGATAACATGAACAATAACACGTGCTTCGGTGGCCTCGTGGTCTAAAGCGCTATTCTTGTGTTAGACTAGACTGCCCAAGATGGGTAGATCTGGGTTCGATTCCATTTGGGTGCACTAAGGGGTTTTCCTTAAATAGTTCTCCACTCTCCCTCCACGCAGATGTGGGTGCACTTCCTCTCAATTAAAAACCTTCCTAGTCCCTAACTCACTAGTGAGACCAGTACATAGGCGTATAGCCCAAACGGGTAGTAAGACGCGGTGCTTAAAAAAACATGAACAAAAATATGATGTTATCAAGACTAGAAAATATAAAGTGTGTGTTACATAAGATTGCTGTACCCATCCTCCCAACATGTATCACCATGTAGAAATTAGAGATCACCTCCCAACCCCCGCCCTCCAAGAGCATTAGGTTAAGTGTCTTATGTATGATCCCTCAGTGGTAGAACGTTATGCTAACAGATGCAGGGTTCGATTCAAGTCTTTAGGTGCAATTTATTTACTAACTAGCTGAAGATCCTGTCGTTTTCCCGGGGTAAACCTCAAAGGTAGCAAGCTTACTTCCTTTGGTTCCACAACGGTGTAGCTTTTGTGATAGTTACCCGCCTCGGTGGCCGAACTGTCTAAGGCGTCATTATCGTGTTAGACTGGCTGAAGATAGCTGAAGGATCGGGGCTCGATTCGTGGTGGGGTAGTTCCTGCCACGTAAATACGGTTAGATTAGGCTTTCTAAAATGCTTCTTTCCTCATACCTACTCCATTAGACCAATTATCATATGTGCGTATAGCTTGACCCGGTAATAAAACGCGATGATAAAATAAATAATAATTAGCACCGCGTCTTACTACCCATTCGGGTTATACGCTTTAGTACTAATTACGCTATGGATTAGGAATTGGAGGTTGAATTAAAGAAGTGAACCGCATTTGCGTGAGGGAGTGGAAAACTATTTAGAAATCATCCCAGTTCACCGACGAGATTCGAACTCTATCTCCGTCCTCGGTGGTCAGTCAAACGCTAGCGCGTTTAGCCACTACCACCGAGGCGGTGATGAAATAAATTATATGATAGAGCCATAGTGTATTACACTAATCATCACCTTTTCGTTGGCCGGTGGTCCAACAGCTACCCTCACAGTAGACTAGCCTGTAGATGACGGTAAGATCGAGGTTTGAATCTCGGTCGGCTGTACTGAGGATGTTTTTCCAAAATTACTTTACACTCTCTCACGCAAATTCGGGTACACTTACTCTAAATATAACCTCACTAATCCCTAAAGTTATTGGCGTAATTAGTACATAAGCGTATAACCCGAACGGGTATTAAGTATGTGGTGCTAAAAAAACTAAAACCAAGTCTATGTTGAGTTTGTTTATACCCGTACCGGTGATAGAGCTATTTGTAATAGGTCTCATGTCTCATTTCACACTATCGGCGTTGACAGATAGAACTGGGTTTGATTCTTGCCCATGGATGAGCTGGGGATAGCTTTTATATTTTCATATCACCTCATTTCCCTGCCCTTTTTATTTATACTTGACTCCTATTTTGATCGTAAAAAAAAATCATGCTCGATATTTTGATAAATACTGACGTTTAATGACCTCCTAAAACTGAAAAAAATAGTTTTCTCATTGCTGTGTGTCTTTCTGTATGTTTGTATCTTGGCCTAGAGCTGAAACTGTTTCACCGATCAGGCTAAAACTTGGTATTTAAGGTTTTTATAAGGTCCCTCTGATGAATTTTTGGAATTAGATATCAAACCATAAAATTCAGGGTAGTTTTCTGAACGGCAAAAAGAGAAAAAATCAATTTTTTCGTAATCCCCTCTAACGATTTAGTTTAAATTTTGTATCTAGGGCATGTTTAACATTACAAACCGAATGGAAACTCTCATTTACCCTTGAAAATAAATTTTAGTATACTTTACATTATCAGAAATGTTAAATTTTGGTTATATCTCCGCAACTATTAGATTACGAAATGGATTATCATTGTGATATTGTAGTGCGATTGAAGATACAAATCTTTTATTCAAAATATATTTTTATAAGACTAATAGCTCCTGAAATATAAAAATATATATATATATTATAATATATATATATATATTATATATATATTATGGAGATCTTTGAAAATTCACATGGAGGATAATGTTCTTTGGTGGACATAGATGCTCCTCTTTTCTCTATATTTCCATAACAATGTATATTTCATTTATAATATTTGGTGGTGTGTTTCTGGAACAATGTATGATATTTAGTTTCACAAATATTTCGAGTTTTTAAAAATATATCTATTTTTCAGGTAAAAAGGATACAAATCTATGCAACGCACCCGTACAATATTTTTTAATATATTTTTCACGACGTCAATGACCTCTTTTGAATCGATACGTCCTGAAAGCTATATAATAATAAATATTATGTTTTCATTCTGTAGTCCTTTTAGCATATTTGGTACCTTTTCACTGTCCACGGTTAAATTCAGACATTCAATTAGGATGCTATCTTGCCAATCCGTGACACTAACTTTCAGGGCGCGTCTGTTGTATTAACTCGGTAGTTTTGTTGTTATTGTTGTTTTCCTGTTCCACCCTCATGTTGTTAACGAATTTTTTTTTTTCAAGGGGTATCGGGGGTTTCTGTGATTGCGTGCCAGTAATTGGCAGTAACGGAACCACACGTTTTGTCATTGTGTTTTAATGATAGCGCAGTCTCGCCGCGTGCATTGTGCGGTCTGTCTGTCTGTCTGTCTGTGTGACATTTCTGCGTCGCGGGTTGTAAGTTACAACCACCGACAAATGGCCATTATAGCCTCAGGGAATGGTTCGCAATGGTTTGGCAATACACATTTGAGGTTTTCATTTACCCTATGGTAAAGCCTGTTATTTTGGATATTTGACCTTTTGGATTTTACTCATAAAAATAATCAGGCGTTTCGTTAAGTACGCGTTTTTAAGCCCAAACAAAATTGGATTTTTAAAAATTTATTTGAACGGGGGGAAAATGCAAGGGTATGTATTTTAATGGTTATGAATTCAACTAATGTTTTAAAGGATAACATTTCAAAAACTGTTGGCTAGTATTCCAACTATGGTATTTATAAATTAATAAACCGGCAGAGTTGGCTGAACGCTGACGTACTTAACACTGACTTGAGAGACCAAAGCATTGATTTCCTATTAGGTGAACTAGAGGTTTTTTTTAACCTCTACAGTTGAAAAGTTAGTTGAAAACCCGATGTAAGCCTTGATACAAGGAAAAAAAATGAACAATTATAATTTTAAATGTTATATTATTTCAAAAATATCTCGCATCATTTGGTGTAAAAATATACGTTGATATAAATCTAATATAAAATTGGTTCTCAACGAACAGGTTGTTGAATATTTGGATCCAAGCTCCATATTTATTTGGGATAAAAACAATGTTTATCCTTAACATAAATATTTCGCTCCTCCAACTCCCCTTTCTTTTGGGCTCACTCGAATTGCGGAATAAGATATACCTGTCAGCAGACATTCAATTAGGGCCCACGCGAATTGCAGAGTAAAGTATACCTTTCAGCCGGTCCACACATATTGCTTAACAACCTGTAATTCCATTAAACTCCTAACCACTAACCTAAGCTAACCTAACCTAACCTAACCTAATTCAACCTAACCTATCCTAACCACCATGTCCCATTTTGAACAAAGTCACTATTAATTTAATTTTTACCCCGCAGTTCGTGTGCACCGTTTCTTTTTGCCCCAATTAGAAAATAAAGCCTAGGTACAACCATTTAAACCCAACCCCTCCAATTGGGTTTCTGAAATTATTGGATTTATTTAAAATGTTATTCACCCTTCTATTTCTGCCATCCTAACAGGCTATTTTAAGTCAGTGGTACCAACCACTGCTGGTGTACTACTAATCAATTTTATCATATAAATGATAAAGTATAACAAGTTCATGTGTATTTTAATTTATTTTATTTGAGTTATTTAACGTAGAGTTTCTTAGCAAAATGATTACTTCACCACAAGACCAACAAACCAAAATAATTCTATAATTGATACAACAGCCAGTGTCCAGGCCCTTAATTCATCACCATCAGAGGAGATTTCCCATTATAACCAGCGATTTATGTTTTTCGGTCACGTTGGAAATCGAACTCGGGACCCTTAGCTCAATGGGCAGGCACGATACCAACTAAGCTTAGGTGTTGGTAAATTCTCAAAAAATAAATTTAAAAATTGTTGCCTTTGGAAGAACCCTATCTTGAAGCACGGCAGATACTAAACTTCCTTCTCATGCTGATTTCGGCAGATCGTGATGATAGCTCCAAGATATCCATAGTGATATTTTTATCAATGTTGGCAACTTTGAAATAGTTTTCCCTCGCTCTAAAAGGTTATATTAGACCTTGCAGATATTGTATTTCTATTTTATTTTTTATCATTGGCTCCTCCCGCACCGGTGATAACGTGGTCTAAGGCGCCAGGTGCACATTAGACTCTATTTCTTGTGAGGAAGAGGTCAAGGTTTGAATCTCAGCCAGATACAGAGGTGATTTATCACTGTGGTTTGCCAATCCCCTCTCCAAGTCAAATCTAGTGCACTTCCTCCATACTACCCTCCTCATCCTTACCGTTTAGATTATACCATTACTAATATGTTAAATGCTGTACATTTTTAAAATCATTACAATCCGTACAATTCTCTATTTTATGTGTTAAATATTTATTTGTAGCATGTTCTCTTGCTAGGTTTTGTAGAGTAATTATTTAAATACTTAGCTCAAAATGAAATATTTTGCCGAACCTTTATAATTGATGAAAAATGCCTCTTTAAAAACGAAACATATATTATATTACATTATCTAATTTTTAACTTTTAAAATGTTGTAATAGTGTGTTAGCACAAAGATGCACCAACCAAATACCGTGTTTTATTTTGACATAATTATGAAAACATTACAATTTTAATTTTATTTTGCACGTAAAAAGGTAATATATAGACATATATATGTGTATTTTATTTTCATTTTATTTTTATATGACTTGATTGCAATAAAAAAATATAGATAGCTTTTACCTATGCAATCTAAATATCTATTATATTTCCAGTCTGTAAAATATAAAACAAAATCCAATTTGTTTTAGGAAACTCGAATAATATGTTCTATTTTGAGGAATTGAAATGAACTAAAATGTATCCTCATGAATCAAAGTGATTACTGTATTGAATGTTACTTGTAATTCCATTACCAATTGAAATTTGAATTTTATGTTCGTTCGTTATGGAGTGATCCGAATTGCACGTCAACAAAACGTGTGCTTTTAGCAGAACAAACTCGATTATTATTTTATTATTATTATTTTTTCCGCTGCAGAGTGATTAGTTTCAGAGACCCAAATCAACCCGCTGAAATTTGCGAATAATAAATTTGTTAGTACAATACGCAAACTTTGCTTTCAACCATCGCCGACAATGAAGGAACCGGTGGGAATTTATTGTATCAGAAACGCGGCATCTTTTTAAAAAAATAAATCAATCAGTACGGCATATTTTGAGAAAAAATACTGTGGCTACCATGTGGCCATGTACCGTTGAGATTCTTTAGCGCACCACGCGTCCTACTACCCGTCAGTGTTATCCGCATACTAACATTAAGAGGGTGGAGAAGAAGGCAGGATAAGAGGAAATGTACGTTAATTTGTGTGGAGGGAGAATGGGAAACTATTTAGGAAAAAAAAACACACCCTAGATACACACAAACTCGAATCGGTGGACACGCAATGTAAATGTCAAGCTTATTTATTCTAGCTTTTGGTGACAGAAAGTTTCGGGTTTCGATTCTTGGCCAGGTATGCTCATTGTGTTTTTTTTCCTAAATATTTTCCACTCTCCCTTTCCAAAAATGTAAATACATTTCTTATAATTAATTTACCTTCCTCATACCTATCGCATTATCGTAGTTAAAAATAGGCCTATATCAGTTCATCCCTTATGAATGGTGAGAAGTGATAAATAGTCCTATATCAGTTCATCCCTTATGAATGGTGAGAAGTGGGGAGAAGATATGAGGTGCACGATTACAAAATCACCGCCAAACAGTGCCTGTGAGTCTTACAAGCGGGGTCTGAATTTGATTTTATCTGCCGTAGGTTCAAGAGAAATTTTAGGTGTCTAATCTCGTCAGAGGGAATTTTGGAGCATCTGAACATAATTTTAAACTAAATATGAGTTTCAAAAGCCAATTTTATCTGTTCATAAAACTTAATTAAAAAAAAAGTAAATATTACAGAGTGATAAAGGGGGCTGCAGTCCCCCTTATCACCCATTTATGAGCACCCATGCTCCCAAATTCTAACTTCCTCATCCTTACCCCACTTATATCCCACATGGGCAGTAAAACATGGAGCACTAAAAAAAAATATATTATTTGTGACTACAATTTGGTGACTCCAGACCTATATTAGAATGTCTGGAGGATCTCGCACTGACCCGAAGTGACTGAACGCTTGTACTACTGAGGGGGTTTGTTGTAGTACCAGCTATTTCCCCTGATTCCTAGGCAACCCCGCGCGTCACTATGGCAGTTGATCCTCTTCCATCAGCCCTCCACTTAAATTTCGATGTACCGGTTCAAGTCGGACTCTCCACGTGTACTGCGGACAATCGAACAAGCCATTGTTTATCGGGGGGGGGGGGGGAGGAAGGACGAGGGGTCAGGATAATACCAACCTCTGTGTTCTATAGGCCCCGTTCCAATGAGCGACTCCAAAACCGAGGTAAGGTAGGGGAAGGAACCTTATTAAATAAAACATACTCACTATTTGTACTAGACTATATTATAGTTTAATTAATGACTTCACAAATTTATATGTGATAATTGTCCACAGGCTCAGTCCTAATAGCTGAATACAATTCACTTAAGCGAAAAATGATAGTCTTGGAAGGGAATCGAACACTGAAGCTTTGGCTTAGCGTATCAACGAAATACCACTGAGCCATCCTGGTTCGTCATCCTTCCCTAGTTTTTGGTTCTAGTTTACTTTGTGGTAGCTGGTGAAATCAAAAATCAAAGGTCCCGGGTACAACTCCCGTGACCAGTATGTCATTTTTCACTTGATTGATTTTTTTTAACGCCGTGCGTGTTACGAATATATACTAGTCACGCTAATGAGTCAGGGATGAGGGAGGTTGAATTTAGATTAAGTATATACGCATTTGCATGGAGGGAAAATGAAAACCATATTGAATAAACCACCCTCAGTACACCCGACCTGGATTTAACCCGATCTCCTGTCATTGGCAGTCTAGTCGAATACAAGAGTGACAACCTAGACCATGCGGCTACCGAGCAGGTTGATTATAGTTTGGAACAATAGTTTCAAAAATCTTTTAACAATCAGAAAACTACCTTTAAATGACCATTTTCCAAAAAAATAAGTAGTATATTGTTATTTTTCGGGTAAAATGCTCTCCAAATACTCGGGTTTGAATAAGCTTGTTAGAGTCATTTTCGAAAATTTGAATTTCAAAAATCACTAATTTGTAAACTACCATTTATTTTAAAGCTAAAGTTGAAATCGCAATTTCTCCCTCGTGGTATGGCCATATAACATCTAATTTAAAATTTGAACGAAATCCATCAAACACTTTCGGCTTCATCCCCAGATGCTAACAGACATAAATGGGGACAGAAATTTAAAAGATACTCTTTTTTTTTAGTTTGGGAGCACATAAAACGTGAAGATCTATCAAATGAACAAAAAGACCGACAGTATTTTATGTAAAAGACACAATTTTTGAGAAAAACATCAAGATCCATTATAATCTTGAGGTTAAAAATTAATACTATTAAAATTTAAATATATGATAAGGTAAAGTAGCGTTAGGGGTAAGTTATCACCACTAAATTTTGTCTATATTAATTATAGCAAGCCTTTAATAAAACAAAAAAAAAAGCTCTGCGCATGGAAACATGCATCTCCAAGCTATAAGTACCTGCAAGACGATCAGCTTTCAGTTTCCTCGGCTTCTGCCAATTACTGTAATCTTGTAGACTACTTCGAGATTGCTTCAACGCATACACTCCACCAAGACTCGACGGAAAGAAGCTTATCAGACGAGTTGTTGAAGAAAATTAACACCGGTTGAGTGCGTGTTGGGTCTTACATCACAGGAACTATCCCTCGAACTCTAAAAGTGAGTGGTGAACTTGTGTCAGGCTCATTACATTATATAAATGTGCTCGTAATCAGGCTATTTAAGTCTGCGCCGTTCACGTACAAACATTTACTTACTACATGGCATTAGGAACTCGAAAGTCCCTTGCCGTACTTAAAAAACTACGCGCCCTATCCCTATCTTGAGCTAGCTCTATCCAGACCACCTCATTACTCCCTATCTCTTTTAGGTCAATTCTAATGCTATCCTCCAATCCGCATCTAGGTCTTCCAAATGGTTTCTTCCCATTGGGTCTGCAAGTCAATACTCTGAGCATGGTTCTAGATTCTCCCATTCATGCTACATGTCCTGCGCACTGGAATCTACGAGACTTGATTATCCTGACAATGTCTTATGATGACTACAGGGTGTATAACTCATCATTATGCAACCTCCTCCACTCCAAAATACCCTCTTTCTTTTTTTGACAAAATATCTTCCTAAGCACCTTGTTTTCGAACACCCTAATATTCTTGGTTCGCGAAAATTGTAATATGAGGATGTGAATGCGTATACAAATTTTTTAAAAAACTGTTCTGCGCGTCTCATTACATATTTGGGCTATGCGCTTTGAATGAGATCGAGTTTTAGATAAATTACACCTTGTTTAAGTGGAGGAGAGAGAGCGTGTACAACTATTTAGGTAAAGCAACCTTAGTGTCCCGGGCCGAGATTCGAACCCTTACCACGCCGTCTCCAGCGATCCAGATTAGATCATGGTGATGCCTTGGCTATTTTCTTTGCTCCTCATGGTGGGTTAGTCCTATTTCTAATTGAACCACTGCTGGCGATATATGTTTTAACGGTGAACTAGTTTTAATTCCATAGTCATAGTATATAAATGAAGATCATTTTGTCCCACTAGCTCAAAATGTGTCTCTGACAACTAGATTAGTCAAGATGGGAGCATTTGTCTGCGTTCCCACTGATGCGGGTAGCAAAAATATTAATTCTTTAAGTTTATGCTGGAACCGGATAAATGAGAGACTGTAATCAAGATCTGCTTGACTGGCGTCAAGGTCATGATGAAATCCTGGGCCTAGATTCACTTAAGTGTGCAAATATGCCGTGTCATCTTACTAACTCTATTTCACTATTCACTAAAACCAGAAACAAATTCCTGGCAAGAACTATGGTAACGTCACCATAACGTCATCAATTACGCTTTTTTTTTTCCAACAATCCATGGGAATAATTTACTTCCAAAATCAATATTACTATAATTAAAATGGCAGAAAAACACAATAATTACTAAACTTTTTCTTATAAGCTAGCAATTAAATTAGAGTTGGCATATTTGTATTGCTTTTCAAACAAATAGAATATTCGTTGTAAAGTACTTATCTATATTATAGTTTTAAGTCGTTCATTTATTATTTTTAAAATAGACTTACACGCCATATTTTGTTACGAGATGTCTCCATATGGAATACAATACAGAACTCTTTGGATCTGGAGAAATATTCCACACTTTTGGGTTCTATTCGATGCCGCTCTATTTTATTGTAATTAAAGTAATGCCATAATGCTATGAATGGAAACTGCAACAATAATAGATAAAATAATAGATAAATAAATTGGAACAAATTGTGTGCTTGAAATATGTATGTTATTTTAAGTCTTTTTTTAAATAATTGTAGTAGAGTTAACTAAGTATATCATGAAGCACTAAGATAATACACCAACCTTTTAATTGATCGAACATACATTATTTAAAAGTTGTGTCTACTCTTGAATGGGTGCAAATAAACGGCGTAAATTTGCTTTTAAACTCCATCTATTAATTTAGTGAATACCTATTTAGAAACATCTATTTGCTCCCTTTAGTGAATCCAGATGCTGGTATTCAATCTACTCTGACATATTTTAGATCAGGAAAAGGTTGCCACAACCCTGAAAAACCGGGAAAATACAGGAAATCTCACAAAATCTAGTAAAAATACTGAATTATTTGTTAATTTGAGACATTTAACTGAAATCTCAAACTATTTAATCCTTGTATGGTTGAGAAAGTGAACTGAATAACTAAGCACGCTGATTCAAACATGTATTAATACCCCATACACAAGGGTTGTGAAGTGACAGCAGATATATTTCCCCATCAATCATAGATATCCTGTTTTAAACGTAAGTTACAAAACTTCACACTAGTCATTTTTATGAAAAAATAAATGTTACTAGGTTTACTATTTTATTCAATATAAGCTGCCTGTAAAAATGGCAATTTCTTCTAGAAAACGGAAAGCTCGTGAATTATCTCATGAATTGAATGCTTTTGAAGGAAAAAAAAAATCATCGATTACCTTCGTACCAGTAGTTTCACCCAGTAAAAGTATGAATGCAATTTTTTTTTTTACTGATGACTTTAAAATGTACCCCTAACCGCGCTTCGCTTTAAACGAAGACAATTCTCTGCGTTGATGTTTATAAGAATAGTTGACTCACGCCTCGATCCATCAAAATGTCAGTTCCTGGTTAGCGAGAGGAAACAGTTCAGCAAAGAATAGAATTAGCAGAAGGTCGTCCACATAACAGACAGTTAAAAAGCGAGGGCATGGATCCGGTTGGTATTTCGATGGAGGTTCTAGCTGTGGATCTAACCAATCCTTGAGAAGAACTACAAAACAATTTTATTTTTAATATATCTTTGAAGATATGACTCATTTACTATTGAAATTGGAAAATATGTAATAGTATTCTCCCCCGCCTCAAAATAATGGTTGGCGTTCTCGCAGGTATTTAAAAATTAGTCCTTTTTTTTTTTTTTCAATATATAATTCTCGCCAAAGTGGAATCAAAAGGGTCATATGTCCGTAGCATTAAAACCTTTATTTATTATTGTTTCTTTGGTTTATTTTCTTTAACGTTTAAAGCTAAATGTTTCAAATTAGATTAAACTAATTTGTGGTAAACGTAATTAAAAATATTTTGAGATTTTTTCAGTAGTTTTGAAGCTTTTGGAATTGCTATTTTCATAATGCCAAATAGTTGAGAATGTCTCTTAATTTAGGCGGTGCCTTTAAGAGGCCATCTCAGAGTCGATTAACCGGGAAATTAGATATGGTACAAAGTAGTAAACGGAACAAAGTACTTTTTTCTGGATTATTCATTTGTCAACAGCGAAATTTTTAATAGTTTTTTTTATTTCAAAATAATAATTTTTCTGATTTTGAAACATTTTGAATTATTGTCAAATTGTTTCACTAATCTAAATTCTATTGGGTTTTTTAAGTAATACACAGAAAGTCTCATCAAGATGCGACGTTTGATTCAAGCTGTATTTCCTACCTAATTTAGGGGTTATCTGTGAGATGTGACGGAGTATTAAGGTGGGAGTTTAGGAGAATTAAGAAAAGGTCAGTGTTTTTATAGTTTTTATATCAAAACTTTATTTTATAAAAAAAATCCAATATTTTTTAATAGAATCATAAAGGTTAAGTTTTTTCACATTACGTGTTTATATCAACAGTTCTTGAATATATATCAAGGGTTTTCTGGAATTTGTTGACAACTTTTTCTCTTCGTTTAAAAAGTTTCTCATCTAATACCGCTAAGCTCCTGACAGGTACTGTTGGTATCAACATGTGAAGAAAATTAAACTCTTATGTTTCTACTAGAGAAATATTGTATTTATTTTAGCCAAAAAGTTTTGGTATAAAAACTGAAAATACTTTGCCCTTAACTTGCGTCCCCTACACTCTCAGTATAAGCACTTCGTAGGCCTTTAGTATAAACTAAGCATTGGCTTGAAAGTGTTTCGATATAATTTATGTGCTTAGTAAGTTTACGTTAAATAGCTCCATTAAACAAATATATGTAGACCTATTTGCAGGGGTGAATACTCTTGAGAATGTTTTTAGTTGACTTAGTATTAACAATAGTAATTAAACAAATTAAATCTACGTTAGTCACTACTCTAGTTTTACTGTCATTTAATATCTCACTAGCCAGTTGCTTCATGTGTCAATCACTGTCGATAGTTGATTTACATTTTTAACACATAATTTAGTTAACAAAAATCATAAATAAACAATTAAATTCTGTGAGGGTTTTTTCCTTCAATCTTTCGAATTAATTTCTAAATTGCTCTCAAATTTTGAAGTATTTTTCCGTCAGAATTTCCCGAGGGGGGGGGGGGACCTTGCCCGGTCCTGTTCCATGGGACACTCCCTCCTCACACCTTCCAGCCGTTCACAAAATCACTTCCGACTTGTACTTCACTGAATTTGTATGTGCCTCTCATTGTACCCCTTGAGTATCTTTGATTTTTATTTTCGTCTCTTCAGTAACGTTAGCCTGTTGTTCTGTATTATTCAACATTCCGAACATTCACCCCCCCCCCCCCTCCCGGTTCTTCATCGTTACCTTCTTCCCACCCACCCTCTACAACACAATCCCCTTTCCACTAAGTCTTGTTCTCGGCACAAGCCACTCGCGTCACCATGGCAACAAGCAATCTGAGCTTCGGGGGCCAGTCTCGACGTAATTGAATCCTGTTGATTCTGATATTAAATTAGAACAGCCTCCCTTCTTCATCCCTTTGCCCCCTCACCACCCTCACCATCCCAACTACCCTATCATCCCCCCTCAAGCCATGGCACACAACTCCACACGGGTAAAGAAAAAAAAAAAGTATCTTTCAAACTGTTGTTAAACAAAATACTCCAAGAGAAATAAAAGGGCCGAAGCACCATCAACAAACAGCAGCAGCAGAAAACTGTTGAAGTCTTGACGGAATTTATGTCGTCGAAGGGAAACAATAGAAGACAATAAACCGTGTCTTGAGGGCGCCTCCCACACTCATCCCTTCACTCCCCCCCCCCTTTACTTCAGGTTTAATGAAGTATCGCGAGGCTTCATTCAACCGGCGCGCGTCGAGTATCGGATTCCACTGGAAAATTAATCAGAGCCTGGAGCAAGGAACACACTTTTCTGTTCCGCCCCTGACTAGTTGCAAGAACCGCCCGTAGGGGAGGGAGGGGTTGACATAAGTGACCGCTTTGTGTAGTTATTGCAAGACTTTACTTCGACAGGTTGAGGGGGGGAATGCGGGGGAGATTGAATTTATTAATAATTCATCGTGCACTTCATAAAAGCGTAGATATTTCCCAGCGGATTTTTTTTTCTATCGATCTTACTACCCATCCGTGCTTTACTAATGAGAAGAGAATGAGGAAGGCGGATTCTATACTAAATGCATCAGAATTTTTTTTTTCATTGCGGGAAAGTGAAGAACCATTATAGATAAACAATCCTTAGCCCACCCGGATGGAATTCGGAGGCCGACCTACCAGTCACTGGCAAATCAGACTATATTAGTCCCCGTCCTCACCGACGCGATGCGGCTAGCCCACGTCTTAATACTTGTAATATTTAGACTAATGGGTTAGGTGATAAGGAAGGTACAATTAGGAAGGAGTGTATCCACCTTTGCTTGAAGAAATAGAGAAAGAGAATGACGACATTTTAGTATGAATCACCTCAACACATATCTCCGGTTTTTTATTCCTGATCTCTCCGTCGCCAGCAGTCAAAATTGACAAAACTAATGTCTTAGTTTGCGTGTCCACGGGTACGAGTGATATAACACTTATTTATTACGGAAGTAAACAAAATCCATGTTTAAAAAAAACATTTTGTTTCTTTAAGGAGAGAATTGTAATAGTTTAGTAGCATAAGAATGATTAAAGTAAACATCAGTCTTATGTATTGCAATTACTTACTTCACGTCAGGCAGTAACGTATAATACAAATGATGATACTTAATGAGGTATTTAATATATTTAACAAAATAAAGTGATAAATAATTCAATAACCAACAATATATAATATGTTAATTATTATTAGCACCGCGTCTTACTAACCGTTCGGGTTGTACGCGTATGTAGGCATACTAATTACACTAATGGTTTGGGAATTAGCAAGGTTTAATTGAGAGGAAGTTCACCCGCATTTTCGTGGAATGAGAGTGGAAAACCATTTAGGAAAATCCCCCCTCAGTGCACCCAACCGGGATCGAACCCCGATCTCCCCATCTTCGGCATTCTAGTCAAACACGAGTTAAGCGCCTTAGACCACGTGGCCATCGAAGCTTGTAAAAATTATGATTAAAATGTTAAGAATAGCATTGCAACAGGGAGCCACCACATTTCCTTAACTCCCTTAGTATATGAGATTTCTACCAGATGGTGCAGGCAGCACTAACCAGCCGAAGGGCAGCAGTGGAATTGCCCAGCAAACGGATGGAAAATTTAGATCGCATTCAAACTAACCTTCGGTGTTGTTTAACTATAAAGAACCAAAAATATAAATTTGTTTATCAATTTTTTTGAAACATTAAAATTGATGAGAATGAAAAGATTTAGAAAATATTATAGTAATGGTTAGAACATAGATGCATAAAATATTTATTTTTTTGTAAATATATATAAATGATTTAAAAGGTTTTTTTTAAAGGTTGGATGCAGGGAACCGGGAAAAGGGCAGTATTTTTGAAGTTTTAATGGCAAAATATTTTTTTGGTCAAATGAAATCGAATATTGCTTTTATACAAATATGAAGTTTAATTTTCTTCACAAGGTGACTTCAACAGTTTTTTAATATCTGTCAAGGGTGTCCTGGAATTTCATTAAAAAAATTCTCTTCATTTAAAAAGTTTATTAAATAATTCCACAATGCTCATGGTAGTTATTCGAGAACTGTTGAAATCACCATGTGAATAAAATTAAACTTTATGTTTCTACTGAAGTAATATTCGATTTATTTTGATCAAAACAATGTTTTGCTATAAAAACTGAGAAAACACTGCCCTTTCTCGCGTTTCCTACATACCCACCTTAACTCCTTAAAAACGAATGTGATTTTAATCCATTAAATAAATGAAGCTTTTTTTAAGCTAGATAAAAGGTTCGAACAATAAATTTAATAACTAAATTTTGACACTATGATGTGATGTAGATATATAAAATTATTTGGAAATATGAAATTGAATAAATATTTAAAAAAATAACTTTATCTTTCTTATCTGTTGAATATTGGTCCTTTTCTACTTTTTGGATATATTAGATATATCTCTGACTTGTTTCTATGCAGTATCATTCTAAAGGTTTAACGGAAAAGATGAGCATTTTATTTGGTTAAGAATGAAGGGCCTTATATCAGAAATTTTGTATTTTATAAAAGATACTTTCTACTAGAATCTTGCTATACTTAAAATGTTCATATTAAGGGCCTTCTAAAAAGTATTTATTTTATAAAAGATTAATTCTACTAGAATTCTAATGCACTCCAATTTTCATTTGAAGGGCATTTTTAAAAATTTTGTATTTTCTAAAAGATCCCTCCTATTAAAATTCTGCTATACTCCAATCTTCATATGAAGAGCATTTTAAAAAATATGTATGTAGTTACTAAATTTTATTTCAAGAATTTTTCTATACTCCCATTTTATTATGAAGGGCCTTATTAAAAATAAAAAAATTTCTTTGTGGTCACCATTGAGACCATTTTACTATATTATTAGTGTTATTTTATAGAAATGATATAAGCTATCAAAAGTAACAGCTGGAGATCACATGACTCGATGTGTGAAGGAAGATGCTTAGGAATATATTTGGTCTAAAAGGGATGAGGCTACTGGGGACTGGAGGAAGTTACATAACGATGAGTTACATACCCTCTCCTCATCACAATACATTGATAGGATAATGAATGCTCGTAGCTTACGGTTGGCAGGACCTGCAGCGTGATTGGGAGGATTTAAAACTATTTTCAGGGTACTGACTAGCAAACCCAATGGGAAGGCATAGGCGCAAAAGGGAGGATAACATTAGAATAACCTGATAGAGATAGGATGTAATGAGGTGGACTGTTAAAACTAGCTTAATATAGAGATAGGGTATAATGAGGTGGACTGGTTAAAACTAGTTCAAGGTAGGGATAGATTGTAATGAGGTGGACTGGATAAACTAGCTCAAGATAGGGATAGGTTGTAATGGTGTGGACTGGATAGAGCTAGCTCAAGATAGGGATAGGGTGTAATGAGGTGGACTGGATAGAGCTATCTCGAGATAGAAGTAGGTGGTGTACTTTAGTAAGTGCGGCAATGAACTTTAATAGTTCCTAATACCATAGAGTAAGAAAGAAAGATCCATTATCTTTCCTATTTGTCAGATAAGGCTCGTCCTATGAACACTAAAACTGTACAAATGTATTTTTCTGTATCGGAATGAAGGATGTTGTTACTTGTACTAAGGTTGGTTTTTTGTATGTCTGTGTACGCAGGTCTGCGGGAAGGTGTTCGGAAACGCGTCCGCCTTGGCCAAGCACAAACTGACCCACAGCGACGAGCGGAAATACGTATGCAGCATGTGTGGCAAGGCGTTCAAGAGGCAGGACCACCTGTGAGTACTACCGGGACTTTGAAACAAGGAAACTGACTGACCGATTGGTTACGTTCGACTGTATTCTTAGTGTATCTTGACAGATAGCAGTATTACCATGATTGATTACACTATGGCAATAATTTTATAGGCTATATCATAGTAGAAAGAAGTGAGGTAAGCTTGCTACTTTCAAGATAAACAGTTCTGGGTGGGAGTACATCTGTAGTGAAAGGTTTCAAGGCCGTAGTCAGGGGAGGGGGGTTTCGGGGTTCAACCCCCCCCCCCCCCCGAAATTATATGAACAAAATATATATGGCTTTATTTATGGTTCAAAAAATATCAAAATTAAGGTACAAGTACAAATAAGGGGGCTGTGTTACCATAAAAATCACTTCAGAGAGCTTCCAGAGGTGTTTATTATTTTAAAAAAATTTCTAGCCTTCGGCAGTTATGGTGTTATGTTGTCATAAAAAAAAAATTCAGATAATTTCTAGAGGTGTTTAATATTTAGAATTGTTTCTATTTTTCGGCGGTTAGGGGGTTATGTTGCCATAAAAAAAACTTCTGATAATTTCTAGAGGTATTTAATATTTAGAAATTTTCCCAGCCCTCGGCAGTTAGGGTGTTATAGTGCCATAAAAGACACTTCAGATAGCTTCTAGAACTGTTTTTTTATTTATAATTTTTTCTAGCCTCCGTCAATTGGGGAATGGGCCCACCAAACCCCCCCTGAAATTATTGGCTGGCTACGGCCTTGAAAGGTTTTGCTTTAAGTTGAGGATGTACGAAACACGAATTAGAGCAATATTTTTGCACTTTTTTTTAAAAAATATCAAAACATATTTTTGGTCAAAAGAAATCAACTAATTCTTGAGTACAAACATAAGAGTTTAATTTTCTTCACAAGGTGACCTCAATAGTTCTTGAATCCTAGAATGTAATAACAACTTTTTATCTTCGTTTAAAAAGTTTCTCATCTAATGCCGCTATGCTCATGACAGAGATTCAACAACTGTTGATATCACTATGGGAAGAAAATTAAATTACATATTTCTACTAGAGCAATTTTTTTTATTTATCTTCGCAAAAAAAGTTTTGCTATAAAAACTGCTAAAACACTGCACTTAATTTGCATCCCCTTGATCCCCATCTTAATAACTTATGATAAGTCCCAAGTGCATGAGTGGTTAGTAAGTATGACCATTAGTTTTGGTAACCCTGGTTCAACCTGTCATCTTTGTACTCTAATAATAAGTTAATATTCATCGTGTAAGAGCGGTGTGTATAGTATTAAGTGTTTCTGTGTTATAAGTAATCAAATCTATGTTATTGTTATTTCTTTTTTACGTTTTAATGTAGGGCTTAATTTTACTGGTACGTTTTAACATCAAGATCATTGAATCTTTAATTTCAGGGTTATAGAACAGGAAGGTGGTTTAAAATAAAATCACCCGCATTAGCATGTATAAAGCGGGATGGGAAAATCACGGCGATAAATCACATTTGGGTAAACTACCCCCTAGTACACCCTGCCGATATTCGAACCCAAATATCCTCGAGATCGACACTCCAGTCTAATGTGAGAGTGACGCCTTAGACCATGTGGTCATTGAAGAACCCGGTATTTTAAAATTAACTAGCTGCACTTAATTATTTATTTTTTTCCCCCCCATGTTTTACAAATCCGTCCGAGCTTTCCAACTACACTAATGAAATATGGATTTCGAAGGTATAATTTATAAGATTTATACCCGCATTTGCATATAACAATGATGAGAAACCATCTATATAAACCACAATCAGTACACCCGACAGGGTTTTGGTCCCAAACTCTTCGTCATAGCAATTTAGACTAGGTGAGCTTGACGTTAAGTCTGCATGCCCACCGGCGTGGTTGTTTTTCTTTTTAAATGTTCTTCTGTGTGTGATCTTGTTTTCTATCATTTTT
Source organism: Timema podura (assembly GCA_033556935.1). Taxonomy (NCBI): domain Eukaryota; kingdom Metazoa; phylum Arthropoda; class Insecta; order Phasmatodea; family Timematidae; genus Timema; species Timema podura. The sequence continues at coordinate 63,234,566 of JAVRXN010000003.1, read as the reverse complement.
ATTTCACTAATATGTTAGGCTCAACTGTTATTAAATACTTAATATAATGGTGTGTAAATGGGAAGAGGAACAGCACCAGCATTCGCCTCGAGAGAGGAGGGAAAGTCACCGCCAAGTGTACCAGTGGAACACGATGGTTCAAGTATGTGCTTGATTGATTTTTTTCCTTTCTCTAAATCAATCAAACAATGAGCTTACTAGACCGGACAAGTGGGCACGCAGTCTAAACGTCAAGCTCATTGCCAGTAATGAGGAAATCAGACTACAAATTCCGGCTGGGTTTACTGAGTTTTTCTCCCCCTTAAATGGGTGATTTTTTTTTCAATCACCAATAATCTCGTGGATACTTGAGAGAGGATGGGAATCTACCTACTGGCTGTGGTTTGTACTCAGTTGGGGACCTCTCCTGGATACTTGAGAGAGGATAGGACTCTACCTACTGGCTGTGGTTTGTACTCAGTTGGGGACCTCTCCTGGATACTTGAGAGAGGATAGGACTCTACCTACTGGCTGTGGTTTGTACTCAGTTGGGGACCTCTCCTGGATACTTGAGAGAGGATGGGACTCTACCTACTGGCTGTGGTTTGTACTCAGTTGGGGACCTCTCTTGGATACTTGAGAGAGGATAGGACTCTACCTACTGGCTGTGGTTTGTACTCAGTTGGGGACCTCTCCGGGATACTTGAGAGAGGATGGGACTCTACCTACTGGCTGTGGTTTGTACTTAGTTGGGGACCTCTCCTGGATACTTGAGAGAGGATAGGACTCTACCTACTGGCTGTGGTTTGTACTCAGTTGGGGACCTCTCCTGGATACTTGAGAGAGGATAGGACTCTACCTACTGGCTGTGGTTTGTAGGGATGATGAAAACCCCCAGCCAACTCCCAGGCTTGTTGTTACAGGAACGGGCACATGTTGACGCACCGCAACAAGAAGCCCTACGAGTGCAAGGCGGATGGATGCGGAAAGTCCTATTGTGACGCACGGTCGTTGCGACGCCACACGGAGAACCACCACAGTGGATCGACGTCCGCCGCCTCCAGCAGTGGCAGTAGCAGCGGCGCGTCAAGCAGCACCAGCACGGGGGACGAGTCGTCGCCCCTGGCCGCCTCTTGCATCCAGTACGCCCCGCCCCCGCCGCCCACCTCCTCGTCTTCGTCGTCATCGTCGTCGCCGCAAGCCAACTCTACCGCCAACGCCCCCGCGCCGCCCCCGTCCTACCCCGCGTCAACGTCGTCACCCTCCTCCACGTCTACCTCATCGTCCACCGCCACCCCCGGCAGCAATAAGTCCCCGAGCCAGCTGCAGCAGTTGCTGGCTACTGACCCGACCGCCCCTAGCCCCACCTCCAGCAAGGTGAGTGTCTGACCACATGATTCATTAATAATGTTTCCGTACAATTTTGTTCATCACTTACAGTGAACTTGGAATCACCCGCCTGAATACTTGATTTCCACCCCACTGGGGTTCAAACTAAAGTTCTTCATTATCTTAATGACAATGCCTCATAGATCTTGATTATGAGTGGCTAACATTGTTGATGAGGGAATAGGATGTTTAAGTCCAGTACAAGAACTATTATAACTCAAAAATCAAATACTTTGAGTTGATGACAAAAATATTTTGCCAATTTTACTCTTCCATGCCTATACTGCACTATGTTTAAGGAAAAAAAAAGTCCATCTTAAGGTGGGAATGTAGGAAAAAAAGGTAACGCGAGAAAAGGTCTGTATTTTTGCAGTTTTTATAGCAAAACTGTTATTTTGCCCAAATTAATAAAACATTGCTTCAGTATTTAGACATCGATTTTAATATTCTTAACACTATGACATACGCAGTTCTTGAATATCTCTCAAGGATGTGTTTAAATTTTAATGACCACTTTTTTTCTTTATTTAAAAAGTTTATCATCTAATAACGCTTTTCTCTTGACAGATATTCAACAACTGATGATATCACCATGTGAAGAAAATTAAACTTTATGGTTTTTAATAGAGCAATATTTTATTTAGTTTGGCCAAAAATAAAAAAATTGTTTGTTATAGAAACTGCAAAAAACACCCTTCTCTCGCGTTCCCTACATTCCACCCTTAAATAATCTAGTTTACTTTAGGTTATATTGTTAAGATAATTTGTGTCACATCAAGACCTAAATACATGTTTAAAAAAATTACTCTTAGTTATTCAGAACAAAACTAACACATAAATGTAAAGTATGTACTGTACATTCATTTATTTACAAAATCACCCTCAAGTTGTCTCCTATTTATAGCTATTATTTTAAAACTAATTTCTCATTTACCTCTGAACAACCTTTTTAAAGATGTTGGGGGGGGGGGGGGGTATTCACTGGGGCAACTAAATGACAAGCTCATTTAGTCTGGTTTGATTGTGACGGGTAAGTTGGGGCTAGAATCATGTTAGGGTATACTGAGGGTTGTTTTAACTAAATGGTTACCCGCCTCGGTGGCGTAGTTGGCTAACGCGCCAGTCGTGTTGAGTCAGACCACCGAGGACGGGGAGATCGAGGTTCGAATCTAGGTCAGGTGAACTGGGGGTGGTTTTTCCTAAATGGCTTTCCACTCTCCCTCCACGCAAATGCGGGTTCACTTCCTCTAAATTCAACCTTCCCAATTCCTAATCCATTAGTGTAATTAGTACTTAAGCGTATAACCCGAACGGGTAGTAAGACGCGGTGCTAAAAAAAACTAAATGGTTTCCCACTTTCTCTCTCTTACACAAATTATGGTACATTTCCTATCAATATTACCTTCCTCATCTCTTCCTCCTTTAGAGTAATTAATGTTTATAGCATGAAAGGGTACTAAGGTGCGGTGAAAAAGAAACAAGGAATTAATAACTGTGACTTGTGGAGTCCGTGGTTCGTTCCCAACCAGTTTTACTTATAAATACCGTCTTCTCTCTACGAGTGACTGTACTATATTTCCGTTAATTTCTTACAAAGGTTTATTAATTTTTATAGATTTGATTGTTTTACTTTCTCGCAATGCCTCAGAGAGAGAAAGTATTATGATCCTAAAAATACTATTAATATGAGATGTTGATGGATGTCGACTTTTCATGGCCTCTGAATCTGAAAAAGTTGTTTTTGATATGCCATATGTCTGTCTGTATCCCGACATAGAGCCGAGATCATTTTACCGATTGTGCTGAAACTTGGGTATCTAGGGTTTTTATCATGTGTGTCCTGAGGGTTTTTTAGAATTATTTATCCAACCCTAAAATTAAGGTTTGTTTACTGAACAGCAAAATGAGATCAAATCAATTTGATTGGAATCGGCTCTTTCTAACGCGCTACTCTTGTGTTCGACTAAACTGCCAAAGACTGGGAGATCGGGATTCGATCTCGGTTGGGTGCACTGAGAGTGGTTTCCCCTAAATGGGTTTCCACTAACCTCCCACGCAAATGCGGTTACACTTCCTCTAATTAAACCTTTCTTATATCTAAACCATTAGTGTAATTAATACATAGGCGTATAAACCGGACGGGTAGTAAGATGCGATGCTAAAAAAAATAGCTATTAACCATTTTGATTAAAATTCGTATCTAGGCATTGTTTAAAATTACAAACAAAATGCTGCATCCTATTTTCCCGGGAAAATGACACCTGGGGGGGTACTTCCCGACATCAGCGGATATTTCCGATTTGGATCATATCTCAGAAGTTCTTTGAGATAGACTACTAAATAACATATAAAAAAAAAAGTTGTAGAACTATTGAAAATAAAACCCTTTTATTTAAAATATATTTTTATAAAGCCACCCGCCTTGGTGGCGTAGTTGGCTAACGCGCTAGTCGTGTTGAGCCCGACTGCCGAGGACGGGGAGATCGAGGTTCGAATCTCGGTCGGGTGAACTGGGGGTGGTTTTTCCTAAATGGTTTTCCACTCTCCCTCCACGCAAATGCGGGTTCACTTCCTCTATTCAACCTTCCCAATTCCTAATCCATTAGCGTAATTAGTACTTAAGCGTATAACCCGAACGGTTAGTAAGACGCGGTGCTAAATAATAATAATAATAATAATAATAATAATAATAATAATAAAGCCAATAGTTTCTGAGTTATAAGCAAATATAACTTTTAAATCGTGGTCTGGTAGATGGGAAGTTAACTGTTTTACTCCTCGGTGGCGTAGTTAGCTAACGCGCTAGTTTCGTGTTGAGATAGACTTCCAAGGACGGGGAGATCAAGGTTCGAATCTTGGTCGGGTGAACTGAGAGTGGTTTTTCCTAAAATGGTTTTCCATGCAAATGCGGCTTCACTTCCTCTGAATTCAACCATAACAATTTTTAACCCATTAGCGTAATTAGTACTTAAGCGTATAGCCCGAACGGGTAGTAAGACGCGATGCTAAAAAAACTGCTATGCTCTTTAGTGGACCGAGATGTCCCTGTTTTCTCGGGAGCACTCGAATGTGGAATAAGGTATACCTGTCGGCAGACATTCACTTAGGGCCCACTCGAATTGCGGAGTAAAATATGCCTGTCAGCCGATCCACATGAATTGCGGAACAATCTGTAATCCCATTTAACTCCTAACCACTAACCTAACTCAACCTAGCCTAGCCTAACCTAATTTAACCTAACCTAACATAGCCCAGCCTTAGCTAGCCTCCATGTCCCATTTTAAACAAAGTCATCATGAATTTAATTTTTTCTCCGCCGTCCGTGTAAAGGTATTATCGATCTCGGATGAGTTGTTCCGCAATTGGTTTTCCCATGTTTCTCTAACAGTGTATATTATTTCATTTCACAAATCTTACAGGTATTTAATAAATGTTTCCATTTTAATATCAAAGAGAGCGAAAGTCTGTGTGGTGCACCGTACACTTTATTTCATTTGTCATTGTCTATTTTATAATTTGAAAACGCGCTTTTATGTAGTTTCATGTTTTTTTCTCTCTGTGACTTTCTTTTTGTCATAGTAAATCTATTTACAATTTGAGAACGCCTTTCTATTGATTTTTAATTTAAACTTTATACAATTGAATGCTCATGAAATCGATATCATCAACATAATTAAACGCACAAGTAGAAATAAATGGTGTATTGTTTCTTATTACTCTATATTTTGGATCTCCTCCAACAAGATTGATTTATAGGTTTTGGCTGGGACCAAACAATTTAAATCCCAACCTAAAATTACAATTCTACCCCCCCCTATACCCCCCAACTCTTGTTAAAACGTGCATATTCAGCTCAATTCCGATTTAACTTGTACGATTGTGTGTTGGCTCTCTGCCATTCGATTGCTAGCTGCGCGCAGCTCTTCTCTGATTACATGATTTGTGAGGAGGGGGGGGGGGGGGGTGTAGCGCATTTGTCACGGAAACTAGGGCGTGACGGTATAGTCCCTTTCAGCTCGCTCATACTAGTTTCTTGTTTGTAATGTCCGGAGTCATCAACTTATTTACCTTGGCAGTGTGTGTTTGGTGCGGGGCTGAGGGGGGCCCCCATGGCTTGGTGAGCAGAGTAGTCTAATTCGTGTCTAAAGTTACTCTTGTTTGATTCCAGATGACGACGAAAGATGCTACGACATCCATCCTGTTATCCGATTAGGGAATATCTTTGCACATTACAAAGGCTGGATGATATTAGGCGTACTATCTTAACTAATATGTAGAGTTCTGATGTAGTCTGTGAATGTGTTTTTTTATTCCGTGGCTGTGTTCTATGAATATTTGCAATGACGTAGCTAGATTGTATGAAGTAGATTTCTTAGAGCAAGTTTACCCTCATTTGCGTGGGTAAAGTATATGAAATTATTTAGTAAAAAAATTACCTCTTTTAGTTCGTCAGAGATTCGAAAACCAACCTCCCCCACCTTGCAGCAAACCAAAACAGACGGTACCAATGCGGGTTGGATCTGCACTTAATTTAATTAACAGTCGAATTGCATGCAAATAGTTGCTCCCATCTCTTAACCAATATTGTAAAAGTTTTTTCTAGCTATATTCCTCATCTCAATTTATCATTATTATGATTTATCACTAATTATTATTTACCAAACCACAGTGATAAGTCACATTTGAAAAAACTACCCATTAGTTCATACTCACCTGTATACGAACCCTTGACCACCCATTCAACCGGTGACCAGGTGAAAAACGAGTCTAACCTCTCAGACCGCTTGGTGGTTGTGGTTTATTTACGTTTTGGAGAGTATGCGAAAGTCTGGTTCATGCGTTGTTGTTCTAATCCTGGTCTAATCCTGTAGACCTGCACTGAATTGTCAAACTGTTACTATGAAGGCCTACTTTTTGCCATTTTTTTTTTACTCTCGGTCTGTTAAATAAATACACTTGCGGTTAGTGAGTTGTCAAAATGTTTTTTTTGGGAAGTCTTTTCCAAGCCGCAGGCATTTTTTTTTTCAAGGCATGTAATTGTTGTTACTTAAAAATTATTCATGACCCTTCTCCTTTCAAAGAGTTAAAAGAAAGGGGGAGGAATGTCCAAAACTGGTCGCCTAGGTGCGCATTAGGATACCGACTAAAAATAATGTGCTGATGACGTCACACGCAATACATGTTGTCAGCGGATTGCGATTTTGGATACAGAAAATGTGACCGAATATTTGAAAACATTTTCCCGATAGTGTTTTTTTTATTATTCGAAAACGCCGAAAGTGGTGGAAATAGTGCAACGATGACGTCAAATCTGTAGTTAGCTGTGCGCTAGATGCTTGATTTCGACTCCAGAGGAAGTTGTTTGATATTTATTATTTTTATTATCACCGCGTCTTACTACCGGTTAAGGTTGTACGCATGTTTGCTATTATTAGGTTGCACTGATCATATTTATTTTTGTTACACTGCGTTTTCTCATTCTCTATTCAGTTAATTTCAGGTGTATTCCGTTGAAATTCATTCTCCTAATTATGCTTCTTTAGACGTTATAGTATAAATCACTTAGCTCTCTTAGGATTTTGGTAGAGATAAAGTTAGAAAAAATACAAACTTCTTTCCACATACAACATTGATAACATTTTACAATACTATTAGTGTTATTTTGCTATCCACCATAAGTGTCAGCTGCAGATAACATGACTTTACGAATGAAAACATAAAACGAGATCTAGTACCTTTTCTGTCTTCCTCTATAAATAGGACTATACCCCTATTGATTTTAAAAGTGTACAAATAAATATAAAGTTGTACTATGCTAGTTTCCACCTTTCAAATCAACTCTCATTTTTACATTTTATTTTTATGTTGGCTTTATTGCTTCTGTCAACTTTAATTTGCGTATAACCCGCATAGTTGGGCATGCTGGCTAAGGCATCGAGTAAGTCAGGTCATATTTTACAGGGATGGAGAGCTCGGGGTTCGATTCCTAGCCGGGTGTACTGAGATTTTTTTTTTCTCCCTAAATGGCTCACCACTCTCCTTCCACGCATGCGGCTATAATGTATCTAGGGTGACCTGGTGGTCTAGGGGTAAGGTGTCAGACTTCTGTGCTGGGGGTCCGGGGTTCAATCCTCGGTCCCGGCACAGATTTATCTGATTTCCAAACCCTTCCTTCACCTCTGACAAGACGTGTATTAATCACAACTTGTGAATGTGAGGAATGCCTGGCCTCCACCGTGGTTCGGATTCCACATTAAACTGTAGGTCCTCCTTTTTCATCTCACAATCACCCTACCATTACACATTAGCGTAAGTGCGTATAACCCGAACGGGTAGTAAGACGCGGTGCTAAATAATAATAATAATAATAAATGTATCTAAATATTCACTTTTCCATTCCTGCTCTGTTAGTGCAGTTAAAGTCTAATAGCTTAGATGAAGGAACAATAAATGGGAACTCACTCCCTTTCTCTTAACCTATCTCTATGTGACCTAGTTATAAAACCGAGCTAATTTTGTCTATGTGACGCTTTAATTCGCTGCCCATTTGCAAATAAATATATCTCTACTTTATGAGAGTTAAGTGGGTCATAAATAATAAAAAAAAAAATAACTTTTAAAATAGAGAAAATGTGGCGTGAAGAGTAATAACGTTCATTTCGTGGGTTTTAAATCAGAAAAAAAAAAACTCACTAAAGTTACAGAGCGATTTATATTTTGCTTGTGAGGCGGGATAAATCTTTGTTTTTGCGTGAGATTAACATTTCTGTGAGATCTGCTTTCATAAAGGAATATTCTCAGTAGAGCTTTTAAACCATCCCATTCACTTATTCGTGTTGGGCATGCTATTTATTTCGAAATTGTGTTCTCATAACAAATATTTTATTGTTGAATTTTCTCCGTTCCACCGCCCGCTTTCCCTTCTCTTTATAACTGGCGTGTTATTTTATACTTGTTTTCAACCCGTTCGTTCATTTCAAACTTTAAGAAGGAGAAATGTTTAGTAAACTGTATAAGCTTTTATTAAAGACTTTTAACCTCATTTACGCAGTTGTTAATACATTTATCATTGTGTGTGTGTGTGTGTGTACATATAGGCCTATATATATATATATATGTATATATATGTATATATATGTATATATACATATATACATATATACATATATATATACACCATATATATATATATATAACCCGCCTCGGTGGCGTAGTTGGCTAACGCGCTAGTCGTGTTGAGCTCGACCGCCGAGGACGGGGAGATCGAGGTTCGAATCTCGGTCGGGTGAACTGGGGGTGGTTTTTCCTAAATGGTTTTCCACTCTCCCTCCACGCAAATGCGGGTTCACTTCCTCTAAATTCAACCCTCTCAATTCCTAATCCATTAGCGTAATTAGTACTTAAGCGTATAACCCGAATGGGCAGTAAGACGCGGTGCTAAATATTATTATTATTATATATATATATATATATACATATATATGTATATATACATATATATATACACCATATATATATATATATACATATATATACACCATTGGTGCACCTATGAGGCAAGGAAGGAAAGGGAAGCTGGACATTCTATTCCCTCTCTTCCTCTCCTCTCCTCACTCACCCCCTTAAAGATCAAAACAACCACTTCGGTGATCGTATGGTCTGGGGCAGGTTGGTCCAACGTTTTTCCACCCCAAGGGGTGATTATCACTTTGCACCACAGGCTGAAGATATATTTAGTCATCCCATCAACTTAATACAGGCCTACAAACACAACAACACATAATAAACAATTATTTTCAATACTTTTTTGTATTTTTGGTTTGTAGAATCTTTCAAATTTTACTACCATATAAAAAAAAGTGTATCAACCTCCCAAATATGTAGAATGCACGCACGCAGACTTTGACAAAACAACTTGGCATTATAAATATATATTTATATATGATTTTATTAGTTAAATAATTGCATAGTAAAATGAATCATTAACTTTTTATGAAAAAAAAATTATTTAATTCATCAAGCTATTTCACATCTACCACTGAGGCTTTCCCCTTAATTTTCTTCCAGGATACTGGGAGGGCACATTTTCAGTGAAAATGGGCTGCATTTGGCTCGCGGGCCGCCCAGTTGGATTACACTGTACTAAGAAAGTGACTCCCAAACTTTACCATATCACGAACCCCTTCCATTTTTTTTATCACGGTGTCTTACTACCTGTTGGGTTATACGCTTATGTATTAATTACTTTAATATGTTAAGGATTAACAAGGCTGGATTTTAATTAAATGTGCCAGCATTAGCGTGTAGGGAGAGTGGAAAACCATTCAGGAAAAACTTCCTTCAGTGCAACCGATCGGGATTAAACCTCGATATCCCCGTCTTCGGCGGTCTAATCTATTACCAGAGTAACACCTTAGATCATGCGGCTCCCGAATCAAGTGACCCCTTGAAGCCAATTATAAATCACCGCCCCCCCCCCCCAAATCTTCTCCGCTATACGAGGTAAAATTAAAAACCCTACGCACACATTTCTATTTTTCTACGTAGCCCATTTCATATTAATAGAATAAAAAAGATGTTTAATCGAGCAGTAATGTAAACAAAATATGTGCAAGCAAATTGTGAATAGCGAATATTTCTATATGATGTTAAAATATAATTTAAAAAAAAAATCTAGATTCATTTCACAGACCCCCACAGGAATCTTCGTGGACCCAGGTTGGCAACCTTTGTTCTAAGGCGGTCACCCTCTTAATAGACTGGAGTGCAAGCAAGATCGATGTTCGAATTTCAACTGGGTGCACTTTTAGTGGGGTTTCACCTTTGTCTTATCATTGCGGTTCATCCATCTTCTCTCCATGCTAATACTAGTGCACATCCCCCAAAATACCTTCCTAATCCCTCTGGTCTAAAGCTGTTAATAAATAACTTCGGTAATATCTAATAATACAAGTTCGACACTAACTCCGCCATTAATACACCTTCCTACTAAGCTAAGAGGGTGTGGTTCTATTCCGCATGACAAATAATAACAATACATAATTAGTAAATAGGGGCTTCCCTCTTTCACAGCGATGGTCTGTGGGTTGTATATTTTGTTGGCTCTATCGTGAAGTTTGGTGACCTGGTGGTCTAGGGGTAAGGTGTCGACTTCTGTGCTGGGGTCCGGGTTCAATCTCGTCCGGCACAGATTTATCTGAATGCCAAACCCTTCCTTCACCTCTGACAAGACGTGTATTAATCACAACTTGTGAATGTGAGGAATGCCAGGCCTCCAACCGTGGTTCGGATTCCACGTTAAACTGTAGGTCCTCCATTTCATCTCACAATCACCCTAACATTGCACATTAGCGTAAGTGCGTATAACCCGTACGGGTAGTATGACGTGGTGCTAATACTACTAATAATAGTAATATAATGAAGTTTAGTTTGTAAGGTGTGTGCTTATATAAACAGTATGTCCATAAATTCCACTATAAATAGTTCAAACTAGAGCAATAACAATAAACACTAATGGGAAGAAGGATGAAGATGGTAGCATTATAGAAAGTGTACCTGAATTCTCGTGGAAGGAGAGAGGGAAATTATTTAGGAAAAGGCATCCAACTAGAATTTAAACCCTGAACTACCCAGTCACCATCAGAAATAGATAATACGCCTTGGGTCACGTGCCCATCGCTGGGTGGGAGAAGGGTGGGGTGGGGTGGTAATATTTTGCAGCCCAATGAGAAAAGTGTCGCAACTCAAAAAATGTAATTTTTTCTAAAGAAATAAACGAAACTAATAAAAAGTTGTATGAAAATGGCCAACATTTATCTTAACATTTAGAGAAATAACTTTATGGTAATAATGTGGACTATACGTTTAAAAAATATACTGTTGATGTTTTGATCATTTCTTGTCATCCTGGTGATGTCACAAGGTTGATTAAAGTAAATCCTTTGAGTCCCTTTTATTGGTCATTTAATGTATTGTTTCTTATTTGTGACTCTCTTAATAATATTTGTGCTTCTTTTCTTGCTCATTTTAGTCAGTTATGTCAAAATATGTCGTCTTTATTCTCCAACAAACATAGACTTAAGTGTTTCAAGTATGGAGTGACATTGTTATGGTGAAAAGCGTGGTAAATCGGATCAAGAGAAAAGTGACACAGTTATCTACTTGTGGTCAGATTTATAATTATATATTTGTCGTTTTTACTGACGATGAAGGCCATCTTGTTACATATCCTTGTGGTCTTAGCTCAAAAACACACAATTTTAAGTTAAGTCACTTTTCTCGCTGTGGCGCGATTTGTTTGTTAATTTGTCCAGTTTTTAAACACTGTCCTCTCCTCTCTGGTGTTTGTCCTTGACCCTTAAGACCTCGTTGCAGACGTCCAGCAACTCCCAAACCGCGAACAACGATGGCCTAACTAAACAGCAGCTGGACCTGATCCACCAGATCATGCAACAGACGCAACAGCAGGCCGCCGCGCAACAGAAGCAACACCAGCAGAGCAGCAGCGTCAAGACAGGCAGTAGCAACAGCAAGACCACGACGGCGACGAGCAAGGCCAGGTCGTGGACGGTCCAGGTAAGACCTTGACTTTTTTTTATTTTATTTTTTTACGTTTTGAATGGAAGGTTGATTTTGAATCGATGATTTAATAAATTTTGAAATATTTTTTTTTTAGTATCGGTCACATTTCATTCCTTACCCCTCCATCACCCCTTTCCACCCAGTCTTACTACCCATCCGGGATATCCGCATATTAGCCTTATTAGGATAGGGACTGGGAATGTAGGATTTGAGAGGAAATGTTCTCAAATTTTCGTGGAAGGATAGAGGGAAACAATTTAGGGGTTAGGGTAAGAAGGACACTCCTCTTGATACCCAACGGGAGTCACGCCTTACCTCCTCACCATTGGCAAACTAGACCAAAATATATAACTGACGCATTTTTACACGTGAACACATTTACGGGTGTCGATTTTTTTTTAAAAGCCTATTATATATACAGTAGTAAAATATTGACCACTTCAATCAAATGAGTTTAAAAAAAAGCTTCCATTTAATTTTCATTTTTCATTTAATTAAACAGTATAATTGGTCAAAGCCGATAAGTTTGTTTCCAAAAAAGGTTTGTTACAGATAGCAATTATTATGTAAGTCAAGAAAATTTGATATTATATATATATTTATTTTACATGTATTATAATTAGGGGTGTGCGAGTAAGTATTTTTCATTTAAAATCGAGTTTGAATGAAAACATCGGGGTTTTTTTTTAGTTTGAATTATATAAAACAATATTTATACTGTAAATATTTCAAGTCGAACTTCTGTAATAGATTATTTTATAAATTATAAGTACAAAAATAATTTTTTCAGAATGATTTTTTTTTTTGTAAAAAAAAATTATAATAACACAAATTTTGATTTTTAAATATATTTAATGTAATTTTACTATTTTGTTTAGTTAGACAAAAAGAAATATTGAGGGATTTTATTTGCTTCGAAACAATATCTTAAAATTCAATAAATTAAACTCTGAATTTTCGAAAAAGAATAAAAAGTTCCAAATACTCACAAAATGTTTCGAGTTGTGTAAAAATATTTGGGTTCGAGTTCAAGCAGCTACTAAAACTCGATTCGAACTCAAATTTTCGAGCACTCACACACACATAATTATAATATAGCTATGCCCCATATACACTCCGTCTACCCTGAAAGGTAGCAGTCTTATGTCCCTCTCTAATAAACTGCAGCATATTGTAACCTGTCAAGGTAGGCTTACAAACCTTTCAGGGAATAAAGAGTGTACATAATTTTTTTTAAAAACACTAGATCAAAATATGATCCCTCTACAAAAATGTGGGTGCATTTAGTATAAGTCTAACTTTTTCATAATTACCCCATCAGAGTTATTAAAATGCGTTCAACCCGGATGGATATTGGGTAGTAAGACGCGGTGTGGAAGACAAAACAAACCAAATGTGACCACCCCTGACTAAGGCCTCCTCAATTTCTACTGAATCGATTCTCTGGTTTCGATTTTCCTTGTGAACTAATTGTCAAGGTTGTGACCTATATGGATTTCTGAGTAAGAATCGATATTAGAATCATGTTCTGTACTGGTATCTGGCGGCCAGTACCAGATACCACTTCTCACTATCCTTTCGGGTTTAGGAGGGAGAAACGTAAAAACTCAGATGGGAATGTAAAGAACGTGAGTTAAGGTGCAAGGCCGTAGCCAGCCAATAATTTCAGGGGGGTTTGGTGGGCCCATCCCCCAATTGATGGAGGCTAGAAAAAATTCTAAATAAAAAACTGTTCTAGAAGCTATCTGAAGTGTTTTTTATGGCAACACTACCCCCTAACTGTCGAAGGCTAGGACAAATTCCAGATATTAAACCGATCTAGAAGTTCTCTGAAGTGTTTCTTTATGGCAACATAACCCCCTAACCGCTGAAAATAGGAACAATTCTAAATGTTAAACACCTCTAGAAGCTATCTGAATTTTTTTTTATGACAACATAACACCATAACTGCTGAAGGCTAGAAAAAATTCTAAATAATAAACACCTCTGGAAGCTCTCTTTATGGTAACACAGCCCCCTAATTTGTACTTGTACCTTAATTTTGATATTGTTTGAACCATAAATAAAGCCATATATATTTTTTCACAAAATTTCGGGGGGGGGGGTTTGAACCCTGAAAATCCCCCCCTGACTACGGCCTTGTTAAGGTGGGACGAAAGGGGATACGAGAAAAATCCAGTGTTTTTGCAGTTTTTATAACAAAACCTTTTTTTTTTTTGCCAAAATAAATTAAAGATTGCTCCAGTAAAAACATATACTTTAATTTTCTTCACGTGTTGACGTCAACATTTCTTGAATATTTGCTAAGCGTGTCCTGTAATTTAATGAGAACTTTTTCTCTTCATTTAAAAAGTTTGTTGGATAATGCCACCATGCTCATGACAGATATTCAACAACTGTTCATATCAACACGTGAAGAAAATTGAACTCTATGTTTGTAATGGAGCAACATTTTATTTGTTTTAACAAAAAAAAAAGTTTTGCCATAAAAACTTCAAAAACACTAGCCTTTTCTCGTGTACCCTTCCACCCCACCTTAAAGGCGGCGTCATGCAGTATTAATGGTGATATGCAGCAGTCACTCTTGATAGATATTATCAATTCTTATAAAACAACATTAATAATATAGTAAAATATTTTCATTTGTATTTTTTTAAAGTTTCTTCCTACAAAAATCTTACTTTATAAATAATTCAGCATACTATATTTAGACATATCGGCTAGAAAAACTACTAATACTAAACGCAGCCCACTTATCTTTTTAAGTAAATAAACTGATATTAGTCTCACATCCAGACAAAATTCGGTTAGGTCACCTCTCTTGTTTGACCAAATTACAGTCTTTATATTAATTAAACCTATCGACAGTTCAGATATTTTGTGTTGTTTATTATTCTTATTTTTGTAAATCAACAGCTCAAGACTTTTTATTTTATAGACTTAAGTTACTCTTTTGTGACATCAGTAACTCTTGTCATATTAGTGAATATGTCACATGTGGACGTTCTGCAGATAAACTCTCAATTTCCTGATGGAAGGTAGTTTAATGTAGCCTATATGGTGGAGCACAAACGTTGGAGAACTTGGTTCGATTCCATGTGATCTTTACGAAGGTAATTACTATTTGTCACCCGCCTCGGTGGCGTAGTTGGCTAACGCGCTAGTCGTGTTGAGCTCGACTGCCGAGGACGGGGAGATCGAGGTTCGAATCTCGGTCGGGTGAACTGGGGGTGGTTTTTCCTAAATGGTTCTCCACTCTCCCTCCACGCAAATGCGGGTTCACTTCCTCTCAATTCAACCTTCCTAATTCCTAATCCATTAGCGTAATTAGTACTTAAGCGTATAACCCGAACGGGTAGTAAGACGCGGTGCTAAATAATAATAATAATAATAATAATAATAATAGTAAATGTCTGGGCGCAAGAGATGGGTGTGAAATTATTATAATTACTCTATTTGGTTACATAAAGGTTGTAAGTCTTGAGCTTATAAATTAATTCGGTTTAAAAAGTTCACTTTAAATGTCTCATTTAACAAAAATTAGATGTGTATACGATACTCTTTTTTTTTTAATAGTTAATACAATTAATCGACCGCCTCTATGGCCTAGTGGTTAGAATTCCTGGCTAAAGGTCCAAAGGTTCCGGGTTCAATCCACGGCTCTCCCAGAATTTTTCTGTAAAGCAATGAGTCTGGAACGGGGTCATACTCAGCCTCGTGAAGAAAAATGAGGAGCTACTTGAATAAATATAGTAGCAGCTCGTGTCGAGAAAACTGATATTAACGACTGGAGAGTTTATTGAGTTTATTGTGCTGACCACATGACACACTCTATCCACAAATGTTAGCACTACCATCACTAACGGTGGTGGCCGTTCGTTTGATCTAGGTCGCTTGCCGGTTCACGACATGGAGGTTTTTTTAGAACAGTTTATCACAACAGTTATTTAGTGGTTTAATCTATGAGATGAGAATGAGCAGGGTATTTTGATTAAAAATGCACCCAAATCATTGCGGTAAAAACTACACCCCCGCTACCATACTCATCTTGCCAATGGCATGCCAGCTTATGTCGAGCTTGACCCACTGGAATAGATCACCTACGGGGGGGGGGGGGGGGGGGGCGCGTTTTTCTTTGTACTTTTTTTTATGGTACTTGAATCTTACAAGTCTTTTTTTATAAGGCTACAAATATAATTTGTTTTATGAAAATTGGTAATGACCAATTTGAGATCATGGCGAGTTAAAGTGGAGTAGATTTATATCCCCCCTACGCAGATAAACAGCGAGACTGGCTGGAAGCCAATCTCTGTCATCTCACTTTGTGCAGATTTTTGATATTTATCCACTTTCTGTTTGATCTGAGGCTTTTCTCGCCTCCTGACAGAAGTTGATATATTCCAGACGAACTTAGTCGGAAAAGTAGGAATAAAGACAGTTTTATTGTAGCAATTTTTATTTTGTAAAGATATTCAGAACTTTATTACGTTGCCCTAGAGATGTCAGCTTATGTCTCTTAGAGTGATTTTATATGATTATTATTTTTAACTGGAGATGCTACGAAATGAAATATCGATATTTAAACCAGTCTTCGATGCTTCACGATTTTTTAAATATATATATATGCGGACATATTTTATCCAAACGTTCTACCTTCCTCCACCCTTCCTTATGAGCGTAAATATACGGATATCTCGGATGGGTAGTAAGATGCGATGCAAATAATAACATATCTAGCCATATATATATACATATATATATATAGAGAGAGAGAGCTAGATTGACATATTATTACATGCATCGCGTCTTACTACCCATCCGAGATATCCGTATATTTACGCTCATAATGAAGGTTGGAGGAAGGTAGAGTTTTTGGATAAAATATGTCCGAATTTGCATGTAGGAATATTATAAAACACTTTAGAAGAAAAAAAATATACAAAATACCCGGCCAGAATGTTAATGACCCACCAACTTCCCTGTCAACGGCAAACCATGTCAGACAAGATTGATAGGGTCAGTTTCATAGTCAGACTTAGTACGCCTCGAGTTCAATGCTATACTGAATTCAAGACGACATCTAATTAGACTTTAATTAACTGGGCCAGTTTCGCAAATTAAACAGGCCCAAATGAAACCATTCTGTTCTTGTTAGGTGTCAATCTGTATTTAGTATTAAACCGCACTTGAGGCATACTAAGTCTAACTATGGAACTGACTCATAGTCTGCGTGCTCACCGATACGATTTTTATTAGATCTGTTAAATATTTTCTTTTACTATGAGGGTAATTAAGGGCTAGTGAAATGGAGGGTAGTTTGAATAAATTGGACCAGCTTTATCGTTGTAAGAGGGTGGGAAAACTATAATGATAAATAAAATGTGGGAAAATCTTCCATATGCAACCGGTTGGGATTTGAATCCCTGGCATCCACATCACTGGAAATCTCATATAAGTTATTGGAATCTTGACATCTTGGACCTCTTTTTTTTTTTTTTAGCATCACGTCTAACTACCCGTTAGGTTTATACTCTTATACACTAATTACTATAATGGTTTTAGATATTGTGAAGGTTCAATTTAGAGGAAATGTATCCGCCTTTGCGTAGATGAAGAGTGGAAAACCATCTTGGAAAAATTATATTCAGTACACCCAACCGAGATTCGAACCTTGATCTCCTCGTCATTGAAAGTCTAGTCTACTGCGAGAATAGCGTCTTAGACCATGGAGCCACCGAAGCGGTTCCCAGACCTTTGATCACCAGTGAAGGTATATCTATTATGCTCCCCTTATTTCTCACTCTGTTTTCCAAAATAATTTATAGACATTTCTGTGGTTAAAATTTAAATCGATACATTTCAAATTTTTCCTAAAACAAGAGACACAAAAAAAAAATTGTAAAAAAAACTGTTAGTGTCGCAAACTAGATATCATCCTTGGAAAATCGTATGTGTCTTTAAGAAAAATCTGGAAAAGTTCGGGAATTTTGAAACCCTTCATTTTATCTTCCACTTAGGCTTTTTCTAAAAAAAAAATAATCATGATTATTATTGGAGGTATTTTGTTTTATATCAATAACCTTCGTTCCCGAATCACACAAAACCAAAATATCAATTGATTACATTTCCAAACCCTTTCTTCACCTCTGACAAGACGTGTATCAATCACAACTTGTGAATGTGAGGAATGCCAGGCCTCCACCGTGGTTCGGATCACACGTTAAACTGTAGGTCCTCCATTTCATCTCATAATCACCCTACCATTACACATTAGCGTAAGTGCGTATAACCCGAACGGGTAGTAAGACGCGGTGCTAATAATAATAATAATAATAATAATAATAATAATAATAATAATTTCAATTTCAATTTCAATTTCAATTTCCTTTATTATAGTGCCGACCAACAGTCGTAAGACCTATAACAGGCGGGCACTGAAAAGCACACAATTACATACCCTACAATACATACATTTACATAAGAAAACATGATAGACAAAAAATGGCCAAATAATGCCATACACCGATAAACAACCACAAGACAAAAAAGTAGTTAATAATGATAAGAATAAAAAGTAACCTTAAAAATAAATAACCAAATAGTGGTTAAAAGCAGTAACATTTTGCAAAAAATAGATCATAATATTGTAAACTTAAACAATGTAAACTTAAATAGTATTAAATAATATAGGCAGAACCTCTACAAAATAAATTATTGATATGGGATATCCTTAAATAACTCTCTGAGTTTAGCTTTCCTTTTATGATAAAAGTCGAATTCGACAAATCTAGAATTGGCACTATGGATACAATGACCTATAGGGCTTACCTTGTAAGAGCTATTAAGAAAAAATAATTTTTGATTACGAGAAGCCCGAGAAGGGATAAGAACGCCTACATGATCAAGGGCAAATTTGCAAGAAATTATGTTATTGAAAATATTAAAAACAAAAAGGGCATCACAATAAAGTCTACGCGAGAAGAGAGTTTGGAGCCCTAATAGGTTTCGAATTCTATCATAATCATAATAAATCCGGTTACTAAAGTATTTATCATAGCATGCAGCAACAAATTTTCTTTGAACGTTTTCTAACCTAAGAGAGTCAGTTAAGGTAATTGAATTCCAAGCAACAGTAGCATATTCTAACTTAGATCTAACCAGGGCATAATACAGACATAAAAAACAGTCAATTTTCTTAAATGATGAAGTAATAAATTTAATAAGCCCAAGTAGTTTCAATGACTGGGAAATGACATGGTCAACATGATAGTGGAAATAAAGTTTGTTATCCAGGAGGACACCAAGATCATTAATACAAAGGGTGCGAACTATGTTATCACTGCCCAATGTATAAGTAAAAAAGAAAGGATTAGTTTTCCTAGTGAAAGATATAGATTTGGTCTTAGATTTATTGATAGACATTCCATTTTCCAAAGACCATTGTAGAATACCATTTACATCATTTTGTAAATCTATACAATCTGCAATTGAATTGATAGTTTTAAATAATTTTACATCATCAGCAAAGAGTAAATAACTAGAAGAGTTCAAATATTTACCAATGTCATCAATAAACACATTAAAGAGAAGAGGACCTAAATTAGACCCCTGTGGTATGCCACAGGGTGCTAAAAATGTATTTGAGCTGTGTGAATCAATTTTAATAATGAATGATCTTTCATGCAAATAACTGCTGAGCCAATTTACATATGAGTGAGAAAGTCCAAAATTACCAAGTTTAGCGAGAATAATATTATGCTGACATAAGTCAAATGCCTTACTTTGGTCAAAATAAATAGCATCAACCTGACCTTGGGCAGAGACTTGAGGGGCAACATGCCCAAGAAATTCTACTAAATTAGTTACAGTAGATTTATTTTTTATAAAGCCATGTTGATTATCTGAAAATTTATTTTTAAGGTGGCGAAAAGTATGCTCATGTATGATTTTCTCGAATACTTTGGAGAAAGTGTTTAAGAGAGAAATTGGTCTATAATTACAAACATTTGTTTTTACCCCCTTTTTATAGATAGGTATGACAACAGATTGTTTCCATGTACGAGGAAAAGTTTCATTTGACAGGCTAATGTTAAAGATATAGGCTAACAAAGGGCTGAAAATGCTGGCACAGCCTTTAACAATAAAACTTGGAATTCCATCTGTCCCGGCACATCTAGAAGAACTCAATTTTTTAATAGCATTAGCAACATCCAAGGGTGTAATGTGGCATGGATACAAGGGCGCGCTAGTTTCAATAACGGGGCAGGGTAAAACAGGAATAGCTGAATTATAAACGGAATGAAAGTAGGTCCCAAACTCATTAGCAATTAATAAAGGATCTGCTATAGATTTGCCATCAATTTCAAGGTTGGATGGGAAAACTTTATTCGTACGATTATTTTTAACAAATTTCCAAAAATCTTTAGGTTTGCATTTAATACTATTTTCAATTGAGTTCATCCAATTGGCTCTGTCTATAATCAAAGTAGTTTTAACTAATTTACGAAAGTTAGAAAAATAATAATAATAATAATAATAATAATAATAATAATAATAATAATAATAATAATAATAATAATATAATAATAATAATAATAATTGATTACATGCTGTTAGTTGGTTCACTTTTAATCGGACAAACTTCTAACGACTTATAGTATTTATTGCCACGCCATGGAATATGTTAAAACGAGTTGTGGTTTTCATTTGTTTCTATCCGTGCGTTTGCACGTGTGTATTCTTTCGCATATGTGATAAACTGGACTGAATTAGTGCAAGGGCTCTAATAAGCTATTGAGGTTGATTTATATGGCCTTATTAGGCGCTCATTGTGGTCATATATGTCTGTGTGAGCTTGTGCGGGGGTGATTTGTGTATTACTCAACTATTGATCGAACAGGGATGGAAGCAGGGCTGTCTCTTTATAATGGCCTCACAGATGAAAGGGACTCCATTGTGCTGTAATCTATAAAATGCTCTCTTACCCAACAATAATTTTCAAATTACATATTGAAGGTGTTAAAAACGTTCAGCTTCACGCTACTGCTTATCACGATGTTAATATTTTGATTCTGTTTTGCGGCTCTACTAAGCGTGGAAAGATGTAACAAGTTTGGGTGAAGTGTTAAGGGTTAAATTTAATTGATAATTAATCGAACACTTAGGGAGGCATTCGTGAATTATCTCAATTAAATTTAATCACCAAATTGAGCCCTACTAGAACAAACCTAGAGAAATCGAACTCACATAAAAGCTCGTTAAACATTTATGGAAGCTTTTTTATATATATTTAATTATTGGAATTATATTTTGTATAATTTTCCTTAAAAAATATTGGTTTTCATGAATGTGAGCTAAATTTTTCATAAAACCCGTATTGATGAGAATGCGGCTCGTATGATCTGGTTCCCTATGATGCGGAAGGTCGGGTGCTAAATATTTGCCAGCTAGACTGGAAATCGTTTTAGCTAAAATGGTTTTATCATACACTCTCTCCATTTCTACCCACGCCAATGTGAGTACTTTTCCTTTCAATTTTACCCTACTCATCTCTACCTAATTAACACATCATAATTAAATAGCGTATAGCCGGGCGGTCTTACCTCGTCGCATATTTCCTTTCTTTTTGAGACGTAAAGGGAGGTTTTTTTTAAAAAAAAAAAAGCAAAACTGTCCGTGTTTTTAAAGTGATGTTGCCAAGAATTAAAATAAATGGTACGGTGCAACGCACAGACTTTATCTATCCTTTACCTAAAAGGGAAGACATTGGCTTAAAACCCTTAAGATATTTGAAACGAAATAATATATATTGTTGCAGAAACATAGTGTCATAAAGAGCATCACATTCCACCAAAAAGCATACATGAAATATTATACACTGTTACAGAAAAATATTGAGAGAACAGGGGCATGGTTTTATAAAAATATATATTTCAGTTTAAGTGTTTTATTTTAAATAATAGTAATAGTAAGTTACAACGTATCTCTGATAGTTGCGGAGATATGATGCAAGGTACCCTCTAAGTAATTTTCCAAGAAAGAAGAGATGTTCATTTTTATTTATGTTAAACAGTGCCTCGATACGAATTTTAATAAAATAAATTATAGCCGAGTTTGATAAATTAGACTTATCAATAAACTACCCCTTATTCTAGGTTCAGATAGATAATTCCAAAAGTCACTCTGGACCAGTAAAGTGGTTTCGGCTCTAGGCTGAAATACAGACACAGAAGAAGACCAGCAGCATCGTGAAAACCACTTCGGGGTCGACAGCCATCAAAATCTCGAACTCGATTTTTTTGTGATCACAATACTTCCTCTCTTTGAGGGGTCACGAGAAAGTAAAAATAGTAACGTGATTATATTTAGGGTGGGGTGGACACAATTAGACGATATATACTGAGGAAAGTGATGTACAACCTGCTGAGGTTTGTCTGACGTCCAGTGGAGCTCATATGAGGGACATTATCTACACAAAGTGTAGCATACTGTTTGATTTTAATAAGCTAGGGAATATTTACTTTTCAATTAAAGTGTTAATTTTCAAGTTACTAATCTTCTAATTGTTTCGGCACCACCTTGTATTATCTCAGAATATATTTATCTTAAATTTTGTTAATTAAAAAAGTGCATAATCTGATTTCTTAATCTGATTTCTGTATTGATAACAGTGACATCTAACAGGTTCCGATAGAATGAAACCTAGGTTGGGGGATTAGGTGGTAACAATCGATTTTCTTCAAGAGGCAATTATTACCTTTTTTTTTTTTTTGTGAAATGGAAGCAATGTAAAGTGTGAACCGAGTTCTTCCTTTAATTGTAAAAGCCATATTGTCTTCCTGTATTCCTTCTGTTTATAATGTTGTGTTCCTTCCTGTTATATGTTTCCATCCACCTTTCCTATTACCTTCTTCCAAATATAATATAAATACTTTGCGATTTAAATTTTAAATGCAATATTTCAAGGTTTGATAGTCAATGCGATGTGTTTATTTTAACGGTTATTTATACATAGTTTATGTTTATTGGATTTATATATACCCCTAATACCTTAAGCAAAAAAAATCATGATATTCCTGTACATTTTAAGAGATTAAAAAAAACACATGTCCTTTTTTTCTTTAGCAAATATGGTAACTTTACCGGACGGTTAATGAAATGTGAAAAATAAGACACTAAACAAAAATATTACCCAATCATTGTTTAAATAATGTATTATGTTAAAGTCTGACTTGTTTCCTCGAAGATTTTGAGAAAATGAAATGTCTTCATCGGAAAATATAAATCAATCTCCCCATCTATCGGCATTATGACCTTCTGGTAATTTTTAATTGAGGATTTCTTCCACTAGCCTATGATGAGCCAACGTCAGGTAGTAGCCCTTTTTTTAGCACCTGCTCGGGTTATACGCTTATGTAACAATCACGCTAATGGTTTTAGGGATTGTGAAGGCTACATTTAGAGTGAGTGTAACCGGATTTGCTTGGAGAGAGAGTGAAAAACCATTTTGGAAAAAACCTCAATACACCCGACCGAGATTCGAACCTCGACCTCCCCGTCATCGAAATATAATCTTCTGCGAGAGTAGCGCGTTAGACCGGGCATGTGGCCACTGAAGCTGGTCAATAGCTTGTTGAAATAATTTATTGAGTAAAAGTAAAAATATTATAATAATTAGAGCTTACACTTATTAATAATACCCTTAAATATTTTAAAGCTTACTATTTATTTCAATTCAGTAAATGTTTATCTATCAAAATCCTTTCACAATTATTATTATTAATTTAACAAACACTATTCCACAGCGAAAAAATGAAAAGAGATTTTAGCTAAAACAAAAGGTAATACTTAATGTAATGGTTTTTTTTTTCTTTCTAGTAGTCTACATTCAACACCAAGACTAATTTATTTCCAGCACCGCGTTTTACTACCCGTTTAAGTTATACACATCTGCTACTATACTATGACGTAATCACTCTTTCACTGTGTCATGTGCTACAAATCTACTTTACACTTTCACTCAAAAACCACTACACCGATTGAGCTGAAATTTCCCATGGGCATAACACAAGACGTTCAGTTAACATATAGACTAATTCAAATAACTTATACCCGCCTAACCTAAAATACCAACCCTTCCCCCCATGCCCCAACCTCCCTTTGCTCCCAGACGTATTTCCTGAACCACTGGGATTGGGATTCGTCCTTCGGGGTGAGCGCGGGGTGGGGGGGGGGGTTACTCACAGACTCTAGACTTCGAGACCCCATCCCCACTCCCCTAGGCACCCCTAGAAGAATCTCCGTAGTTGAAAAACCACAACACATATTAAGCTAAAATTTCACATGAGCATAATTCATACGTTTGGTTAGCATATAGTCTAATTAAAATTACTTATACCGCTTAACCTAAAACACCGTTCCCATTCCCCGCCCCCTTCCGCCTCCAGACATATTTCCTGAACCACTCGGAATAGGGAGTTGCCTTTTGGGTGGGGGTGGTGGGTTGGGGGTTGGGTACTCCCAGGTGCTAGACTTCGAACCCATTCCACCCCCCATCCCCAGCCATCCCCGGCAACCTCCGGATGAATCTCCGTAGCTGAAAAACCTCGACACCGATAGAGCTGAAATTTCGCAAGAGCTTAGATTTTCGGTTAACATATAGACCAGTTAAAATTACTTATACCGCTTAACCTAAGACACCACCCACCAACCTCACCTAGTACCCCATGACGTATCACTGGAACCAATGGGGAGAAGGGGTCGCCTCAAATTATTAACAGTATAGGCCTACTTTCAATATTTAAATACCCATAAAAATGTGTGTCCATTTTTAAATCAAGAAACTGATACATATTAATTACTGGCGCGCAACACATCCGGCCTCTTTATTGGCCTGATAACCACTAGTATAGACTAACTACGCCAACATGTTAGGGATGATAAGGTTGGATATAGATTAACTGTAGCCGCATTTGGGAGTTACAATAAGGCTTTGACCCTTTGACCATCAAAGCTGGTCGCCAAAATTACTCGTATTGAAGAATTAATCTAAAGGGATGGGGATGGTGGATATCTTAGAGTAAATGCACCAGCATTAGTGTGAAGAGTGAAAAAAAACGCATGTGTGAAACCACCTTCAGTTCAACCAGATTCGAACCTCGACCTCTATATCTTTCACCTATAAATCTATCCTATAACTGGTCTCATGGTATAGGGCTCAAAGCACCTGTATGCTGACCCATAGGTTCTGGGTTCGATTCCTGGCTTGTACAGGGGGATCTTTCCTGAAAGGGGAATAATTCAAATGGTCAGCAGGGTTATTATGCTTCAGTTAGGTTAAGATTTACATTGAATTAACACCGTCATATTCACTTGCATCACCCCCTCATCTCAACGGGGCATGGAGAGAACCTTCACGTAAACAAAAAGTACGATTAGTACATTCGGACGTACACTAGGCAATAGTACATTAGTACCGGCTAGTCTTTCCGCAAACTGAGCTACAGATAGTTTTAACCCAGACATGACTTTTTTTATTGTATTAATCTATTCTATTGCGAGCCTGACGCCTTAAACCTTGTCATGGGATAGTGTTTCTATTTCCACGTACAATATATGATCTCACAATTTATAGTATAACATTCCCCAGTACTATGTTTATATCGTTAATATTATTGGTTTTAATTTGTAGTTAATGGCTAACAACAGGTTTTTCTGTCCGGTCCCAGCAATTGCAGCACTAAACTAACGCTCTTCTTAAAATGGACGGCGGAAGTTGCCGGCCTTGGCCAACTAATAAAGAAACAAATTACGTAACTGCTTCAACGGCGCATGTCACTTTCGTACATATGGAAGGAGGTGCAGTCTCATTTTCATAGCAACAACCTTATCTGGCAGCTTGAAAAGCTCCTAGGATCTATATTTTTATAGATCTACTTTCACGTATGTGAAATGTCATCTAACCAAATAAAGGATTATGTTGACAATCAATATTTAAAAAAGTCTTAATATTATATAAAATATCTAAATGTTATTTCTTTGTTTAGAAATAATCATAAGCTTATTTAGTTTTAAAAAAAAATTCTGTTGGGATGCACTCCTAGGATCTCATTTTAATCGCATTAATCAGGATTTAGTTCCAATATTTTTAATCTGTCAGGTTAGCAATCCTCCTGGCTATATACACTAAATTTTAATGTTACGAATGAATCGTAACATTAAAATTTAGTGTTTTATATATAAACCCTAAAAATCAATTTCCTGTTCCGTAGTAATAATAAAAAATTAAAAAACTTTTAAAACAAATGAAAAATGAATAAATATAATTATAAATTTGATAAGAATGTAAATTAGCAACCACGTGGTCTGACTCAGTGAAGAGAAGGGAGATACGTCTTGTTTGGGGTGGTTCGGATAATCAATGTCCTAGAACAAAACACAGGATGGCTTTCAGAGTGGAATATACTCCGCCAAATATACTCAAGGGGCGTGAAGAGTATTATTACTACGTTCGACACTCACATCAATGGTCCCGTGGACTAAGACGTCATCCTCGTTTGATCTGATTCGCCGTTTTGACAGGTAGGTGGGGGGAACAAATTCCGACCGATTGTACTGAGTATGTTATGTTCCTAAAGGTTTGCGCATATTCGTAAAATTTCCCACTTTCAAGCAAGTTATAATAATCCTTATCAGGCTCATTAGGCGAACCAAGACGGTCGCATAGGCTGAAAAGGTCCTAGGAGTGCATCCCGACAAAAAAAAATATTTAAATTAAATAAACTTATGATTATTTCTAAACAAGAAATAACATTTAAATATTTTATATAATATTAAGATTTTTTTAATAATAGATTATCAACATAATCCTTTATTTGGTTAGATGACATTTGGGTTAACTTTGTCAGCGAATCACTTTGATATTTAATTAAAAACTTAGGAGTGTATTAAAAGAAAAGTTAGTGAAAAGGGGTTAGTATTTTTGCGTACATTGATGAAGTTGGGGGAGATGGAAGAGGCTACTATTTTGTATTTATTTATCTATATTTTATTTGTTACAGTAGTTTGGCACCCTAGTATTATTATTATTATTTTTGATTCACACAGGGGGCGCAGTTCATTTATATTATTCAAAATACAAGTGGGGTGCAAACTTTAAAGTCTCAACTAAGGCTCATGAAACCCTTGAGTCTGCTCTGATCATTATCCTAAGCATGTGAACAACAAACAAACCCGGGTCACCTGCTTCAGGGACCGAATGGTCTAAGACATCACTCTTGTGTTAGACCAGCCTGATGATGATGGGAATATCGGGATTCTAATCTCGGTCAGGTCTACTGAGGGTGTTTTTATCTAAATGGTTTCTCACTCTCCTTCCACGCAAATGTTGGTAGATTACCTCTAAAATTCTTCCTTCCTTATCCCTACTCCATTAAGAGTAATATTCATACCATGAGTTTAACCTGAATAGTAAGTAAGATGCGATGATAAAAATAAAAGCACTCTCTAAAGTATAATAATACAACACTTTCAATAGATACTGACTATTTATCTATGTTTCCTTTATAACATTTGAATTAACTATAGATTTTGATCAAAATTACCTCACACAGACATACTCGCGAAATGTTTTCTGGCTCTTTTTTTTTTTATGCTTCATCCCAGGCTATTTTGGCAGCTGCCATGGTGAAATTTTACTCTTAAACACTATTTAATTATGCTTGGCACTCAAAAAGTAACGTAAAACATAGGTTACTATTATGTTGGATTGTATACTATTCATCAAAAATGTTGAAATTTTATTAAGTTTATTTTGAAGATAAGAAAAATGTGGTGTACAAATTAATTTAAAAGTGTAAAAGATATTAATTTTTAAATAAATTGAAGATGAAAAGAGAAAATTGGGGTTAATCTCTAGGCTACCATGATTAAAAAATTCGTCAAATTCCTTTGCTCGGCCAAATTTGAGGGTGGAATTGATTAATGTGTTATACATTTCATAATTTATTTAAAAAAAAAAATTATCAAGAAACTTGTTTCTTAAATACAAACACATTGAACTAAGCTATATATTTCTAACTTGAGACTTTAGTTTCAAAACTTTTAGCTTGATAAACTAAAAAAGGGGCGTGGGGGGTAGCCGGTTAAGAGTAAATGTATGGATAGCCCAAATGGGTAGTAAGACGTAGTGTAAACACGAGAAAATAGCAGTGTTATATATTATATATATACTGCTATATATATACAGTGTATATATATATACACTGTATATATATATACACACTGCTATTTTCTCTATATACAGTGTATATATATATATACACTGCTATTAATTAATTGTTTCTGTTTGTTAAGGAAAAAAGAATAAATTACATAAATACGATATCAGAAGAAATTACCAACCATTTCATTTACAAATGAAAATACCTTCCACCCCTTTCCTAATTAAAATACTGCAGACTAAAAGACACCTTGTTTATAAATAAGTGTATGGTATACGTTTGCTATTTAATTAGCCTCTTAAATCAACCAAATAGAAAACGCAAGCAAGATTAATTAGTAATTAGGAAACCGGATCCGTCCGGTTTGTTTCACTTTGGGCATCTTGGAACGTGGGAGAGTTTCCTTCCTTTTGTTTCCTACCAGTGTGAGTAACACTTCCACCTTAAATTACTCTTTTGTCTCGAACAATTAATTTCAATCTAGGAAGACCTTGACAACTTCAATTTAATTAATGGTTTTTTTTTGTGTTTAATTTTTTACGGGGATTAGGAAACAATATTGAATATAGAATGGAAATTTAAAAATAGATTTTGTCTATCACGGAGTAAAAAATGTGCTTAGCTATGTTCCTTTATATTTATATATATTTTTATATACATAATTATTTTTATATGAAAAACCTACTACGCTATTCTTTTATTTATAAGAAATTAATAAATTACAAGAGAACATGTTCACTCATTATCAATATATTTCGTCAAAATTGTTCTTAAACATTATTCTCTTCCCAAGTATTTTTACATAATTAAAAGGAAAAGCACTTGCTACTTGAGTTATGAAACCAATAAATTCAGTCTTGGAATGTATACAAATTTGAGCAATAAATAAGCTAAGAAAAGTAATTTCAAATAATCACCTTAACCCAGGACAACCCATTCTAGCACTCTCCAAACCTCCATGGCGTCAGTCCACAATCGAGCCATATCTACCGAGCGTCCGCCGTCTGTTGGCGAAGATAGCGCCATCTTTCTTGGATATAGGGTGTCATGTGGTCAGCATAACGAACCCTCCGGCCGTTAATCTCAGTTTTCATTCAAGTAGCTCCTCATTTGTCCTCACGAGGCTGAGTTGACCCCGTTCTAGACCAACTGCTTAACAGAAAATCTGGCAGTACTGGGGATCTAACCCGGGACCTCTGGAAATGTAGCTGGAACTCTAACTACAAAGGCGGTCATCTCTAGCACTAGGAAGTTCAATATCGCCTGTACACACTTTTGAGGCCACACAGTCTAAGGCGTTACTCTCGCAATAGATTAGACTGCCGAAGATGGGGAGATCGGTGTTCGATTCCGGTTGGGTGCACTGAGGGTGGGTTTTTCCTAAATGGTTTTCCACTCTCCACGCAAATGTGGGTACATTTCATTTGAATTAAACCTTTCTAATCCCTAACACATTAGTGTAATGAGTACATAGGCATGCAGACCGAACGAGTAGTAGTACGCGGTGCTAAAAAAAGTACATATATCGCCCATATGTAGCACACACCACCTGCTAGGACCTAGACTTGGCCTCCCGAACCATTCAACCACGGGTTTAGTTTCGTTTTAAGGGAGACAGTTAGCTGCCTTGCAAACACGGAAAATAAAGAGAACTCCTTTTCGGTTTTCCGTGACGTGATTGCACAATGGACAAGTTCATTGGAGCGTGACTAAATGTTTCCGTGCGTACGGAATAAAGATACAATTTGGCGGCGTATGTGTGTGTGTGTTTTCGTGTGTGGGAAGTTGTGAATGAGAAACTGGTTCCCATGAAAAGGTCTCTTTTCGCATATTGATTACATCACACAGGAAGGAAAACTATTTATTTCCCGACCGCGGATATAAACTAAGCTTACAAGTCACATCGGTGGGCTCGCAGACCAAACTTCCGTCACTTGTAGTCTTTTCTTACGTTACTTGGAAGGTTGGGGTTCGAATCCTCTTCCGGATGTACTGAGGGTGTTTTTGTGTGTACATAAATATTATCCCACTCTTTATCCACGCAAGTGCTGGTACATTTCCTCTCATCTCTATTCTCATTAGTGTAATGAGTTGTTAGCCCAGACAGGTAGTAAGATGCGATGAAAAAAAAAGCTACAGTTAAAATTAAATACATAGTGTGGTATAGAGAATTGCCTTAAGAAGAACACGTTTAGAAAGTTTAAGAAAATAATTTTGATAACTCACTATTGACAAAAATGGAACATATTTATATTACATATGAAGGGTACAGGGGAAAAAAAAAGGGAGAATCACTTTTTTCAGGGCAGCAACTTTCATATCTAAAAATCCATAAGGACCCCAGCAAATACTTTTTTAAAAACTAATTAGAGACCTCTTTTAACCATAATCTAAAGTGCATGATAAATGTCCCATGATTTTCTAACAGATGGCAGCACCACCTAAATTTGAGCGAAAATTGACTCCCCCTTTTCTCCTGTACCCTTCATAAGTTAAACGGGACCAAAATAACTTATGATAAGCTCGTTTGTTTGCATACCGGATTGTCGGATTAAATTCTTGAATATTTGACTTGAAGCAGGGACTGTGACTGAGAGTATTTTCCAAATAATTATATCAATTATTAATAGGTCTAAATTTTATTGAAACAGCGTATACACTTTGGGGCACATCACCTGAGAATAAAATTCTCCCTAAAACTATGTGTTTAGAATGGTTTCTTCACGACGAGACAAACGAAAGTTTATTTAATAATTCTCTAAGTTATGTAAAGTTAAAAATCGATTTGATGTAGGGTTTTAAGGATGTACAAATTAGTAGGAGAAGTGTAAAAGTAAGCAGATTATCCTAATTTTTTAATAAATTGATGTACTGTACCTCACGGCTCTTGGGTGGATTAGTTCGTTTTTCTTCCCAAAGCTACTGAAGTTGGCTTGTAAATGAAAGCCAAGCATTACCTAAAGGGACAAGGAATTAATGGAAAGTACAGTCTTATGGTCATAAAAATAGCATTTGTTTTATTGATAACAATGTATCCAAGGGCTATGTCATGTGTTGTGAAGTTGTCATTAAAAAAATTTTTTTTTTTGCAAATGTTGCCAATTTTTATCCCTAAAAGCTAATTATAATGACCTTTTGTTAATGTTGGCTGATCTGTATTTATTTTCTATGTCCTTTTTTTTATGTCAAACCGACTATATATAATTTTTTCTACCGTTGCCGGGGTCTGGGCTCCGGACTGGCTGGCAAGTACCATCGTGCTGTTTCCCCCGTGTCACGTGGTGCGTGACGTCAATACTACAACGTTGCCTTTCCTTCTCTCGCGAGTGGGGTGGGAGGAGGGGGGAGGGAATATAACTGTTAACATTTTTTCTCCATTTATTTGATCAGAGGCCAGCAGGGAAATAGGTTAATAAGTGAACGATGACAAAAGACTAAGTACATGATCATACAGATAAAACAAATGAAGGACGACAATTTAGATATTACTACGAACAAAATATAATTTGGTAGGGTTCAAATATTTAGGAACTATTTCGACTAGCAATAACGATATTAGAGTGGAAATTAGGAAGATAAAACTCAGGAAATGTTTGCTGCTACTCAGTCAGTAAGTTGTCAACATATCGCTTGCTGTCAAGGAATGTAAAACTCAAAATATGCTTCTGTGGCCGCATGGTCTAAGGTGTCACTCTCGTGTTAGACTAGACTGTCGATGACAGGGAAATTGTGGTTTGAATCCCGGTCGGTGAGGGTGTTATTTTCCAAAATAGTTGTCCACTTTCCCTCAACGCAAATGTGGGCACACCTCCTCAAAATTCAACCTTCCTCATTCCTAGCCTATTAAGGTAATTAGTAGACTACATTTGGGTACAACCTAAACAGGTAGTAAGACCCGGTGCTAAAAAATATAGTTTTACCTGTTGTTCTTTGTGGGTGTGAAACACGGTATCTTACAAAGTACTTATGAAAATATTAAGTCTATAAAAGGAGGATTATTAGTGAAGGTTGTTACACAATTATGGGTTACATACCCTGTACTCATTAGAAAACATTGTTAGGATAATCAAGTCTCGCAGATTACTGTGAGCAGGACATGCAGTGCTATTTAAAGTATGTTCAAGGTATTGACTGGTAAACCCAATGGGAAGAGATCATTTGGAAGACCTAGACACACATGGGAGGACATTAGAATGGACCTGAAAGAGATAGGGTGTAATTAGAATGGACTGGATGGAACTAGCTCAAGATAGGGACATGGTGTAATGAGGTAGACTTTATAGAACTAGCTCAAGATAGGGGTAGGGTGTAATGGTGTGAATTGTATATCTCAAGATAGGGATTTTTAATATAGGCAATGAGTTTTTGTGTTCCTAAGGGGTCGGCAACCTTTTTAGGCTCCGATCGACTTACAAACTTATCAAAGGTCCCGCGATCATTCGTCGTTTCTTTACTCTAATTTTGCTTATTTTTTTATATACATCTTATATTTATTCCTTGAAAAAACTTTTTTTAAATAGCTATATGTACCCGCTATTCTAGAAAATATAACTAAAATAAAATGTATATTTTCATATTAAATTATATATTTTTCTTATAATATAACGAAAACGACCAATCAAGACTATTTTGATAACACTCAAATATTATTTGAACGTACTTGATATTAATTTTTATTTGCGGCTTTAGAAGATTAAAAAGTTGACTATTACGGTGGTAGTGTAGGGTACTTGAGAAAGGGCCAGTTTGTATGCAGTTTTTATATCAAAACATTTTTTTAACAAAATAAATCAAATAATTATCCTGTAGAAACATAGTTTGTCTTCAGATACTGATATCAACAGTTTTTGGATATCGGTCAAGGGTGTCCTGGAATTTAATGACAACTTTTTCTCTTAGTTTTAAAAAAATTTATCATCTAACGCCGCTATACTCAAGACAGATATTCAACAACTGTTGAGGCTACCATGTGAAGAAAATTATATTCTATGTTTTTACTAGGGAATATTTTATTTATTTTAGCCAAAAAAGTGTTGATATAAAAACTGCAAAAACACAGGTCTTTTCTCTTGTCTTCTACTCTCCCACCTTGATGGCGATCGACGGAAATCGACAAGTTGCTGACCCCTGTTATAGAGTAAGTAGAATAAAGGATAAACGTATTCCTTGCTAAAGTCCTACATCTGCGTGTAGTGGCACAAGCAAACAGACTGCATTGGTGAGCGTTTACAGATCGCCAGGAAATATATTTAGAATGATCTATTCCTGATTTCACGGACACACGAGGGATGATTTCATGTACCGTACACTTCAATATTGGACTAATTACCAACTATAATGACGACCATTGTCAAAACCAGCAACTTTCATGGAAACTTGCGCGTAATTTGATATCAGCTTAGGTCGTGGTTTGCAATTGTATTTTAGTACAGACGCATGCGCAGAAGAGATACAAGTAGTCTTCCACTAGCTAATTAAATATTGATTCTCTTGTATTTAAAACAAAAGCAAGACAAAATATAGGATTTATTTTGAAAAAATTAATTTATGGAAATGTTTTTTAATTAAATGTACTTGATGTATATTAGGTTTTTTTCTGTGACTCGCTTGCATTAGTAGGAGTTTTTTTTCCTATCTATCTAAGAAACAAAACTAAATAAACATTATCTACACGTGAAACCATAAAATAACTGAAAAACACCTTAATTTAAGACGTAAACGCTAAGAGTGACTTTCTTACGTGGAGGCTAACTAACATTTACTATCTAAGAAATAAAAATATAGTCTAGTAATTTGAAAGAAGCACACTATTGTGAACGCCCTATCACACCAAACAATCAGCAAGAATATTATTCGCAATGATAACTCATTCAAAATTAAACCTAATTGAGAACAGATCTTTATGCGTTTATAAGATTCCCGAAGAAACGCAAACTCACCCCCTTCCTCTTCATGCTAGAATCACGTGCCATCCTTTGCACCTGCGCCAAGCAGCCGTGACGTATGTTTACTGCCTACGCCCTTTTTTTTTTATATACTGCTTCGCCCGCTGATGAGCTAGCGTAATGGTATATAGCTTACCTTTCTCCGGTAAAAATAAGTAGTACAACAGGAGAGAAAGTCACGTCTCGATCAGATTAGTATTTTTTGAGTTTACTGAAAACAAACAAACAAAAATTATTAATATTTTTTTTTGTTTTATCATGGTTTATACTTCCCATAAAAAATAAAAACTCCACAAAAAAATTGAATCTACACACAAACCTGAGCGTTTTAATTTATGTATAGATTTTTAGATTTAAAAAAAAAGTTTCATTTCAAAATATACATTTAATTTTTATTTTATACATATACCAATTATTTGCTGAAAATAACTATATTTTTTATAGATAGCCTTAACTATTTCCAAAACAAGGAAGAACCTAATGACCGTAAGATCACGCGTCGTAGTTTTCGTAATAGCTACTTCGCTTGTTATTTCGTGATAGTTGAATCATTATTTACGAAAATTTCTCCCATCTGTATGGGGCATAAAGTAAAAATACTCTATTAGAACACTTTACTGCCTTACGAAGTTTATAGTAATTTTTTTATCTCTTAAATATTTATAATATTAAATGGGGGATATTATGGGAAGCTCACACATTAAAAATGAATAACAATCTCCTTTTTTTCCCCATCTCGTTTCAAACAACAAACTTTACTTAAGAGCTTATTAAAAATTGACGACCGAGCCTACTATAACAAAAACCAGCATTATAACTAAGCCATAGGAGTGATCTTAATACCGGCGGGTACTTTTCAAACACTCTTGATGGAGGAAAAAAACACCACATCTTACCATCCATCCAGGCTTTCCGTATTTAACCCTTCAAATAAAGTAAGGATCAGAAAGATATAATTTAGAGGAATTGTACCCGAATTTATATAAAGGGAGAGTAGGAAAACCATCCAGAAAAAATACATCATTATCACACGCGGCCGGTATTTGGGACTCAAACTTCTCATTACGGGCAAATATGGAGTTACGAGACTGACGCTTTTGTACATGTACCCACGGGTATGGGGCTGCAAAAATTATTAATTATTTTAGGAAGCAATTTAAAATCTAAATTAAACATGGCAACCAGTATATTCTTTAATATCATAAGCTGCCTTTTAATGAGAGAATTCATCTATTTAATATGTAAATGTAATATAAAATCAAATAAATATTTTGAACGCTACTTATGTGTTAGTTTTATTATGTTAAATAATCACAATTCACCTACTAACATGAAAAACCAAATAAACAACACAAACAAAATATAATTTCTCTTTGGATTTTAGATTAAAATATATCCTGTAATTACTCTTGGATTGCAGTTGATATGGCGGTCAAATAAGACGTAAAAGAAAATTAATACTACATTCACAAGGAGAATACAACATGAGTCATGTTTTAAGACACAATATATGAAAAACTTATAATTATTGGATTTTAAAAGAAAATATAATTATATCCTATGTGTAAACCGGACGTCCAAGCCATATTCATGTGAAATTTCAGCGAAATCGGTACAGTGGTTTTTGAGTTAAAATGGAACATACGGAGACCAGCTCATTTGTATATAAATTATACAATAGATATATGTCAACAATTACAGTTGCATATTATATTACTGTAAGCATACGCTTGTAATGTACATTTAAACCCTATGCATGACTTATTTGGTGCTGACTGACAGTTCACATCCGACAGCTGACGGCTTTGAAACGTTACCAGACCAAATTATTAATCCTTACGTTGAACCATATGATCTACAAAAAAAAACATGTGTTTAACAGCTGTAACTTCTGACACTCAAAATTTAGGTATATACCTAAATGTTGAGTGTCAGAAGTCAGCTGTGAGCTGTCAGTCAGCACCAAATAAGTCGTAGAGCCACTGTAATTGTATATGACTAGTGAAGCTTGGTAGATCGGAATGTTCTCTATTACATAATATACAGCCGCATCATATGTAATACTAGTATTATTTTTTTAATGACACTTAGACACGAGAATCGAAGCCGGGACCCTGCACTTAGCGTGTCAATACTCTACCACCGATCAATCCAAGATTCGTCACGTGCTCGGTCATCCAAGCTTTCTACATGTTATTCGCTCTCATTTACAATATTTTGTACAAACGACAACATAGAGACTCTCTCTGCCTTAAGCTCATTTGACCATCATACTTCTGTTGCGCAATTTTAATAGGTGTCTACATAGTTATTATAAGCTATAAAATGATTCAATGATTTCAACTCATTACATTTAACGAGTTATAAGGGGTCACAAACTTGCTATTTCATGCTGTTTGAGTACCGTTGTTAAGGTAAAGTAATTAATGTGTGGGGCTGAAATTTAGTATAACTATACATTCTTGCGAGGTGTACACAATGAAATATTTATAGTACCTATAAATAATATTAGTATAAATAATAATAAAATTAATATAAATAATAAAAATATTTCAGTGAAATATTAATATTAATATTAATAATATTAGAAATACATTGACGAAAAATGTATATTATTAATACTATTATTAAGGTTAGTACTATTAATATGATTAATATTTTATTGTGTACATCTCATATGTACGCATAGTTATACTCAAGTTCAACCCCAAACATTACTTTGCCTTAACAATGGTAAACAAAAAGCATAAAATAGCAAGTTTGACCCCTTATAGCTCGTGAACTGACCCGCTTCGGTGGTCGCGTTGTATACGCGCTCCAGTTGGAATAGACTGTTGAAGATGGGAAGATCGGGTTCCGATCCCGGTCGGGTGCACTGAGGTTTTTTCCTAAATTGTTTTCCATTCTCCCTTCACGCTAATTCGGCTGCATCTCCTCTCAATTAAGCCTTCCTAATCCCTAACCAATTAGTGTAACTAGTACATAGGCGTATAACCCGAACGGGTAGTAAGACGTGGTGCTAAAATAAAATAAAAACTCGTGAACTGTAATGATTAGAAATCGTTGAATCACTATTGCTAACATATAATCATACACTTGTTAAAATCGTGCATTAACATTTTATGGTCGAATTACTTTAAACTATTAAGGAAGAATGACCCTGAGAACTGGACTATTCCTGGGTAGCACAGTGGTAGAACATTGGCACGCTAAGCCAAGGGTCCCGGCTTCGATTACCATGTTCAACTGCCATTTTTCAACATTTATAAAAATGTAGATCTATATCTCACTGTAATACAGTAACAACTCACCAATAATTGGCAGCAGAATGTTATTCTATCAAATCTCCAAGGTCACATTAGAGTTCGAAGATGCCCCTAAATACAGGGCAACATTCTCACTGTGCTGTACTGTTGGTTGCGTTTTGAATACCTCACGGCGTTTAATCATTTAACCCGTAAACATGGTTTATGGTTGATTTTCACGTTTGCTGGGGGAACGAACATTGTTCTTTAGATTTAACTGAGGGTCACGGAACTATAAACAACATATTTAAATATTTTGTCTATAATTATATTTTAACAGATCTTCTAATTTTGTTATTTCGTAATGAGGGTTGTTTAAAAATATAAAGCTTGTAGAACAGTTTTTAATTGTATACATGTTTGCATCACATGTATTTAATTACACTATTAGGATGAATAGGTAGAATTTACGTAAAAGTAGAGTGGATGGGAAACCATTTAGGGGTATCCACACTCAATACAGCTGGCTTGGATTCGAACCTCAACCCGCCTGTTATCGACAAATGAAACCATATGAGCTTGACGTTTAGGCCGCTTGTACATTTTACACCCATGTGGGTCTTAATTAAGTAATTTTGTTTGATTAAGCAACAAATTAACTCAATTTGAAGTGAGAAACTTACCACTATTTTGCTGCATTATGTCTACATTATCTCTATTGATATATTTTTCTCTTTTAACTCAAAATTACAACATTTTATTTGTGTTGGTAAGATATTATTGCTATCATCACTATTTGAGGTAGAAATTACCTAAGCTTCTGTATATATTATGTAAGATAAATAAACATGTATAATAACTTATATCCGGGCAAGGCAAGTGTATACCATTGTGGTTGAATCTAATCTGGAAGTTTGAGTTCGATCTCCGGTTGGGTGCATTAGTTGTATTTTCTACTAGAATTAAGATTTAAATTCTCTTTCTAGGCAAATGCTTTTGTATTTATTTGGATGCATCATTCTGATTTTTATTAATCTTTATTATATAGTAGTGTCCGTGAATATCGTAACTGATAAAAAGTTTAGCGGACTTGGGTTCGATTCCGGTTATTCAGGTCCGTCCTTCAATTAGTGAATAGCCAGTCTCTAGAACTAGTTGTGAAATGTTGTCCTAAGTTATGTTGGTTTTAAGTCGTGCGCTAATTTCTATGTTTAGAAAGTGCATGTTAAATACCCCAATACTAAATAGATAATAAATAGTCACTAATAATTATCTGATAGTAAGATATTTACAGTAAAGCTTCAGTAACTAAAGCTACTGGTTTGAATCGCTAATATCGCTTGCATCAAATTTTAAGCTATCTCTGCTTTATTTTTAAAACTAAAGTGTATAACTCATGTTAAGGTCAATTGCAAAAAAAAAAAAAAAAGTAGTTTAGTAATAATAAAAGATCCGATTAAACTTAGATGAAGCATAACTTTTGAAAGAGATGGTTGATAATCGTGAATTGCGCTCCCGGTGAAAGTCGAACTGTTGACCCTTTCTCGCTTTAGTATGTGAGATGTGGCAACGTGGTGTGGGATGGAAGAGGGGGAGGGGGGGGCGCGTGGCTTGGGTTTTGTCTTGTTCCCGTCGTCTGCTTGTTGGGGTGTAGTTGGGGGGGGGGGAATCTAGGATTGGGGGTGGGGGGGGACGGATGCTTCCCCCCCCAGTCCCCTCTACTCCCTCACTCACTAACCACGGACCACTAGCTCGCGAGTAGTTTCATTTTTCCTCCGCAGGACTTTGTGAAGTACTACCGTAGTTCGTCTGCTCTCTGTTTAAAACGTGTGTGTGGTGTGTACCAGTTTGTGTTTTATTTTAAATTCTCGGCTTAAGCATTGTTCAAGGTCGCGGCTGTTTTGGTAAGTTGGCGCGAAACATTAAAAAAAAAAAAAATACTACGTCCAATGACGTCTCTTAACGAGATTTTTTTTTTATTATTCTTGTCATTCGGGTGGGCAAAACGCCAAGTAGATTTTCGTGGGTAAAATGCCAAAATATTGAGCAGAAAACGTATTTTAAACCGCTAAGCCTTTAAAAAATATAGAGAACTTAAGAAACAAGACATAGCGTATGATGCATTACACATTAGTAGCTCAATAACTTAAAGACACGTCCATCCATTAAAATGTAATGGATTCTGAAGAGTGCCTGAGACGCAAGATGACATATTTAACTTTTAAATCAAAGACCACTAAGATCTAAACTAGGATGGTACAATAAGGATCAATATGACAAGTTACATTTCTGGTAATCGTAGTTTCTCTCATTTATAGCTTCACGAAAAAGTATGTTTAGGTCTCAATTAGAATTCTCAACTGTCCACTAAAAAAATAAAAATAGAAATCGTTCCTTTTCCTCATTGGTTGATAGTATAGAATATAGATGATACTCAAACAGTGCGCACTCAGGGAGGGAAAGAGGGTTCCCCAATCCCCCCCATACCTTCTCACCTTAAGATCCGATATAATTTTAATAAAGTTAAGCCAAAAACATATTGTAACAATTGAAATAAGGAGCACTAAAGATGAGTTGATTGCTTAGCATACATTCTAAGATAAGACTAACGAACCGTTATTAGCAAGGTCTACCAGATATTTGAGACGTTAAACTTGGTTTTATTGTTGTATATATGTAATAGGCTCTCATCACACCTTCTCCCAGGCCAGCGCCTTTACCACTAATGTACAGTCTACAACCATTCATTCACACCCGCCTGTCGGACTCGAACTCCTAATACTGTATGTCCACAATCGCACACGTAAGCGCAGTCGCATGTCGGAATAATTGTCGGGAGGATATGAACACTGTCCATCTCTTGCGTTCAGCCAATCAGAAACAAATATAAGTGCACTACTGTAATCAACAACAAACAACAAAAAATAGTTTTTTGGTCAAACATTAAAGTTCGTTAAAAATATATATCATTAATAAGAGTAATAATTTAATAACTTTTATATGTAAGTTTGATTCTATTAAACTCGTGTTTGTAAACTTTAATATGACTTTGATGATGGAGTTATATTTGTTGAAATTACGTTTGCAGATATTTTATTGTAGACAGTCTTTGTTTAAATCAGAAAACAAAACACAACACGTATTGCGATTGCGCTTCCGTCAAGCTGGTGCGACTTGTTATATACTGGGCATTTGTAGGCCGCAAGCCACCACTGCAGAAAATTGTCCGATTGAAAACTAACCAGAATATTTTTCAATTACTGGGGGGAAAAAAATTACAGAAATAACAACTTAGGTATGTTATGGGATTTCTGTGCAAGCCACTGAATTTTGGTTTCCATTCTTTCCTGTGTTTTTTTTTAGCTTAGACACTTGGTAACCTAACGGTATTTTGTATTGCCAAACGTGTCAAAATAATAATGGCTGTCAGTTACTTTACTCAGGTTTTCCCTGCTTATCTATTTTCTAAAATATGTAACGTTGCTCTCCTGACAGAAATGCTAAATTATTATGTTATGCTCCGCCACGTATCGCGAAACGGTCTGTGTTTACGTTAAATCTTCTCAATATGAATCGTTCGTTATTCTCGGTGAAAGGTGGTTGGGGATGGTAGGAAATATATCCCGTTCATTAATCATACTTTTCCTTTTCTATGATTCCTCGCCTGAGAAATGTTTGTGTTGCTGTGTAAAATCTCTTCCTTTTTCTTTTCTGTGTTTTTTTCTTCTTCTCTTTTTATTCCTTCTTAAAGCGTGCCGCCTACTTGGAGAGAAATAATTCTAATATTTACGGAACTACTTATGGGAACGGCAGTTCTTAAGTTTCGATACCACTAAAACTGTCTTCAATGATCTTAGAATGTTATGATGGCTTTATTTGTTCGAGAAAAGCTATTAACCATTTTCTTTGATCTCAGAACCGAGACATTTCAAATGAAACGTCTTTTAAAATAAGCAAACTTCACATTTCCATGATTTGTTTTAATTACAGGGCCTTTAATATAAGGTGTTTAACTATATAAATACATTTTGATATCTTTCATCTCCCCTTTGTCGTAAACCATATTTTTGAAATAACAAAACGACCTCATAACTAACGCGGGATTTACTGGACGTCCGCGTAATTTCTCGGCGCTTCAGCAGGTGGTGACGTTGTCACGATGTGAGTAAATACCCCTTAAAGGGCGACACGCATGTGACGATGTTGTAAAGCCCACCTTAACTGCCTGTTATTGAATGTCTTGGCTCCACGGCAAAATAAAACGTATAGAATAGAAGAGGGACGTTGTATGACGAGGTAAGTTTCTAAGGAGGAAGCGAGAGAATAAGTGGTTATAAAGAGACAGAGTGATGAAGGGGAGGAGGGGGAAGTACAGGAAGAGGGATAAAGGGGTGTTACAAATAAATAGATTACACAGTGAGAAGGCTTGTAGGTAGACGTAAGAAAGAAAACGTTGGTTTCTTTATAAATCTTTAGCGGATCTTTTACTCCCATCATTAAAATCTTGGAATATTATATATTTTAAAGTTTTTTTTAAAGAGTAATCTCATACTTACGTAACTAATGGTTTGTTGCTAGATTTATCCAAAGAGTTAACATGTTTATTTTTCTTTTCATCTTTATGATGAGAAAGGAGAGCGGGAAGAGTGCGGGAGAGGCGTGGCTCCGATAAAAATGAAAGTCTTTTAAGATAATCAACAGATAGGTCAAGGTGAGATCGGGCATTAGTTATGGCGAGTTTCTAAATAATCAACTTGAAACAATAAACGTTGGCTCATAATATGATCTCTGATAATCGACTGCTATATAAAGTATTTAATTTTTGCTTTTTACTAACCACGAGATCACATCAAAACATGAGTTACGTAACTATTATTATTATTATTATTATTATTATTATTATTATTATTATTATTATTATTATTATTATTATTATTATTAGCACCGCGTCTTACTACCCATTTGGGTTATACGCACTTACGCTAATGTGCAATGGTGGGGTGATTGTGAGATGAAGTGGAGGACCTACAGTTTAACGTGGAATCCGAACCACGGTGGAGGCCTGGCATTCCTCACATTCACAAGTTGTGATTAATACACATCTTGTCAGAGGTGAAGGAAGGGTTTGGCAATCAGATAAATCTGTGCCGGGACCGAGGATTGAACACCGGACCCTCAGTACAGAAGTCTGACACCTTACCCCTAGACCACCAGGTCACCGTTACGTAACTAACTCAATTTAAGGTGAGATGAAAGGGGACTCATGTTAAAGTTGGTATTTTTGCAAGGTTTTTTTTTGTTGTTGACAAAACGATTTTTTGGGCAAAATAAATAAAATATGGCTTGAGTAGGTAAATTTAGTTTTATTTGCTGCACAGTAATCTCAACAGTTCTTGTATATTTTGTCATGAGCATTCCGGCATTAATAAAAAGATAAAGTATTTATATTCGTGATAAGCATTGGGTCATTTGATAAGAAACTTTTTAAATAAAAAGAAAAAGTCTTGAATATTTATCATGAGCATAGTGGCATTTGATAAGAAACTTTTTAAATAAAAAGAAAAAGTCTTGAATATTTATCACGAGTCTAGTGGTATTTAATAAGAAACTTTTTAAATAAAAAGGAAAAGTCTTGAATATTATATCATGAGCTTAGTGGTATTTGATAAGAAACTTTTTAAATAAAAACAAAAGATATTGAATATTTATCATGATTAAAATGGTATTTGTTGCGAAATTATTTAAATAACAAAAAAAGTACTAGTCAAACTTTGTGATGCTCATGACAAATATTCAATGACTGTTGATATATATATATATATATATATATATATATATATCAACAGTCATTGAATATTTATATATATATATATCAACAGTCATTGAATATTTATATATATATATATATTAGTATGTGACGAAAATTAAACTAAATGTGTCTACTGGGGCATAGTTTTATTTAATTTGGCCAAAAAACTTTTTTTTTTATATTTCAAACTACAAAAATAGGCAGACCTTGATGAGCGCATCTTTCTGTTCCACCCTAAGACACAATAACTCACATCCTTATGTCTAGCGGTAATCTAAAGCTTGTCTACATACTCCGTAAGCTCCCTGTTCTTTAGATTTTTAATTTTTTTTTTCATCCGTGCCTTATCCTTAATCACGTGATATCGTGTCAGCCAGTAGGAAGACATAATCTTAATTAATTGA
This sequence comes from Timema podura, assembly GCA_033556935.1. Lineage (NCBI taxonomy): Eukaryota > Metazoa > Arthropoda > Insecta > Phasmatodea > Timematidae > Timema > Timema podura. Next base: position 63,190,994 of record JAVRXN010000003.1, on the reverse strand, counting down.
AACAGAACAATTGCAGCAAATTCGATCAATACAATGAACATGTTCACAGTTTTTAAAGTGATTTTTTTTAGTGTTTTAGTTAAAATAACGATAGCCTTGTCCATTTAAGTTATATAGGAATTACTTTTTTAAGGTAGATATGAAAATACAGTGTGTTTTATAAAATTGTGACCGTTTATTTTATCATCACCGATGGTTTCATTTCAATTCTCATACCGATCGATGTTCATTTATTTGTTTACCTGAGATGAGTGAGATTGTCTCTCCGTAGCCATCCGTAACGAAAGTCCTTGAGAAAGTTTTGATTCAACTTTCACGGAGTGATACGGACCTTACAGATTGGAACTCTGTGGATATAACATTCTGTTACTGTGGAGCAGGGTGTCCTAATGAAGTTGAGGTGAACCCGGTCTCTTACATTAGACTGTGTGATCACCGGTGCGGATCCAATATTATTAACTGATATTATGAATTATTTTGAGTTAACTTTGTATTTATGTTCACGTTGACCATTTCTGTGGTCTAGTCGTTAGAGTTCTCGGGCTCGATCCCCGGTGCTTGCAATTTTGTATTTTTTTTTTGTGAAGCATTGGGTCTGTAATGGGGTCAAACTCAGCATCGTAAGGACAAATGAGCTACTTGATTAAATAAGAATCAGCTTTGGTCTAGAAAACTGAGGTTAACGTCAGTAGGGTTCGTTGTTCTGACCACATGACACCCTCTACCCGCAAATGTTAGCACTATCATCGCTAACGGCGGCGGCCGATCGGTCGGTATAGCTCGGCCATGGGATCATGTCATGGAGGGTATGATCACGTATTACTTACTGTACATCCGTGTTGTCCTTACATTAATGCTGATGGGTTAGGGATTAAAAGACAGAATCGAAGGAAATGTGCCCACATTTGTGTGGGAGGACAGTAAAAAATCAATTTAGGGAATCTTTCTTATATCTCACTGGAATTCGAACTCTGACCTCTCGCGTCATCCTCAAAATAGACCAGGCTAAAGTTCACCGTTGTGGGTTTCCTCGGTTAATTTGTATTTAGCAGTTTCCCACCACGTACTGACGCAACTGCTAAATGCATCACATCCTTTATGGCCATGGTTGTACAATACAATTTCCGTAGGAAGATCCCTATTCTGAAATCTTAAAAAAAAATACTAGATCTTCTTTTACGTACTCACACATCAAGTCATGTTATGTCACTTTTGATGGATAACTAAAAATATAATAGGATGTGATCACTGTTGACCGAAAAAAAAAATATATGTTTGTGTTTTATAAAAGTTTCTTCCGATGAAAATATAGCTGTGCAGTCCTTCACAAGGCGCCAATAAGGCCATTCGACAACAAAAAATGTGTTGCACAATTTTAATAATTGTATGATTATAAGCTATAAATTGATTTCACATCATCACAATTCACGAGTTAAAAAGGGGTCAAACATGTTAATTTATTCGTTTTACGTAACGTTGTTAAGGTAAAGTAATTAATTTATGGGCTGAAATTCATTATAACTAGACACGCATATGAGGTGTATAGCCTATAATGAAATATTTATAATATGCAAAGAAATAATATTTAGTAGTTTAAAAGTGGACATCATTTTTAATAATTTATAAATACTGTTCTTATTATATCCCGATAATTTTACTATCTCATTTTATAATACAAAATGTCGCTATCTAGAATTAATTAGGTTTTCCTAACTCAATTCTACTTGTTAATTTTTATTAATGAGCTTGAATTGATCATTGCAAATGTAGTCTGGATTTGAAAGGTATATGTCATTAAATGTCTTGTTTTTACTGTACTTTTGGAATGAGATATCTAAGAAATGTATGTGGAAAAACTCGTATGGACAGAGTCAGTAATGAATGGGTGCTGAAGGAGTGTAGTTTAAAGGGAATCCAATAGATCAATGTGAAAGAAGCGTCCTACGTTGGTTTGGACATGTTGAGAGGATGAGTGTGGATCGAGTGATGAAGCAAATATATGAAGGTAGAGTGTTTGGATCAAAAGGAAGGGGTAGGCATGTAAAACGTGGCTAAATGCTTTAGATGAATGTGTGAAAAATAGAAACATTAAGAGCTTTAAGAATAAAAGAGCATGCATGACTCGGTGTATGGCTGTTGTTGAAACGAAAGGAGTACGCAAGGGGAATTGTGGAGAAAGTTAGTGAGGATGGATTAAGTACTGAGGTGTTTTTTTTTTTAGCTATATGCACAGTTTCTTGCCTACCCTGTTAGAGAACGGCGTGATTAGTATGTACCGTACCGATTGTAGAAACATCACCGGCTAGCAGAATATATGCCAGACAGAGGTACAGGGTTAGATAATCCCAAATAATGACACACCCAGTTAAAGCGGACGCCGGCTTCCTTACATGGTCTTTGTTGCTGGAATTGGCTGAGACATTGCTACTTGATATCTTTTCCAAGATAGCTCCTCTTCTCAAGAGTAATAGACTCAACCCAGCATAGTAATGTTCATTGGGAATTACCTTAAGGTGGGGAAGTAATAAACGCGAGTTAAGGGCAGTGTTTCTGCAGTTTTTACAGTAGGACAAAATATTGCGTCATTAGAAACATAAGAGTTTAATTTTATTAATATCGGTATATCAACTGTAGTTGAATATCTGTCATGAGTGTAGCAGCGTTAGATGAAAAACTTTTTAAATGATGAGAAAAAGTTGTTATTAAATTCCAGGACACCCCCGACAGATATTCAAGAATTGTTATCACCATGTGAAGAAAATTTAGGGAAAAAAAAATCCATGGTGTAAGCCTGCAAGCTAGTTATACCAACCGGAGGGCCGCCACCGTTAGTGATGATAGTGCTAACATTTGTGGATTTAGGGTGTCATGATATCAGCACAACGAGCCATCCGGCCGTTAATCTCACTTTTTTAAATCATAGCTGCTACTTCTTCACTCTAGTAGCTGTTCATTTGTCCCCACAAGGCTGAGTATGACCCAGTTCCAGACAAACTGTTTAACCGATAATTTTTTCAAACGCTGGGTTTCAAAGCCCGGACCTTTGTATCTGTAAAAAAAACTTAAAAACTGAAAAAAACATTGCCCTTAACTAGCGTTATCTATATCCCCACCTTAAATGGCGGGGTTTTTAAAAATTGAATTAAATTTAGGACTGGCCGAGGTGTGAGCGCTCAGGTTTTGATGGCGGTGGTTAGTTTCCCTACACAATGTGCCAGTAATAGTCGGTGGTTGTCGGAGGGTGGGCTGGGGGTGAGAACCAGCAGAATCCATTTAATTAGCATGACCCAAATGGGCACCACTTTAAACCATTAAACTGTTTAAACCACTGCGCTACAATTTCGATTCCAGGCGGTTTGGTACGAATAGATGCGGGAAAAATTCGACTAATGGGAAAGAGGGTGAGGGGTTGCATATAAATTACCGTTTATATTTTTAATTTACTGCACTAATTTTCAAGTATCTGTCTTTATGTGCTTGTTAATTTAGGTAAAGTACCCTCAGTTTTTATGTGTATATTAATATATTATAATTATGGTAAACACCTATTTATAAATATCAATAAAACTGGCCAAATAGTTTAAAAACTAGGTCATTATGTGTTTTAATAAAGATAAAATATATGTCAAATAAAAGAGACTTATATTTAATAATAATACATCTTTACTATGATAAGCTATTTCGTATCACAGATAGTTGCGCACATATGATCAAAATTTGAAATCTATTCTTTTGTAAGATATCCTCAAAGTAATTTTCCTGGGAAAAATGAAAATTGACATTTGGTTTGTAATGTTAAACAGTGACAAGATACTTATTTTAATCAAAATCGTTCAAGTGGATTAAATCGATTTTTTTTCTCGTTTCTCACTTCAGTAAACTACCCATAATTCTAGGGTTAGATATCTAATTCCACAAAAAAAAAAACCAGGGGAGTCTTATGTAAAAAAAACTTTCCCAGTTTTACCCTTATCGGTAAAATGGTTTCAACTCTAGGCCGAGCGACAGACAGACATATTGTGAAAACCTCTTTTTCAGTTTCAGGGTGTCTTGAAAAGTCGACATTTATCAAAATTTTGAGTTTGATTTTTTTACGACCACAATAATTTTCTCTCTGAGGGGTCAAGGAAAAGTAAAATTGGGGTTGGATAAGTTAAAATATGGCTTAACAATAACAAAAATGTATGTACTATTCCCCTATTGCCATTCCCTTCCTCCACCACATCTGTAGCTTTAAAACTGTGTGCGTTTAAACGGAGCTAGTTTAACTTCCACAAAGGGCAGGTGTTTTAAAAGCCATTTTGTTTATTTTTCATTTCAACTCCAATTAATGTTGTTACTGCTACAACTACAAATTCAAAACTAGGTACAATAACGGTGCTTATGGCCACTAGAATCCCACGCGCTGGTGGTGTGTACAAACAGTTTCACACCGAAAAGGCACCCCCTTCCCCAGAACTATTTGGGAAAACTACATGCAGCCGGCGAACAATGGTATTTTCTGAATCGGGGGACGCAAGTAGAAAGTAGGGCAATAAAAACACGCGCTAAACGATATCGATAATCCATTTTTATGGCCGAGCAAATCACCGCCACTTGATGTCGCGTCTATTGGGGTTCAGGTGGCCAACATAAATAACTTGAAACCTCCCTTCCTCTGATTCGGTCCCTCGTTCCACCAACTACCCTTGGTTCAGTTGGTGTCACTAGGGGTGGATAAATACTTTTCTGCAATCTTTCAAGGGTGCTCACTCTTTCTTGTTATTTTTTTTTCTTAGGGATTAGCTATTTTATGTGCCCTTCAATGCTTAGTGTACTTAGCAGCTTAACGTAATTTAACTCTTAGCTCTAGGACAGACACAACTACTAGACCCAAGATTGTAAATGTATCACTTAAGGCCAGTTTCATAGTCAGGTTTATCACGCAAATGCAACGCTATACTAAATACAGGCCGACACCCACCTAGACCGGAATGAAATATGCCCGTTTCATACGTGGAACTGGCCCATTCTATTTGAGTTTAGATAGGTGTCGTCTTATATTTGGTATAGCACCACACTTGAGGCGTACTAAGTCTAACTATGAAACTGACCCTTAGTGAAAGGGAACCTACTTATTTTCAGGGTAACTTATTATTCGCTCTCTTAGGAAAAAGAATCCTATACATAGATTTAATTAGCAAAGGGCCTTCTTTTTTTCCTTTGGTGGTGCCTTTAACACTATGGCTCTAAACCGCCCCATTGAAGGTGTTTGGAAGAATATGAGAGGAAATATACCCGCATTAGCGTAAAGGGAGGATAGGCTGATGACAGTTAACTTATTTTTTTACGTTCTTCGTGTATTACTACATGTTTAAACTAGCCACATATTTACACTAAAATAGTTAGGAAGGAGAAAGGTAGAATTTCAGATAAAAATATACCCTCATTTTCCTGTAGGTATTTGCTAAATAAAAAACACCTCATTACACCCTATCAGAATTTGAACTCCGACCTCCCAGTCACCAGAAACCAGACCATCTGAGATTGATGGCCTAGTCCGTGAACTCACCGATGTAGGTTTCACTTATCTTGAGCAAAGCCTAGAGTTATCCCCCAGTAAACCATTACGAGTAGATTGTGCCTGTTCTTCTAAGTTGAAAAATAAATTCTCATTAGTGCGAAAGTTGTAAAGTTTATTAAATTACACATCACATAAGTAACATTAGACTTGATACCTTATTATATAAAGGGAAATATATATTTTTATTGTTCTTTGTAGAATTTAATTGGGCCTATTTTCTTAGTCTTGTGACATGCGTGCCTACAATTTGCATTCTCAAGGCTACTGTCGATTTGAGGGAATTATCATTTAGTTTCCGAATTTCGGAAGCTTTCTTTTATAGGCCTAGTTGTACTTTTATATTAGGTCCGACTATTTGCGATCTCGTTGGCTTATAGGGCGTCATATCGTATCTAGGCCAGGTCCTTTATAGCGGCCACAGTATTCCCTCGTCATCCTAGTCACCTACACCATGGTCAGTCTTTGACGCCACCGACGTTTCTTCTGGGCACAGTTAGAAGGGCTGGAACATGTAGGCGCATACGAGGAGCGTGGGTGCTCCAACGAACATGACGAGCCCGGCTAGCAGGGGTGAGAGCAGGGCTGACGCCATCACGCCGCCCCCGACGGTGAGGCACCTCTTGTGCACCCCACCCTCTTGTAGCGCTCCAGCAACTCGATGCCGACGAACACCGGGACGCCCAGCACCACGACGGGCACGGCCGCCGCGGTCAAGAGGGCGACGCCTAGCGGTGCGAATATCAGCGCCCCCGTCTTCCAGAACCACCTGTTCCTGTGTGTATAATCGGTTCCTTGAGCTATCCAGGGGGATAGATGATGGTGAACATTAGCAAATATTTATTTTGTGCGCCGTGTCTTATTGGGCGGGGTAAAGTTCTGCCACAAGACCTGGTTTCATCTATAACTGAGTTCCTCGGCTTTTATGTTTTTTTAAATTATCTATTTATTTTTTTATTTGAGGTATTAACGTGGACTTTCTGAACCGATTGATTATATAAGCACACAAAAATTTCTCTGAGCGAGAGTGAAAGGGTCTATCAATTTCGTCGGGAAGAGTAATTTCATATAACTTACCTTCCTAGGGTTCTTTTACATGCCACAATCGACATGGGTCCAAAGGCTATACTTCCAATCCCTAGGAAGTTGTGCCACGGATTTTCATCGCTCAAGAAAAACCCGTCGACACTGGCAGGGTTTGAACCCACGAACATCGGGTCCTGAGGCGAGCACTTTTGTGGAACTCCACTAATGTACTATCATAACCTAACCTAGACTGCCCTAAAGCAAATTAAAGCCTTCTAAAAGATATGTGAAGAAAGCATTAATAATTAGTCAAATGACAATAGTATGTAACTTTATAAATAGATTATAAATAAATAGTTTATGGTCATTTCTGCGTAAGCTATGAAAATATGCTTGTATTTTCTAAATTTGCCTTCCCATCATGAACCAAGTATATTTCACAATCCCTTCCTTGAGCTGGCGTGGAGGAACCGGAACTACTTAGAATTTCTTTCTTGAGGTGTCGTGAAGGAACAGAGCAACTTACAATCCCTTCCTTGATGTGTCGCGGAGGAACTCGACGTATCCTGTCTTGTTACCTCAGTGGAGGAACTCGACGTATCCTGTCTTGTTACCTGACTGGGCTATTCGCATATTTACGCTAATGGGGTAGAGATGAAGAAGTTACCCGGATCTACGTGAAGGGAGAGCGGAAAATAATTTAGGGAAAACCACACCCATCTGAGATTCGAACCCGATCCCCTTATCACCGTCAGTCACATTTATTGCTAGACCTTAGAGGCCTAGACCATTCGAACACCAATGGGGGCAGTAGGAGCAACGTTGAAAAACAAAATATATGTAATCACACAACCTACTTATAAACGACTTACAAAAACTATAGGCTATTCACATATGAGATGAGTGAATTTTAAGTTATTTCACTAACATTTATTCGAGAGAATCATGGCAAATATAGTTTTCTCGCAGTAACTTTGGCCTTTCTCAAAGCTAAAATGTTACTTATAAAGCCGCCATCTGCTTTGCAAAAAATTTATATTTGATCACTTTGCCAAAGGAGGTAAATTTACATCACGTGATAACTTGACAAAACATATTTTCTAGGTTATTGGATATTAAACGGTTTAAGTTAATTACTTTCCGATTGCTAGAAATAGCCTCAACTACCGTGAACGGTCTATATTATATTTTTTGTCAGTCAAAGAGTCAGGAGGGAGAATTTAGAGTGGTTTTACTTTATTATACATTTAACACAAGTTTTATGATGGCTCATTCTAAGAGGTCCTAAGGTTGAAAAAGGTGGCTCAAGGGAGGTTTATAAATAAATCACAAATAAATACCACTCCTTACTACCACGCCATCGGCGAGCGAGTCATACCCCACCTTTGGGCCCCGCTCGGCCCCCGCTGTTGTCTCACCTGCAAGCCCTGCACACGGTAGTGTTGGCGACAGTCGGCCGGTCGACGGGGGCGGCGTCTATCGGCCTCACCACGAGCACCTTACAGCGGCGACATGGTGTCTCGAGGAACCGGTCCGGGTTCGAGTCCCGGTCGTCCCCTGCGCCTCGGAGAGGGCTATCAGCCACGCCTCGAGCTACCATCATGCTTTTAAAGTTGGGGCCACGCGCTTATTGTTTCCATGGTAACCGACAACAGTTAAAATTATAGCACAATAGTGCGCTTCTATTAAAGCATAATGACAGTCTAATATTAAAAAAAATCTTTCATTTATCTGACATAAAAGCTATTAAATCTACTTTTACGTACTCATAAGTCAATTCATATTATCTGAAGCTTTCTCTTTTGATAGTTATTATAAATAACTATAAAATAATACTAAAAATGGTAAAATATTATCAATATTTGCCGCGAATCTCTTTTATGTCTCTATGACGGGGGTTCTTAACATTTTTACAATTATTACAGACTCCCAGTGGATAGCCCAATATATACCCATACCTCCTTCATCAAAAACCTGGAGGAGCTAGTATAGGCCTACCAATACTATATCGGGTGACTTGGCAGTCTAGGGGTAAGGTGCCAGACTTCTGTGTTGGGGGTCCGGGGTTCATTCCTCGGTCCCGGCACAGATTTATCTGATTTCCAAACCCTTCGTTCACCTCGGACAAGATGTGTATTAATCACAGCTTGTGAATGTGTGGAATGCCAGGCCTCCACCGTGGTTCGGATCCCACGTTAAACTGTAGGTCCTCCATTTAATCTCGCAATCACCCTACCATTGCATATTAGCGTAAGTGCGTACAACCCAAACGGGTAGTAAGACGCGGTGCTAATAATAATAATAATAATAATAATAATAATAATAATAATAATAATAATAATAATAAAATGCGGATAGCCTTAACGGAAAGTAAAGGCGCGGTGCAAAAAAACCTATCAGTGCCTCAAACATACCCTCCAAACCTTCCTGGTTGATCCCCGTTTGAAATTCCTGGTCTGAATTTGAACGAGAATTCTTTAAAGACTCAAAAACCAACGAAGCTTTATTTTTAACGGCTTGGACAGGGGTTTTAATCCTATAATATAAACTGGTTATAACTTTATTCCCTAACATTTCAAAGCGAATACAGGTGCAATCCCAAAAAAACGTTTGTCATACTTGTAAGATTATAACACAAAATTATTTTTTATTAACTATCAACGTTTTAGTGCCAGTACGAAATAATCTTTCTAACAGTAGAAAATAGGATGATATCTATTTTTGAAAAAAGCAAAATCACTTTTTGAAAAAGTAAAGTAATTTTCATAAATCAGTCATTTGTAAACTACCCTTAATTTTAGAGCTAGAATTAAAATCACGATTTCACTTCGAAGTATGATCATATAGCATCTCAATATGCATTTTTAATTTCATCTATTGAACTGGTTTGGCTGTGAAGGTGGCCAGATAAACAGACTGGCATAGGGACAGAGATAATTGTGAAACCTATTTCCTTAGTTTAGGGGTACAAACAATGTTAAGATACAACATAATATCGGGGTAGAAAATTTTAACGATTTCAATACTTTCTCTATATGAAAAATACCCCCCAAAAAATTGTTGCAAACTTTATACAAAATTAAATCACCGTTGTAACGAGGATATTTTTTAGTTTGTGTATTCAACGCACATTTTCTAAATACTAGTTATCCAAGCATACGACATAAACCAACCTAACCAAGGGTGGTACGGCTGACAAAACAACCAGCCCAGGCGTGTATTAATCAAAATTATTTTTATGAACTAGAACTTTTGTTATTGTTAAAATTATTAATAATTAAAATATTGGATTTTAAATTGGAGTTTGAAAACCGATACCCCCGCACCAACTTCACAACAGCCCCTGGATTTACCCTTGGGGTGAACCCGTACACAAATAGTAAATCTATTATAAATTACCATCTGGAATCGAACCAGTGCCCCCTCTAGAGCTGTGGTCAACCGCTACCAGCCACTTAGCCACTGGGGCGGGACGAGCCGAACAATTGAATCGGTGGGTGGATAAATTATTCGTGTTTGATTGTGGCGTGTGAGCTCGGCAGGGGGGTAGAAGGGGGCCTAGGAGGGGAGTAGCCCCCTCCAGGGAGCTATCAAGGACGGGGGCCACACCTCGTTGCGTGACTTCTCCTTGACTTCCTTCTTCTTTGACCCGAGTATCAGCCGTCTCTTTGAGGTAGGTCGAGTCACGCAATCAGAACCTCCCGGAGAGGGTTCAAGGTCACGTCTGGGATAGACGCATATATTCACAATAATGTGTTAAAAGATGATGCCAGCATTTTCTTGGAGAGAAAGTAGTAAACCGTTTAGAAGAAAAAAAACAACTACCACCGGTACAACCAGACGGGAATCGAGCCGGAAAACCAGACCAGACGAGCTTGGACGTTTAGTTCGCGTGCCCACGGATTTGTTGATTCGTTGACGACGTCGCTTACTTGGTGATGTCAAAGCTATCTTGCGAAGCGGGTTGCATCTTAACTTGACCCACCTAAGCACTTTAAGCGCTCTCACAATTAGACACCAATGTAGGAATTAGGAAGAGAGTGAAGTAAATGAGCGGTTCATCCATCCTGCGAGTCCTCTTGTATTTCTGCTGATAACCCTTACCCTCTTCTTCTGACGAGTATACACACTCACTATATTATTTGATCCTAGACAACATTGACTTTCTTTTTAAAATCACCTTTTTCTTGTTTCCTATTTTAGATAGACATTTTCTTACACGGACGCTTTCAATCTACATCCTGGCCATTTTCGTAAATAATCCAAATAGTTTAAGTTGTAGATTATAAAAAAATACGTTTACTAAAGACTACTTCAAGATAAAAATAATGTTTTGACAGTATTTGACTACTATTTTTAGAATTATTGAAGAATTTGTGGTTTTTGTTCCAATGTTCTATCTTGAAAACTCACCGAATAAAACGTAAACTTACTAACATGGGAAACTATATCTTGGTTTGCTGTTGCAGGCAACGTCCTTAATCTTAGAGCATGTGAGATTTGAACCATTTTCTATCAATTCAGGAGTTCCTTAAAGCGTCTCAATGCAGCAGGTAGAATATACTTTTTGTTTTCTCAACCTATTTCAGATAAACTTCCTTCTAGAGCTGCGTGAATTCAAACCTCCCCTTACCTAAACCCCTCCAACCCCATTTCCAGTTTTGAGTGTTTTCACAGACCAGGGGTTTTTCTCCTGTGTAAATCCGCGCACGTTCTTCTCACGGGGAAGGGGGGAACAAAACCACGTGACTAGGAACGTAATCAATTTCTCGCCTCACGACGTGACCAGATTGTAATCAGCAGGCGATTCTTCTCCCTTTCATATAGTCCTTTCTTCTGTTTGTTCCAACATTTCTGTTTATCTACTTATCTGGTTCATCCTACCTCTTCCTAGCCCCCCTACCTTACATCTCCTGGCCTCCTACCACCCCCAAACATGGCACTTCTCAGGATACTCTGACCCGCTTCTTAAAATACCCGGATCCCTCTCTCAGGGTATTCGAACTGCCCGCCAGGATAATAAGACCCTCCTCTCAGACAACATAGAAACCTTTTTCAATACATTTTGACCCTTTTCTCAGCACACTCGAACCTCTTTTTCAGTACACTTGGACCCTTTTTCAGGACACCCGAACTTCTTTTTCAGGACACTTGTACCCTTTTTCAGGACACTTGTACCCTTTTTCAGTACAATTAGATCCTTTTTTACAGGACACTTGGACCCTTTTTCAGGACACCTGGACACTTTTTCAGGACACTTGTACCCTTTTTCAGTACAATTAGACCCTTTTTTACAGGACACTTGGACCCTATTTCAGGACACTTGGACCCTTTTTCAGGACACTTGGACCATTTTTCAGGACACTTGGACCCTTTTTCAGGACACTTGAACCCTTTTTCAGTACAATTAGACCCTTTTTTACAGGACACTTGGACCCTTTTTCAGTACACTTGGACCCTTTTTCAAGACACTTGTACCCTTTTTCAGTACAATTAGACCCTTTTTTACAGGACACTTGGACCCTTTTTCAGTACACTTGGACCCTTTTTCGGTACCCTTGGGTTCTTTTTCGCAGGACTCTCGCACACCTTTCTCAGTACACTCGAATACCCTCTCAGAGCACCTTCCCTTTATCCTAACCAGCTGTACCAAGATGTACCAGTTTTACTGTTTTAATTTAACATGGCAATCTCCAGGAGTATCGCCTACACGCTTACACCAGGCCCAGATTAAGGCATGTGCCAAGTGTACACAAGGGCCCCCACCCGCCTGGCAAATAAATCCCTTTGACTTGTCATATTTATTTTGTGATAGTATTATATATTTCAATATTTTAATTTTTTTCGTAAAATCTATCCCAAACTAATCTATAAATTCTCTAATCGAAGGGCGCCGGTAGCCTGGTATTACGTGGAGTCCGACAGTCCGTCTTTATAAATTAACGCAACCTTTGATTTTGGCAAACCGGAAATAACACATATCTGCAGACGGTACCGTTGACTTTTGACAGAAAAATAAACATTAATTTTTTATTGACAATAATTTATGAGGTAAAATAGCAAAATTATTATTACTGAAGAGTTAACTAAATGTGATGTGAGAAGAACGGAAAAAAAAAGTTCAGTAATAACATACTTTTTACTATACTAATACTATTACTATTTTATCTGCAGATGCCGGAATACGTAAAATGCAATTACACTGAAATAGTCTATGATTATATAATGTCCAATATTATTATATTATTAGCTATTAATTTACAGTACTATAATCCACTCAGAATATGATAGATTGTATAGCATAATAGTTACTATAGTAAGTATTAATAATAAATATGTTAATAACAAAACACACGGTACTCACCATGATTTCTAAACTTTGCAAAAAAAGTTTGTCTCTAAATAAAACTATCCGTGTATGATGTGTATGTAAGATTCATGATCATTCATTGGGGAACTAACTTCTAAGGGCCCCAAGTTCTACTTGGCACAAGGCCCCCAAAAGTGTTAATCCGGGCCTGGCTTACACATCTAATGTATTCAGGACACAGACATAAATTATGTAAATTGCACGTCCACGTTGTTTTTGCCCCGCCCTCCTAGGCTTGAAGTATATCAGAATGTATGTGTCAATCAGTTTGCCTTGACCTCTGGGAAGGAAACGTCGGATTAACTTAATGTTTTCGTGCATACATTGTCGCTCTTTGCTGTGTGTGTTTCATTAGTTGCGAAGTCCTTTCCTGGTCTCTCGTGTTTCAGTCGGGGTGTTCGATATTTGTAGGCCATGTCGCCATAGGTGTGTGTCGGAGAAGAGCAAGGCTCAATCGCCAGCGTGATTTATCCCGGGACCGGGGTTCGATTATCGAACCAGCCGAAAAAATGGCACGTTAGACGTTTGGCGCAATCTGGGTTTATCCTGGCTGAAATACACGGGCCGTTTGGACCAGGTTAGTACTAGGACGTTTGGAACAGTTGTGGAAACATCTGTTAATCCTACCCTGTGTGTTTGTTTATTTCTGAATCGCGTTTATATGACCAGTGTCTGTTAAATCACCTGATAGCTACGTTAGGTTAGGTTAGATTAGTTTAGATTTGCGGAACTGAAAAGGAATTACCTGATGTTTCGACTATGTTATGCTATGCTAGGCTATGTCTGCAAAAATGAAAGGATATTCCCTGATGGTAAGGTTAGGTTTGATTGAATTAGGCTATGAACTAAATCTTCTGGCATGAGCTAGAGAGAGATGATCTGTCTCAGTCTCACTTACGGCTCTGTCAAACATGAAAATGGTAGAGGTATGGACGATACTAGTAATAACATTCAATATACAGCCAGCCAGTATCTGTGGTGGAGTGAAGGTGTCGCTTGTTGGGTAATTTGGTGAATCCATTTCGGTGTGCTTAGCAGACTGATGAGCAATAGCAATAGTAGTACCTTCCAGCTCAGTGAGGAAAGCAACAGGAAACTACCTCACTCCCCATTTCCCTAGTACGCCTCTTATTTGCTGACTAGGTTTTACAGCTGACAGTGGAACTGTTTAGGATCCAACCAGCCTTCGGGTTGACTACTATACATACATATATACATACATACATATATATACATACGTACATACATACATATACATACATACATACATACATACATACATACATACATACATACATACATACATACGCACATACATGCATATACATACATACATACATACATACATACATACATACATACATACATACATACATACGCACATACATACATACATACATACATACATACATACATACATACATACATACATACATATATACATACATACATATATATACATACGTACATACATACATATACATACATACATACATACATACATACATACATACATACGCACATACATGCATATACATACATACATACATACATACATACATACATACATATATATACATACGTACATACATACATATACATACATACATACATACATACATACATACATACATACATACATACATACATACATACATACATACATACATACATACATACATACATACATACATACATACATACATACATACATACATACATACACACATACGCACATACATGCATGACAAATGTACGCACATACATACATACATACATACATACATACATACATACGCACATACGCACGCATATACATACGTACACACACCACACACACCACACACACACAGGTTAGATCTGCAAAAATTGAAGGAATTCACTTGATGGTTAGGATAGGCTATGTCTGCACACATGAAAGTAATAATTAGGTCTATCCTTAGTCCATACGTACTATCTCTGTTGGTACAAAATACCTCCCTTTTACCTAATAATACTGCGTCAAACGTCCTTTATAGATTGGTACAAGCGGGTCGCTTTTTGGGGCGAATGTGCCAAACGTCCTACGGCCGAAAAATGTATCACCGTTGTAACTAGGGCCTCTTTCACGGTGATAAATGGACGGACCGGGTGTTGTGTCTGTATTAGAATTGAACTCTTGGTTTAGTGCCCCACATCTTACTACCCGTCCAGGCTAGTCGAGGGTGTGAGCAAGGTGAGTCTTGAAGTGCCGTAGTTTGACGCTAGCCGCCGGACCTCAGCAGTACCTCGACCACTTTTAATTACCTAGGGCCCAGGCGCGCTGTTTTTGTTAGGGACCTTTTAATTAATTCGCCTACCTCGGCGTTCCGTTGTTAACGCTACTACCGTTTGAAGCTGTACGCTTAAATTAGACATTGCTTGGCTTGCGGTGAGGTTTGGGTTGAAGGCTAACGAGTGCAGCCGCGGGGAGTGTAGATCACCAGGCAAACGCCATGGACAAGCAACCCATATGATGTGTTTTTCAATCCTCTCTTTATTATGGACAGTTTTAAAAATGAGGTTTAGTTTGCGGTTTTTGCTCTTCTATTTTCATTTTCTTTTTATATCTTATGAATATTTTTTTTTTAACTGTCCATTGTTTTACTGTCAGCCCGGGCTATCTCACGTCTGTTTTTTATTAACAGGTTGGAATATCGAAGTACGGCAACACCGCGCCCGTGGCTTGATCAACTGCAAAAACACGTGCTCGGCAGCCAGAGCTATTTATGATCTCAGTTGGTTTTGCTGTGCAAAACTTTAATATTATATGCGATTTGTGCTTAATTTCATAATTTTGAGTGTAGTATAAACGTGTCAAATTAATAAATTGTTATTATTTGGGCTAAATACATCAATATGTTAAAAAAAAATTATTACCTCTAAACAAAATGGTTTGAAAATGTAATGTCCTCGACTAAAGTGGTTGGTTAGTCTACGATTCGTATAAATCTTGTGAATAGGTAAAATATGTATAGTTTTTCCCTTGGTGACTAATTTAAACCAAAGTCAATTGAAATATTCCTAAGGATCAATGGTCATCATCATCGTAATCTGTGATATGCACAAAACTTTTATATTATTATTATTATTATTATTATTACTAGCACTGCGTCTTACTACCCGTTCGGGTTATACGCACTTACACTAATGTGCAATGGTAGGGTGATTATGAGATGAAATGGAGGACCTACAGTTTAACGTGGAATCCGAACCACGGTGGAGGCCTGGCATTCCTCACATTCACAAGTCGTGATTAATACACATCTTGTCAGAGGTGAAGGAAGGGTTTGGCAATCAGATAAATCTGTGCCGGGACCGAGGATTGAACCCCGGAACCTCAGCAGATTTCTGAGCCGTGGTTCGGATTCCACATTAAATTGTAGGTCCTCCATTCCATCCCATTATCATCCTACCATTACACATTAGCTTAAGTGCGTATAACCCGAACGGTTAGTAAGACGCGGTGCTAATAATAATAATAATAATAATACTCCCGGTCCGGATTACGATCCCCGACCTCCCATTCACTGGCATCCCAGACCAGACGAGATCCACATGCCTACCGGTCAGGGTATTGTATTTATTCTAGGTGATGTTTAGGGTAGATGTTTTAAATTATCATTAACCATTTTCTTTGTACGTCCCCGGTTTATTTTAGCTGAATACGCAGTTTTATGTATCTTTGAGCGCATGCGTCAACAAGGGCTTGTGTTGTTAGGTCGGACCTTAGCCGTCCCCTCACCCCCCTGACCCTCTTTTTTTCTCCACTCGACTTATTTTCAACCCTAATGCTAATAAGCTCTTGTTGACTCGCTTGAATGAGCGAAATCGGTTATGGACGAGCAAACTATAATAATTAGCGAGCGGATCAGCTGGCTCTCTACTTTCTCTTCTTTTTTTTTTTTTTAATCTCTGTTTAGGTTTTGCCGCTTTCTTTGTCTCCCTTAATTTTTACTTGGTTATTCCACTCCCACCTCTTTCTTTACCTCTTTTAAAAGGGGATTACCGTTTTTTTTCCGCGTTATTTCACGCTTCGTTGCCTAAAGTAAATGTTCGTAAATACGACCTAGGGCAAGTTTGATCAGATATACCGACATGAGATCAGCTGACAGGCGCGATAAGGTGGGGTGGGGGGTGTGTTAGCCTGATTTTTTATTCACCGCTTCTTACTACCCTCGGTTACACCCGTATATAGGTCTACTTATTACACTATTGTGTTAAGGGTTTGGAATATTGATTTTAGAGGAAGTGTACCCGCATTTGCGTGGAGATAGCATTAAAAACCATTAGAGAAAACCTCCCTCAGTGCATCTGAACGGGATAGAACCCCGATCTACCCATCATCCACAGCCTAGTCTATTTCAAGAGTAGCGCCTTAGACCATGCGGCCACAGAAGTGGGTGCAAATATATTAATCACGCTAGTTGGGTAACCTATATAGGTGGGGAAATTATAACTTTAGAAAATTGCACCCACGTTAGAGAGGAAAGAGGATGATAGAACCAGACAGTAAATCACATATGCAAGGACACGAACCGTAACTTCCCCGTTAACTGCGAGCAAGTATGATGCATTTTTTATTATTATTATTATTATTATTATTATTATTATTATTATTATTATTTAGCACCGCGTCTTACTACCCGTTCGGGTTATACGCTTAAGTACTAATTACACTAATGGATTAGGAATTGGGAAGGTTGAATTTAGAGGAAGTGAACCCGCATTTGCGTGGAGGGAGAGTGGAAAACCATTTAGGAAAAAACCACCCCCAGTTCACCCGACCGAGATTCGAACCTCGAACTCCCCGTCCTCGGTGGTCTGGCTCAACACGACTGGTGCGTTAGCCAACTACGCCACCGAGGCGGGTAAGTCTGATGCAAATCTTATATATATATATATATATATATATATATATATATACACATAATATACTTTATATATATCAACCTGCAATGTAAGATGATGACCATGAATGAACATATAAAAGTTTATTTAAATTTATTTCGTAAATTGTTCCAAATGTGGAAAGAATGCAATCTAGATATCCAAAGTTTTAAATTTTCAGTTTAAGTCATCTTTAGGACGTTTAATAATATAAACTATAATGAATTAGTTACGTTAAATCATTAACATTGATCCCAGTTCTATTTGTTCCTACAATCATGGTTGAATGTATCACTAACGTCGTGTCACTGTAGACCAGATTTGTTACTTACCACTCGACCGATGTTACCTACTTGGAGATCTCGAAGATATTTTACGAAGCAAGTTGCATTAAACACTACACCCATGTAGAAAATAGAGAGGAAAGAAAATGAACAGTTCATCCATCCTGTAAGCCCTCTCGTTTATCTGCCCATAACACCCTCTTCCTCTGACGAGTACACGTGATCCACTATATTATTTGCTCTTAGACAACATTGACTTGCTTTTTAAAATTACCTTTTTCTTGTTTACTAGTGTAGATAAACAAATGCTTCCACGGATTTTTTCAATCTACTTCCTGACAGGAAAATTAATACTGACAAGATGTGTATTAATCACAACTTGTGAATGTGAGGAATGCCAGGCCTCCACCGTGGT
The DNA here is from genome assembly GCA_033556935.1 of Timema podura. NCBI lineage: Eukaryota > Metazoa > Arthropoda > Insecta > Phasmatodea > Timematidae > Timema > Timema podura. The sequence continues at coordinate 63,172,431 of JAVRXN010000003.1, read as the reverse complement.
TCGGATTCCACGTTAAACTGTAGGTCCTCCATTTCATCTCACAATCACCCTACCATTGCACATTAGCGTAAGTGTATATAACCCGAACGGGTAGTAAGACGTGGTGCTAATAATAAATAATAATAATAATAATAATAATAATAATAATAATAATAATAGTACTGATCATTTTCGTAAACAAACCAAATAGCCTCAGCTGTGGATGATTTATAAAAAAATACGTTTACAAAAAAAACCTACTTTAAGATAAAAATAATAAAGTTGTGATACTGTAAGACAATTTTTAGAATCATTTAAGAATTTATGGTTTTTTTTCAATGTTTTATCTCCACATCTCGCCGAATAAAACTTAAACTAATTAACATGGGAAATCCTATCTTGATTTGCCGTGACGTCACAGGTAGGCAACCTCCTTAATATTCTTTAACCAAAGCCTTTTACGAATATAATCTTTCTTTTCCCCTTTAAATTACTTAAAATTTTACCGTTACTATATTTTGGAGGAAAAAACATTCCTATTTGAAGATTTTCATTATAAAGCCACAGAAATTTCCGTCTGGGAGGTACAGAAGATAATTTTTGGCATCTGACACATCGTGAGAGAGGCACATTTTGAAATCGCCCACCGAACCCAATTATTCGAACCCTATGGAGAGGGGAAGGGAGGATGGAAGATGTGTGTGTGTGTGTGTGTGTGTCCTGATCTCTGGGAACTTAACTTCACCGATGGCTTGGACCGGTCAGTTGGGTCAGTTAGGACCTTTAATCTGCCCCTACCCCCGCTCTTAACCCCCCCTCTCCCCATCACACGACCCTTGTCTGGTCCAGATCTACCATCTCGTCTCTCGTTATTCCCAGGAGTCTCCGTGGACCAGATCTACTAAGGGGAGGGAGGGAGAAAGGCAGGGGGGGGAGGGAATCAACTCTTACCCTACATGCGATATCTATTATAGTCTCACCGCTGTAAGATGTACCTTTGCTGAAATTTCAAAAACTTTTTCAAATACACCTTCATGTGTGCTTTAGGTGGGGTTGTAGGGGACGCGATCAAAGATAAGTGTTTATGCAGTTTTTATAGTAAAATAGTTTTTTGGGGGGGCTAAAAAAAAAAATTCTCAAGTAGAGGCATAAGAGTTTAATTTTCTTCACATGTTAATATCAACAGTTCTTGAATATCCATCATGACTCATGAACATAGCGACAAACTTTTTAATTAAGAGAAAATGTCGTTAAATTTCAGGACACCCTTGGCAAATATTCAACAACTTTTGATGTCACCATGTGAAGAAAATTAAACTAAAGGTTGCTACTGAAGAAATATTTAATTTGTTTTTTTTTTAAAAAAGTTTTGGATCAAAACTACAAAAAAACAACTAATATTTTCTAGCGTCCCCTACACGCCCGCCATAAACCAACACGTTTGTTGATCTGTCACTTTTGAAATATATGTTGACGATTATAAGATGAATCTTATATTTCCGGATCGGTTGTGCACGCAGACTGAGCCGTCAAGTTATTTTGATCTGGTTTTCTTGTGACATGTGGGCGGAGGGGAGAAGATAGTCGTATTTAGAATTCCACCAGGATGTATTGAGGGTGATTTTTTCTTAGATGGGTTACTTACTCTTCCTCCACGCAAATGTATATACAATTCTTCTAAATTCTACTTCCTCGTCCTATATTCCACTTGTGTTTAAATGTGGATGGACTTGGTGGGTGGGAAAAAAACGCTATGCAAAAAAAATCAAATAGTACTTATTTGCGACTTTGGTTGAAATAATAATATTTGTATATGCACTGTGTTTCCAAGGCGAACTGACTGTACTCTACTACGCTCTCTCTTTTGTATAAAGTAGACTATATTCTTGTTTAAGTGGAGACTCACAACATTTTAAGACTTGAAATCGTATCACTCTTATCATTACAATGGTTATTTTACCAATGATGATGATGCTGATAGTAAAAGTGTATTTAAATTATTTTCGATAGCTTCAAGGTTGTTATGTGTCGAAAAATATGTGATAGACAAGTATTTGAACCCTAGAGTATCGACTTGGCATATCGGTGATTTTCCAGTCAGCTGGCTGGCACACATTTGTGTTAATATTTCAATAACTACTGTCCACCCTTAAGTTCACCCTTAAGTGCTGATTTTTCACAACGTGCATTAACTTACCTAAAGTAACCTCACAGGGAGGGTGAATTTGAAGGAAATTCAACATAATTCATCTGGTAAAGAATGTAAAGTCACAATGTGAGAAAATAAGCTCACTCAAAGTGATCCTAGCTGAGGGGATCCCTGTTCAATTCAATTCAATCTAAAAGGACAATATTATTTTATTTCCCCAAGTGTTACACGTTCTTATGATTTTTTTTAAACTTTATATATAAACATTTAAAAATCCAATTTTGTTCATTCCCTCCTTTTAGCTGTTGACAACAAGCATTGTATTTACGATTTTAACAGTGACACTATTTTATTGTTTCAGTATATAGCTTTACTTATCTACTCCATTTTTACTAGAACACTTGTGTTTTTTAATTGTACTTTTATTATTATTATTTAGCATCGCATCTTACTACCCGTTCGGATTATACGCTTAAGTACTAATTACACTAATGGATTAGAAATTAGGAAGGTTGAATTTAGAGGAAGTGAACCCGCATTCGCGTGGAGGGAGAGTGGAAAACAATTTAAGAAGAACCACCTTCAGTTCACCCGACCGAGATTTCGAACCTCGATCTCCCCGTCCTCGGTGGCCTAGCTCAACACGACTGGCGCGTTAGCCAACTACGCCACCGAGGCGGGTAATTTTGTACTTATTGTCAAACACAAATACACTTGAATCACAAAAGGTTCTCTCTACTATCTGATCAGTAAATACCTAGGTGCTAGTGATGGATATGTAGATGTAGGTGTTATTCCCTAAAGAAGTTTGTAAGTCGTGTCCCTATGTAGTATGTGTGTGTTTAGAAAGTGCCCAGATATAGGAATGTTTACAACAAAGGAGAGTACTCGTTGAACGTGGTACAGTAGGGATGCTGGAAGCAGCTGACTGCTAACACGGATTCTATCCTTTCAGAGCACACACAACCAGAATTTCGGCATTTTACAACAGGGGAGGGAAGGGGGGTTAAAACCAACTCATAACGGAACGTGTTGGTGGGTGGGGGGGGGTTATCGAGGGGTTGATGGGATGTGTGTGACCATTTTATTATTCGTGGAGGAAATGTGTAGGTCAAAGAGACATACGTTCAATATCAAACACCGGGCAATATTTCAATCTGGTTTTGGTCGACGGGAGTTTTATCTTCCCAAGCCTTTCACTACTGCCAGTATTGTCATTTAAAATATGTTTCACGTATGATGAGGTTAAATTATAATTAAATGGCAAGTAATTGTCTGAAAATAAGATAGCAATCAATATTTCGTGATGGAAAGAGGGAGTGAAAGTGTTGCACCTAGTCGGTGATCGAATTTCAGACTCTTGGATCATTACTAATGATTCTGGACAAAAAATACATTTAAGTTAAAATGTACACCGTACTTTCTTAGGTTAAGAATCGTTCATACTGTAATACCAACCTGAAATTTGATATGCATGTGTATTTTTACTCTAGGAAAAATACATGCTATTATACCGGGTGTGAGGTTCCACTGTGGTATAGTAAATTCAAAATGGCTTCCATAAAAATAAGCTTTTATATATATATTTTTTAGCTTAAGGTTAAAATATATCAACTTTACTTGTCCTATAGTATTTTAAAGGACATAATCCTATGTGCTACACCCCAATAGTGAAACTGCTCATTTCATGAATTGGGCAAATTTCTGCTAATTTCGTAAACTGACTTCTTCAATTGACCATTTCATAAACTCTGCAAAAATTGCATCAACTCATGCCCATTTATGGAACTGTAACTTATTTTACACTATCTACTATAAGCTTAGCTGAAAAACATTTCATGATATTATATTAAACTAACCCAAACTAACTTAACCTAGCCTTCTAGTCTAAAACGACTAAAAGTTAAATTAACTTAAAATACCAAACATGTTATTCGCTTGTCCATTTCACGAAACCGGGCGAAAAACTTGTCCAGGTCATGAATTGGATAACGATTTGAACGGCCCAGTTCGTAAAATGGTCAAGTGGAAAGTCCATTTCACGGAATTGGGAGAAATTTACCCGATTCTTGAACTGGGCAAAATTTACGAATGGGGTGTGTAATATTATTTAAATGCCAAAATTCTTATATAAATACCTAGTATGGGAGAAAATTAATCGTGAAATAACTAACTCCTACCCACGTTGTTGTGAAAGCTGTGTTAATAATGAATGATCATACATTGCTGCAACAGAGGTGCTTTGCGACGACGTAATCCATGCGTTTTTAAATAGTAAAAGATAAAAAGAAAGACATCTGAAGTAACATCATTAAGCATTGATAAGTATGCAGAGCAAGTTCATGAGAGATGTAAGCACAATAGAAGACTTTTGTAAATATATTCAACAAAGTATCAACCTGACCTTGTGTATATCATGTTTCAAAAGTTACGGCAACAAGTGAAGTAATTGCAAGGCCTTTTTAAAAAGGTAAATGATAAAGGAATGACAGATTTTCAAGAATATATCTAACAGAGGCTGACAGAGCAAGAATCATTTGATTTATAATCTATATACAAACTAATTTCCATTGTTTATCTGTACGACTCAGAATATACAAAACAATAATTTTACCGGTTAGCCTATTTATGCTTGTGAAACGTGATATCTTACCTTACATAAAGAAAATAAATTTATGGTGTTCTGAAATGAGATGCTTAGGAAGATATTTGGTCCAAAAAGAGATGAAGATATTGAGATGTGGAGGAAGTTACATATTTATGAGTTACATACCCTGTATTCATCACAAGACATTGATAGGATAGTCAAATCTCGCAGATTACGATGGGAAGGACATGCAGCACAGATGGGAGATTCTAGAACCATTTTCAGAGTACTGACTGAATACAGATGGGAGGATAACATTAGAATGGACCTGAAAGAGGCTGTAATGAGGTAGACTGGATATAACTAGCTCAAGATAGGGATAAGGTGTAATGAGATGGACTGGATATAACTAGCTCAAGATAGGGATAAGGTGTAATGAGATGGACTGGATATAACTAGCTCAAGATAGGGATAAGGTGTAATGAGATGGACTGGATATAACTAGCTCAAGATAGGGATAAGGTGTAATGAGATGGACTGGATATAACTAGCTCAAGATAGGGATAAGGTGTAATGAGATGGACTGGATATAACTAGCTCAAGATAGGGATAAGGTGTAATGAGGTAGACTGGATATAACTAGCTCAAGATAGGGATAAAGTGTAATGAGGTAGACTGGATATAACTAGCTCAAGATAGGGATAAGGTGTAATGAGATGGACTGGATAGAACTAGCACAAGATAGGGATAAGGTGTAATGAGATGGACTGGATAGAACTAGCTCAAGATAGGGATAAGGTGTAATGAGATGGACTGGATATAACTAGCTCAAGATAGGGATAAGGTGTAATGAGGTAGACTGGATATAACTAGCTCAAGATAGGGATAAAGTGTAATGAGGTAGACTGGATATAACTAGCTCAAGATAGGGATAAGGTGTAATGAGATGGACTGGATAGAACTAGCACAAGATAGGGATAAGGTGTAATGAGATGGACTGGATAGAACTAGCTCAAGATAGGGATAAGGTGTAATGAGGTAGACTGGATATAACTAGCTCAAGATAGGGATAAAGTGTAATGAGGTAGACTGGATATAACTAGCTCAAGATAGGGATAAGGTGTAATGAGATGGACTGGATAGAACTAGCACAAGATAGGGATAAGTTGTAATGAGATGGACTGGATATAACTAGCTCAAGATAGGGATAAGGTGTAATGAGGTAGACTGGATATAACTAGCTCAAGATAGGGATAAAGTGTAATGAGGTAGACTGGATATAACTAGCTCAAGATAGGGATAAGGTGTAATGAGATGGACTGGATAGAACTAGCACAAGATAGGGATAAGGTGTAATGAGATGGACTGGATAGAACTAGCTCAAGATAGGGATAAGGTGTAATGAGGTAGACTGGATATAACTAGCTCAAGATAGGGATAAAGTGTAATGAGGTAGACTGGATATAACTAGCTCAAGATAGGGATAAGGTGTAATGAGATGGACTGGATAGAACTAGCACAAGATAGGGATAAGTTGTAATGAGATGGACTGGATTATAACTAGCTCAAGATAGGGATAAGGTGTAATGAGATGGACTGGATAGAACTAGCTCAAGATAGGGATAAGTTGTGTACTTTTGTAGGTACAGCAGTGAACTTTCGAGTTCCTAATGCCATAAAGTAACTAAGCTATAAAACACATAAACCATCAAAAAAGGCAAATCTATTAAATATTAGGAATTATGTACATGTATTCTAAATACTCTGCATTGTCTTCCAAAATAGTAATAAAGAACTAAGTGCGTTCTTTACTCATATGATTTAGTCACATCTCCCTTTAGATAGTGGACATATTGACATGTTGTTAAAAAGTCATCTTATTTCATGCTCACAGGAATATATGAGCACTTAGAACGTTCTTAGCTATTATATTTTTTATTTTATTATGGTCCTTTGATTAATTATTTGAATTAAGCATTAATTGTATGATATAGTTTAGTAAACAATGGTATTTTTCCCGAATTTTTTTTAAAAAAACTTCCAATCCAAGAACGTTTCTCGTCTTTAGTGCAAAATTTTATTTTTGGCACTTAGACCGTTTAACATTTCCACCCTTCAAGTGCTGATCCTCATTTGGTCAGATTTAACTAAATTGATCCCATATTATTGCATTCATGTGATGAACGAGGCTGATGAGATTTTATCGACTCCGTGTTTATTGGTGTTTTTAGCACCGCGTCTTACTACCCGTTCGGTCTTAACACCTATCTACTAATTACTCTAATGGGTTAGGGATGAGTGAGGTTTAACTTAGAGGAAATGTATTTGTATTTGCGTGGAAGGAGAGTGGAAAACCATTTAGGGAAAACCTCCCTCAATACTGCACAGAAAAAAAACCAGTTTTGTACAGTTTACAACAAATTTAATGTTGCCTACAAAATTTTTAGTCCTGATTATTTTTTGCTAACCTGTACGAAACTGTTTTTTTTTCTGTGTGGTATCGAACCACGATCTGTCCGTCATCGGCATTTTAATATATTTTTTTTAACACCGCGTCTTATCACCCTTTCGGATTATATGCATATGCACTAGTTACGTTAATGTGTTAGGGAAGAGAAAGGTTAAATTTAGAGGAAGAGTACCTGCGTTAGCATTGAGATAGAGTGGGGAATAATTTAGAAAAAAACCACCCTCAATACAACCAACAGGAATTGAACCATGATCTCCTCGTCATCGGCAGTCTAGGCTATTCTTACTCTTTGATAATCAAAATATGATAGTCTCTAAAATTAACATTAAATGTTATGCGTCCAAATAATGATATGGTGTATCGCCTCAAATGTCAATTTAATGTTTCTTTTATAGCTATTGATATATATATTTATTATTTCTTAGATGTGTTTTCAACTGTGTAAGAAAGATCATTATTTCAACCCATCACATGATCAATATAAGTGTAATAGTAACCTTAAAAATACGCTTTGTTATACAGTTTAGATTGATTAATATAGTATAATTCAAAACCATCTAAGATAGGACTGTGGGGTGAATTGAAAAAAAAATCTTTACTAATACTGCTTTCACAATAAAATGGATGTTATTTATTCTAAGTTAACTTTGACACCTATATTAAGTATTAGCTTTTACCCGTCGCAACAAAATGGATGTTATTTATTCTAAGTTAACTTTGACACCTATATTAAGTATTAGCTTTTACCCGTCGCGGCTTCACCCGCAATAATTGAAAAAATATTTTAATTTTTAACTAAACTGTTTTGGTCATAAATCAAACTTTATTTTTTTTCAAATATCTATGCGTTTTTCTCAGCTCTAGCTATAAATAATATTTCCGTATTATGCTATCTTTACTTAAACATTTTAATTTTCACTTTTAAATGTTTGTAGTAAAAGAAATATATATTACTTAAGTTATCAATTATTAATTTAATTTTTTTTAAGTTTTACCTTCATAATTAGTAAGATAAATAAATAAATGAAATAATATTGAACATTTATCATAAAAATAGCAAATGACTGGCAGCACCATCTAACCTGCAAAATATTTCTACAAAGCGAAAAGTTGAGAGAAATATTGAAGTCTTATATACGAAAAGTTTAAACATTAGTATTGTAAAATTAATGTAAAATCAAAGGTTGGGAATAGTTCTATATGTTATTCCAGGTCATACTCGTACGTACCAAGTTTCATTCGAACCCGTTAAGCAGTTTTGGCGTGATTGAGTAACAAACATCCATACATACAAACTTTCACGTTTATAATATTAGTAATATTTATATCCGAATCCAAGTATTAAGTGAATAAAACTGTGCACTTAGAAAGAGTATAATATGACATGTAAAGACGACAAATTAAACTTTAGGTTGTAAAATGTAAAAAAATAACTATCTTGGAATTTTATCTTGTCTTTTTCTTAGAATAAAAATACATATAAATACCTTAATAATATGAATGATTTTGAAAAAATTTACAGAAAAGTAATAAGCTAGTACACTCCATTCACCCTAGAGGTATTAGGCTTACATTGGCCAATTAATTTATACTGAATTCTCATATGTTTCACCATATTGAAATCAAATAAGGCAAGGTTTCACCTATCAGTTGAAACAGAGTGTACCTAAAATAAAATATAGTTCAACACAATCCAACAAACGTTATAATATTGTGTATTATGACTTTGAAGATAATTTTCAAAAATAGGTTTTGTGTAAACTACCCTTAATTATGTTTTCCTCATAAAAACAAACGCATCATCTTGTTAATCAGAATAATCACGTTTTATATATAAATTTTAAACCAAACTGTTAAAATAATTTAACAAAATTTTAAATTTTAAAAACTATCCTAAAATGATTTGTTATTTGTAAAAATAAAAACGTATTTTATTACCATGAAAAATTATTCCAAATCCCCATTTTGAATTCAATTTTCAAAGTCAATTTTAAAAAATTAAATTTTTTATAAATTGTCATATGTAAACTAGACTTAAATTAATTTATTTTAGATAAATAAATATACACTACTTTTGATAATGTAAAATAATCCCACGATACCATTTTTGTACCAAATAGCTAAAGCATTTTTTTAAAATATTCAGATAAAAAACAGCTATCAGTAAACTACGCAAAAACAAATTTCCACCTCCTTCCCCCACCCACCCCCCAGCCCCAAAAAACTAGCACTTGGCTTAATTTGTAATGTTCATATCAAACAATACCCAGATTAACATTTTAAACAAAATCGTTATAGCCATTTTCAAAATAATTTGTAATTTTCAAAAATCACTCAGCAAATGACCCTTTATCGAATTTTTACCCGAAACCAAGAAAACAGTGCTATATGTCATGTCACTGTCAAGATACCTATTTGGAATTGAATTGTTATGGTCATTTTAAAAATATTTCCATTTTTGAAATAGTAATCGGTAAACTGCCCATAAATGAGTTCTTACCCCCAAAAATAAGTATACACTGTTATTTGTCATATTAAACATTCCCAAGATATCCGTTTTGAACCAAATAGTTAGGGTCCATTTTTTAAATATTTCAAATTTTGGTAAAATCAATCGTCAGTAAACTAAACAGTTAAGTATGAGTTTTTACCACCTAAAAAATTATACATTGCTATTTGTCATACCACACAATTTTCACATAAGCCTACAAAATGAAGTGAACAAAATCGTCAAAGTTATTTTCGAAATTTTAATTTTCACAAATTTGCCTTCAGCAAACTATCCTTCAACGAATGTTTGCCCAAAAACCAAATATACATCGCCATTTGTCATTCAATCGAATTCTAAATATACATTTTAAACAAAATCGTTAGAGCCATTTTCAAAAAATTTGGAAGTAAAAAAAAATTACCATCAATAAACTACCTCTAATTGCAGGGTAGGGTAAAAAAAGAAAGTTTTATACTATAGCTCTATAAAATCTAAATATAAAGGTTGAACAAAATCCACTAAACTGTTTTAAACCTTGGCCAGGGACAGGCAGACAGACATGAGGATAATTATAAAATCCATATTTTTGGTCTCATGTTCACATAAAACCTAGACTCGTCATAATCTCGAGATCAATTTTTTTCACGATCACACTACTTTCTCTTTATATAAGAAAAAATAATTAGTGAACCAATAACACTTTTAAACACCTACTTTCATCTCTGAGCCCCCTGGTTTAAACCCCAACATGGAAATAGTCGTGTAGTCTTAAACAAATAAGCTTCATTAAAAAAAATATTGAGGTATTTAACGTGTACTATCTGAATCGACTGATTATATCGGCATACGTCTTATAAAATAGCCTAAATCTAGAATAGATTAAACATCCAGCCCCCTTGCCGTTAATTTATCACTGTGGAAAGCCTCATTTCATCAATTTTTGGCCGCGATAGGAATCGAACCCGGGAACCTTAACTCTGTAAGTAAACACGCTTTTCTGCGATCTAAGGTTTCGGAACAGAGAATAAGTAATTATACTAACTAGGGATAACATCCATCATTATCCCTGTGTGCAGGGTTTTAAAAAGATAGGCGTGCGTTACATTACTGTTAAACAAATGTGTCACCCACATCGGCGGGAAACAGGCTCATCTTTATCCTTGGCCTAGTAGTGTGATATGCGAATAGTTCGGACAAGTAGTTATGCGGACGCAAAAAAAAAAGATATTTCTTGTAAAATCAACTCTTTTCTTGTATCTGGCTGCGACTTGAATTATGACACTTCGTCAATATTAACCTTGTACGATGAGAACATAACGCCTTAAACTAAGTGGCTACTGGTACGGGTGGATATAATTAAAACTACTTAACGTCATATTGTTATTTCTTGGGAATAATTGACCTCAATAGTTTTTTTTTTTTTATTAAACCCTACCCAATATAAACGAGTAAAATATGATCGAGTAAAATTGTTCCGCTGTTTTTTTTCTGGCAAAACCAAATAATGCTAGTCCAACGTTTTATTCCTCCGAAGTCAACACCCTCAGATTCTGTAACAAATTGGCCAGTTGATGTTGAGTTATTGTCTAGAATAGTTCTATAACATGGAAGGAAAAGGGAAGAAGGGGGAAATGCTGCAATATGAAGACGTCAAACCGTTCATAAAGAAGGAGGGAAGGTAAGCTATCCACCGTACTGACCAGCTCCACTCCACCCTTCGTTGTCTTGATCTTTACTCTGTTCATGTGAGTGCCGCGATCTCATTTACACTCCAATATAGGCCAGTAACTCTTTAAATATACAGTACGTTCAACACATGACTACAGTAGCTCACGACTATTTGTTGCTGACTGACACTCACAGCTGATTATGACACTCAACATTTAGTAATACCTAAATTTGACTGTCAGAAGTTACAGCTGTTAAACACATGTTTTTGTAATCATATGTTCAACGTAGGATTAAATTTGTTGTAACGTTTCAAAGCGTCAGCTGTCAGCTGTGAACTGTCAGTCAGCCCATAGTCATGCATAGGATAACTATAAATAGCTGAGGAAAGTACTCACATCTAGATGGCTTGGTTTTCCACTCTCCCTCCACGCAACTGCTAGTACACTTTAAAGTTAATATTACTCGTCTATAATACATCAATAAGATACGGTGCTAAAAAAAGGGTAGCTCAGACGAAATGCGCTTGCATTTACGCAGGAAGAACATTATTTTATGAATAACTCCTTCCCCCCTCTCTTAAGTCCACATGAACAAGACAAGAACACTGACTTCCACATCAATACGACAGGGTGCAATGTGAATCTAACGCCATATACCACTTGGACACCGTTGCGAGTTGATGAAAACCAAATAAAACTTCTTGCGATATTAATTCTAAGGATTTTTTTTGCTCGTATGATCTGGCTTGTTGGTGATCGGGAGTTAGTGGTTCGAATACTCTTCGATTATACTGAGAGGGTTTTTTTTCCCCTCAATAATTCTTCACTTTCCTTCTACACAAATTCGGATACATTTCTTTGAAGATCCGTCTTCCTCACACTTACCTCATTAGTGTGATTAAAATGTGTATAGCCTGGATAAATACAAGTTTTTATGATTATATAGTGGATATATTTTAATATTTCAATGCTAGATTTATAGATTAAAAAGAGTAAACATTGATATTTAATAGCATTGCATCATTTATCATTTTATATTTAATGTTATAAGAATGAGACACCTTTGTGTAGTTTCATTGTTAAGTGTGCTATTCAGTCGTCAACCCAGTTTGTTTAAAGTTACGACTTTTGTGAACTTTTTTCTAGGATAACCTTTTGGGAGTAACTTATTTTATACGTAAAATAAAATAAGCTAGCAAAAAAAAAACCGTGAAATTTAAACATTTTGAGATTTCTTCTCTTTCTCCTCTTCTCTCTCTCTCTTCTCCTCTCTCTCCTCATCTCTCTCTCTCTCTCTCTCTCTCTCTCGCTAATAATTTGATTCACAACCAAGCATAACCCGCTTCGGTGAGCTCATTGTCTAATGAGTCACTCTCAAATATACTAATGCCGATGACGAGGAGATCGGGATTCTAATCCCGTGTTGGGTGTACTAAGAGGGATTTTTCAAAATGGTTTTCCGCTCTACCTTCACTTAAATGAGGTTACATTTGCTCTAAAATCCAATCTTGCTCATCCTTAAGCCAATATAGTAATTAGTAGGCCTACATAGTTATCTATCTCGAATGGGTAGTAAGACCTAAGAGGGAGAAAATAGAACCTTATAGCTTCTTGAACCATATCAATTTCTACTTCTTACCTCTCTGGGCTAGATTGTCTGTCCCGTTTCACCTTTTTAAAAAAATCAGCCATCTCTTCCCGAGTCTACCAATGGGGCATCCATTTCTAAGAAGTTATTATAGATTTTGAGTTTTAATCATGTGTAATCATGTATCTAGATGAGTTTATTCAATTATCTCCTGATAATCTGGTATGATATATTTTAAAAAGCCGTCCTGGGACAGATATCGAACGTTTAGTATTTGTTTTAGTCGCACCACTGAGCTGGGTTTCGCACCTATGCCCTTGAAAAATTGTGAGCAACTCAATTACGAAGGCAACTCCGCGCTCCGCATGATCTTTGTTCAGTTGGTAATACGTATTCCTGCTGATATAAGAATACAGGATCCTACTCTTGGCAAGAACAAACATTTAAAAGCGTCAAATTATATCTATATCACCCGCCTCGATGGCGTAGTTAGCTAACGCGCCAGTTGTGTTGAGCTCGACCACCTAGGACGGGGAGATCGAGGTTCGAAACTCGGTCGGGTGAACTGGGGGTGGTTTTTCCTAAATTGTTTTCCACTCTCCCTCCACGCAAATGCGGGTTCATTTCCTCTAAATTCAACCTTCCCAATTACTAATCCATTAGTGTAATTAGTACTTAAGCGTATAACCCGAACGGGTAGTAAGACGTGGTGCTAAATAATAATAATATATATATATCCTTCACTCTGTTTTGTTTGTCAAAGTATTTTTTTCTAGGAAAAGCTGGTAAAACTAGAGATAAAACGTAATGGTAATGACCCGCTTTGTTGGACACGTGGGTTAACTGACCGGTTCATCTGTTCTGGTTTTAAGGTATAGGAGAGGTCGAGGTTCTAATCCCAGGCGGATATACTGAATTTGTCTTTCCTAAATGTTTGTCCGTTCTTCATACACGCAAATGTAGTTACGTTTCCACTAAAAAAAAAACTATTTCTCATCTCTATTCTTTTATGTAACTAAATGCTTTTAGTCAGGACGTGTAATAAAGCGTGTGGGAGAGGTAAAAAAAATAATAACAAGTTCTACTTCTCACTGCCACACATGTTTTTGAAATAGCTTGATACAAACTTAAAAAAAAAAAAGGAAAACCTTGAGGTTGTCATCTCGACCGAGCCATTGTGGTAGGCCAAGTCCGGTCGGTCCAGTATCGGATGCTGGTGAGACTTTTCTTTAGGGGATGCAAGTTTTTCACAGCTTCTGAGAATGTCCACTAGGGAGGGATGTCTTAACAACAAAAAAAAAAAGAGCAAGGGGTCATGTTGTGTTTTATCGCTGGGTGGGTATTGGGGGGGGGGAGTGTCCAGCACCCCTCCCCCTCCTTTTCATCTAGCCTTGTTTAGAGGAGAGAGAGGGAGAGGGGGGGTATGTGTGAGAACTAGTAGCTGTGTACAAGTGTCTTCATCATGGTCAGTGGCGCAAGTGGGCAGAGTGGATCATGGACCAATGGATACCTTATTACTACTACACACAGCCGCCCACCTAATGTCCAGGTCGGAATAGTGCCTTCATTTGTTTCGATATGTTTGTGTGGGTGGTGGTGGCTTGACTAGCGTGTGTGACGTTCACTCCTATTGTAGTTTTTTTTTTTTTCTAAGCATCGTGTCTTACTACCCGTTCGGGTTATACGTTCTATTGAAAGTTGATATCATCAAGTAGCACGATTTTGTATCAGCGATAATGACAAGGGGTGAATTTTAAGGAAAGGTTGGGACAGAGTATGTCCCGTTTTCCGGGGATCAAACCCGTGACCTATTTGTTCGTAGTAAAGAAAATTAACCCGCACCTCACTTCTAGTTAGCCGTTCGCATCCTTTCATATCTGTTTTTGAAACGATATGAAAGAAATACTATTCTTGTAAACTGTTTTTCTTTTCTCAGTTAAAAAAATTACAAAACTTTTTACTTTTTTGTATTTGTCAATAAAAAATTAGTTTTTTTTTGTAATGTTAACATTTTATATAATTTGTATAATTTGTCATCATTGAAATCAGTAAAGCATTTATTTATTTTTATGCTTTTATTGCAAACGTCATGATTCGTCCTTGCTTTTATAATATTGCCGCTAAGCATCTTTTTGACAAATTTGTTTTAGTAACCTAACTACTCTATTTATGTCCTAGTTTTGGACAGTATGCTGTCCTAAGGCTACGGTTGTCTCTCTTTCTCTAATCATTGTTGAGAGTACCGTTATACGACTCTTTTTATTTTTTTAATATGTTAATTATTTCTGCAAGGCATTCATTTGGTGGTCATAGTTCCGGCTGACGTAAATCACGTGATAAACAACAATCTGGAGCCGTTTTGAATATCTCATCTTGTATTGAAGGTCAATTAACCGGGATGTAAAATAAACGGTTCTCAAACTAGAAATATCATCGAATAGTGGTTTTATTGCAGTTTTTTTTATCTTAACAACAATTTAGTGTATAGCAATTTTTATTTATTTTTTACATTTTAGTTGTATTTAAAAATATATATTTATTTTAAAACAGTTTTTTTTTTTCAATTCTACTGTGTGTTTTAAGAGTGCGTCTCATCACATGACTTATTGGGTAAGTAGGCCTAATACAGCCCAAATCAGGCGTCTCATAGTGATGCGATTTTTCTCTATCCTTATTTAGAAAATAGTCCAACTGTTTTACCATTTTTTCCCCAAATGAAGTAGTAATAATTTTTAAAATATAAAAATACAAGACTTATCCTAATTTCATTGTTTTCAAATTAATAAAGCAGAAAACAACAATTATATACGTTTTCTCTTTCTAACGTAATCTTGCATCTAGTAATTTCCCTGTCAATTGACCATGAGGTGCGCTCATAAGTTCGCAGAACAGGTTCGGTTGAGAGATCTAAAGATTCGATTGGTAACTAATAATATAGTCAGGTAAAGACCACGGGTGTTAAACGATACGGTTTTTGCACAGTGCAAAACTTTGCTAACTGAACTAACTTGATGAACATAAATATTGTATTTGCTTTTTTTTTTAACCAAACAACAGAGAATAAGTCTTTTACTTTCTACCAACACTTTCCAAATAACCTCATTATTCATGAGCTCATTTTACTGAAATAAAACGACACGATACTGCGTTGTATTGCTTCTAAACATTTACTGTTGAGTTTTTCCTTCTCTTCATATGTTATTTATTGAATAAAATTAATATAAAATTTAGTTTAATATTAAAATCCATTCAAAAGGCTTTTTTTTTATGGCCCAGCAGATAATTTTCTGAATTTTTTTTAATGGGTCTGTTATTTTAATTTATATTGTGCGGTGCTAACGGTAAAAAAAAAAAAAAAGGAACGTTGTTATAAAATTTTACTTAGACCCGGTTTATAATATCTGTGGTGGTCAAATACCTGTGTTTAACTAAAAGTTAAAAGAAAAAATTGTTTGTAAATGTTGATTAGAAAGAGTAATTTGTGAAATAATCTGGAATTTCTCAAAATTAAATAATTTATTTAAAAATGTTAGGCCTAGTGGTTGAACTTTCGTACTGATATGAAACATGTCGTACCCAGTTGAAAAATTATCCAAGTTTTACATGTACAAATCGCAAGGTTTTCATTAAGTCTCAGCGACAGCTCAAACTTTTGTGATTTTTATGCAAATCTACAGCGTTAGAGTTTTTTTTTTGAGACCTCAATCACTCTTTATAACATCTAGAACTTGGTCTTAATTGCGTCCATCCATTTACCGACTAATGCAATTTATACATAGATTGCTATTTGTTATTAACTTGTTAACTTGGATAGAATAACCCTGGAAGTAAATACTTTTATTCAAAAAAATAGTTTTGTATAGCTTGATGAATTGCTATAGAAAGAAATGATAATTTTTCCTAAATTGATGCTTCCCTTTTGAATATTTTTGAAATTTGAAATTTTTAAGAACATCGAAGATGTATAAGCTTTCATATTAAAAAAATTAATACCAAAATTGGTTGGATAGAACTCCGAGAATCTTTGTATAGACGAATCTTTTACGTCTTAAATATATAGATATCTATTTTCGACAAGTTTACTTTATTTGATTTTTAGTGTTTCAATCGCCCATTGATAAGTAAATAAGTTTCAGTTTCAACATTTATTGCAGTTAATACGTTTTTAAGACCGCCTTTGTGGTGTAGTGGTCAAAGTTCTTGGCTACAGATTCAGAAGTCCCAGGTACCCGGCACTTACAGATTTTCTGTGAAGCAGTGGGTTTGGAACGGGGTCAACTCAGCCTCGTGAGGAGAAATGAGGAGCTACTTGAATGGAAAAGTAGCGTCTCTGCTCTAAAAAGCTGAGATATACGGACGGAGGATTCGTTGTGCTAACAAAATGATACCCTCTATCTGGTGAATTTGGCACTATCTTCGCCAGCAAGTGGCAGCCACCCAGTCAATATGACCTGATTGTGGGCTGACGCCATGAATTTTTTTTAAATAGGTTTTTAAAAGTGGTCACATTTTATAAATCCTGTCTGATATACCTTTGTTGAAGTAAAATTATTTTTACTAAAAGAATTTCACCTCTTGCATCTCTTCTTACTACCCGTCCGGGCTATCCGCACATTTACAATAATAAGATAGAGATGAGGACTGTAAAATGTAGAGGAAATGTACTCTTATTTGCGTGGAAGGATAGTGAATTTTTTTTTTAGGATAAATCACCTCACTATATTTGGCTAGGATTCAAACCCCAGCATCCCTGTCACAGATAAACCAGACTAAACCAAACTGTCGGCTTTGTCCTCGTGGCTACCGGTGAGGGTCTCTTCCTTATTCATCTTTTCCACTAATTAAATAATTAATTATTGATCGGATATTTTCAAACAAATAAAAAGCTATCACTTTAAAGGTAATTTAATTAAATTTTTAAGTAAATTACTAAGAAAATATATTTTTTATTTTAGGTATTTAACGTCCACATCCTTAAACGACTGATTATATCAACACGCGACTTATAAACTAAATTAAATAATTATACAGTAGATACTACGTACAGCTACTTGCCGTTAATGTATTACCATAAAAGGGTACACATATATTTCGTCAATTATATATTTTTTGGTAATGCCAGGAATTGAACCCGAGACCCTTAACTCATTAGATAGACACGCTGCCAACTGAGCTAAGGTGTGGGATTAAATTATAAACAATCATCATTATACATCACTAGTTCACCACATAAATATTTAATGGGGTAATCCGAGATAAAAAGTACAGTATATCCGACAGAGGGTTTTTCTTTCCCGCTGTTTTTTGTCTGTGGGTTTTCCCCCCCTGCGTTTTAGTACCCATTCCAGCTATATGCATACATTAATTATACTAATGGAGTAGAAATGATGAAGTTATAATTCAAGAATAAATATACCCGCATTTGTGTGGAGACAGATTAAGAAACGATTTATCAAAATCTATGTTTAAAAAAGGTTGCATAATAGAGCAGACTTTTATAAATCCCGGGTTATTTATGAAGTGGTTTTATATTTTTTAATATTGTTTTCACCAAAATATGGGGGAAAGTTCTGACCAATTGAAAAGTATAAATTTTAAGTTCAAATTGTTTTCAAAAAAGTTTGATAGCCTACATAAAATCCTATACAACAATTCTACGTTATATTAATTTATTCTTTTATAACACTATCGAATGCCAGGCCTCCACCGTGGTTCGGATTCCACGTTAAACTGTAGGTCCTCCATTTCATCTCACAATCACCCTACCATTGCACATTAGCGTAAGTGCGTATAACCCGAACGGGTAATAAGACGCGGTGCTAATAATAATAATAATAATAATAATAATATAACACTATCAAAACATGTCTTTATTTGAAAGAGTAAGTTTATAACTTTTTGATTTAATCTCAGAAGTACACATTTTTACATAAATCGTCGTTGGAATTTTTTAAACCTTAAAGTCAAAATTTAAACTTTTTAACTCGTCAAAAACTTGCTGATAATTTTCGCCTACATTTTGTAGAAAACAATATTAAAAAAATCAAATAACTTCTTAAATAAACCGGAATTTCTAAACGTCTCTAACGCGTCTCAGTATTTTATCAAACAGCTATTTTAATTACATCCGACCGAGATTTGAACCTCTGATATTTACGCTATTGGCATTCCAGTCAACACGAGAGTGACGCGTTAGACCACCGATGCGGGCCATGTTGCTTGGTTGGACATAAACACTTTAAAAAATTTAATCGCGCTAAAGGTTTGAATTCTGTGAGCGTACAAATTCGAGTTGAATTCTTTTTTTAATTTCTTTATTTAGCACCACGTCTTACTACTCATTTGGGTTGTACGCCTATTTACTAATTACGCTAATGGTTTTAGGGATTATGAAGGTTATATTTAGGGTAAGTGTACCCGCATTTGGTTGGAGGGAGAGTGGAAAGCCATTTTGAAAAAAAACTCAGTACACCCGACCAAGATTCAAGCCTCGATCTCTCCGTCATCGGCAGTCTAGTCTACCGCGAGAATAGCGCCTTAGACCATACGGCCACCGAAACGGGTATTTTTAATTACTCATGTCTGGTGTGATTTGTGGAAGGAAACCATTCGAGTTTGAATTCGTAGAACAAATATTTAGATTTAAAAAGTCAATTAATATAATCAAAGCAACACAATCTACCTTCTTGGTTGTATTTCTGAGTAATCTCTTTTTGAAATTTTCATATATAAAACACGTTGCAATTAAAAAAAACTGCTGTAGGCCGACAAAGTTTCGTAACAAAATCTCAGATGAATAATCAGATTGAATAAAGTAAATATTACTCTGGTACAACGTAATATGAAATATTTTATATTCTCAGTTTACAGTAAACTAATGATTTTAATTTGTATGTGCCAATGAATGAAAACTCAGCCAATTTTAGACTATATTTACAAACACTTTAGAGCGAAAAATTGAGGTTTATGAAATAGCATGCTGATTTAAATTTTTCTATATTTTTTTAAATTTGTATCTTATTTTGATGTTGTGTATCCATATTTGTGATAATTGATTTTTAAGGTTTGTTTATTTTATTAAAATGCTGTTCTCACATGATTCACACTGTCAGTAAATTAAACAAATCTCACAATTAAAACCTCACTGAGATGACTATGAGACATCACCAGAAAGAAGAACTTGATGAGCCACTGCACGCACAGCAGAAAATCTGGACATTCGCTAAGAAATTCGGGTTTTCATTGGAAGCTACTTTTTTTCTTTCTTTTTTTTTTCCAAATTCTAACTTTTAAAATAAGTGTTAGTTTGTCAAAATCGGTTCAGCCGTTTTTTTCGTAATTTCAAATACTAAAGTTGGGCTTATCAAACTATACAATTGACGTACTCGGCGTTGCCCGGAAGAAATGTTTTTAGTTTAATGACTGTCCGGGGAAGCTAACTTCAAAGCTAATGCCTCTAAGACCTGCGTACTCCAAGGCTCAGCCTGGTTTTAAATTACCCTGTTTATAATAAGTTTAAAAAATTACTATCAAAATTTAAAAATTTCTCTTTTGAGGTGCATATGTTAATACCCAGGGGCTACTAATTTTTAAAATGTCAAACCTATGCTAGCAGTAGTTATCACGCAATGCTCATGACAGATTTAAAGCACTCTTCATTACTAATATTGCTTTGATTCCAACGCAGTTTTCAATTAATTTTTAAAAAATAATCATAATTTTAGAATTCCGTATCTGAGATGCACATGTTCGCGTACAGGAGCTACTAATTCAACTAAAATCACGTTTCATTAAAAAAATATTTACTCTCGGTAATATTTTATTAAATCAAAGACTGGACTGATATAATTCAATATCACTTTATAAGAATAAAAATTATTTCACTAAAATATGTGTCAACTTAAAAAAAAATTTAAGTCATTTTTAATCTAATTAAATTTTGAAAATGAAGCTCATAGTCCGCTGAAGCGCGCCTTTTAAGAAAGAAATCTATGTTTTTGAGGGAAACCAGCTGATTCGGCAAATGATGCAGTCACGTAAAGCTGCAAATGTATTTTATTTTTATTAATAAACCAATAGTTTTTTATTTTTTATGAATCCCTCTACCGCCATCACCTCGCTCACGGTCTTCGGATTACGCATCTTCCCAAGTTGAAGGGGGGGGGGGGGAACCCAACCTTGGCGCGCCCTAAATCTGCCGGCGCTTGTTATTACAAGTAGCGTACCAGAGATAACAATGGTGGAAAGGGGTTGGATAAAGAATGTTTCCAGGATTGGAATGGAAAATGGAAAGGGCTGATGGGGGGTGGGAAAAAAAACGGAGGGAAAAAAAAATAAAAAGGAAGGGGAACTATATGATTCCATTATTTATGGGCGACCGCAGACCTTGTGAAAACTCTTGAACCAATACATCTCTCCCCCCTCTCCCCCTTCCCCCCACCTCTTTTGTTTGAAGTGCAGAGGCGGACCACCATAACGACCATATATGCGGTCTTCTAGACCTCGGCCGTGTTTGCGATCTTTAGGAACGTTATTTGTATTTCATTTTAAAGGATATTTAACGTTCACTTGCTAGATAAAAAGACTGGTGTGGTTGGTTACTAAGACTATCTAAATTCTGTTCAGCGTAGGAATTGTTTTCTGAAAGGCCTTTTTCCCTACCAGAAAGCTATTATATAGTAGGATTTTGGTAGGAAAAAAGACCTTTCAGAGAGTAATTCCTACCATGAATGCAGTATAAGACGTCAGACACGCAATATACTGGACTTACGATGACGGAAGACTTACACCTCGGCTACTCTGGTGTGGTTTTTACCATCCTCTTTCCACGCTAATGCGCGTGCACTTCCTTTTTAAACTATCCTCACATGTTCCTTGTATTAAGCTCATAAATAATCAATTTGTTAAAACGCAGTATCTGATTTAGAAAAAAAACTAACCAATTGTGTATTACAAACTGTTGTCAATTGATGGTCGTGGGGCTGGGCGTTGTGTATGTCTTAGAGTTAAGCCAGTTGGTAGAGCCCTAAGGCCGTGTGTTGAAATAACCATCTCAAGTAATAATAATAATAATATTTAGCACCGCGTCTTACTACCCGTTCGGGTTATACGCTTAAGTACTAATTATGCTAATGGATTAGGAATTGGGAAGGTTGAATTTAGGGGAAGTGAACCCGCATATGCGTGGAGGGAGAGTGGAAAACCATTTAGGAAAAACCACCCCCAGTTCACCCGACCGAGATTTGAACCTCGATCTCCCCGTCCTCGGCAGTCGAGCTCAACACGACTAGCGCTTTAGCCAACTACGCCACAGAGGCGGGTTCATCTCAAGTAGTATTTATGTTTCGAAGAACCTTCAAGAAATTACAATTTTTTTTTTTTTTGTAAATGCTAATAACATTGTAATATATTGTTAGTATTATTTTTTAGATAGTGATAAAATTGATCAAAACTGGTAGTTGCGCATCACATGACTTGACGTATGAATGTATGAAAATTGTTTTAGTAAAAAAAAAATTAATATAAAATAATTCGGATAAAAACACAAACAAAAAATGTTTAACCTGAACTTTCTGAACTACAGTCCGATTTAGATTAGAAGGAACATTTTTACAGTAACTATAAAAATGTTCCTTATCTAAATCAAACCCGTACAATAATTGTAAAAATGTTCCTTTTTTATCCAAATCAAGACTGTAGTTCTGAAAGTGCACGTTAAATACACGTGGTTAAAAAAAAGTTACTTGTGGCGTTTTTATCCTAATTATTTTATGTTCGTTTTAAAACGGTATTGACACGGTATGGCGATACCGATAGTTTGTAGTCACGATACAATTATTGCAAGGTTTCCTTTCAAGCTGGGATATTATTAAATACCCGGTACACTTTAATTACCCTGAAAGGTAGTCTAGCAGTCTGACTTTTAGTAACTATACCAGCGGTTAGCAACCTACGGCCCACAGACTGATTTTATCTGGCCAGTAAAGGATTTAACAAACAAACAATTGTGTTCATAAAAATAAACTAATAACTAATTAGTACATTAGTGAGAACATTAAAGTTGAAATTTTTAGATAAAATTTTTTCTCAAACCAGCCCACCCATTTTTTAAGACCCATTACGGCCCGCGATATCAAAAAGGTTGCCAAATCCCTGGGTTACACTATGGCCCTATCTATGCCATAGTGTAATACGACAAGGTAAAACTCCTACCTCACATGGTAAATAATGTGTACATACAGATTTCAAAAGGCGTGTCCGTGATAAATAACTGATCTTGATTCTTGGCAAGATAAACAACTAATCAACGTCAGATATTCTGATATTTTCTTCGTTCATACATCTATGAAATTAAAACAATATAGTATGAAAAAGCCTTATCTTTGTTTGATTTTTACTTTATGATGTCCAACACATTAGCTCAGTTGGTAGAGTATTTTTCTACAGAGCTTAAGGGCCCCGGGTTCGATTGCTAACATGGCCAAAAAAATGTATCATTTCTGAAATGTTGGTTTCCACTTTCACATTGATGAATTAACGGCTGGGGGCTGGTTATTGTGTCTGTTCTTAATTTAAGTTAATTTAAAACTCGTTTGTTGATATAATCAGTAGATTCATAGAGGAGACGTTAAATACCTCAAATAATTAATTGAAAATACTTTCTCATCCAAAGAGAGAATATGACACTTGTAATCGTGAAAATGTTCGACCTCAAGATTATGATGAATCTTTACGTTTTATATTTGTCCGAACCCAACTAAAGTGGATTTTAAAATTATATCTGTCCTCATACCTATCTATCTGTCTGTCCTTGATCACATAATATCTGAAACTGTTTGATGGATTTTGTTCAAACTTGGTATTTAAATGTTATAGGACAATACCTGGGGACTTTTTTATTTAAAAAAAATTGACCTTGGACCTCAAATTACGGGTTGAGCTTTGTTTCAGAAAAAAGTGATAGAAACAAGTTATAGTTTTTGAAAGAAAAAAAAATCGAAAATCTGTTTCCACCAAACCTACTGAAAACATGTTACAGTTTTGTTTTAGTTTAAATTTTATCCCACTACACAGACATAATAGTCATGTCCTCCGACGATGTATTGTTTATTATAGTTTTTGGTTGTTGTTTTTTTTAAATATAATTTAGTATCTACAGAAGAAAGAACGATGGAAGCCAAGGTACTGGGTACGTTCACCTTTAAAACAGCGAAAGTATTATGGAACGGAGGAAATGATGGCCTACTTCAGAAAAGACGACATGGTGAAACCTGAAAAAATGCAATCTTCTTTTCACAATTTTGTGTGAATGTCTATAACCTATTTTGAGACCTTAATAAACCTACTGGGTCCAGAAATTTGGAAGCATAATACACATTATAGAGATGCTACTTTAAATGCAGAAAACACTTTCACTGTTTAACACACACTAATCCTAACAAAACACGTACCATTGGGTTCAACACCATGCTGCACACTGTAGATAGAGGAAAGTTTTGTGCAAAACTGTTGCTGTGTTTGGTGACTTGGCGGTCTAGAGGGAAGGTGTTGGACTTCTGTGCTGAGGCTCCCGGCTTCAATCCTCGGTCCCGGCACAGATTTATCTGATTGCCAAACCCTTCCTTCACCTCTGACATCACGTGTATTAATCACAACTTGTGAATTTGAGGAATGCCAGGCCTCCACCGTGGTTCGGATCCCACGTTAAACTGTAGGTCCTCCATTTCATCTCACAATCACCCTACCATTACACATTAGCGTAAGTGCGTATAACCCGAACGAATAGTAAGACATTGTGCTAATAATAATAATAGTAATAATAATAATAAAAATAATAATAATAATAATAATAATAATAGCTGTTGTGGTAATTTCAATCAGGCACTTTGTATTTCACAAAGATTAAACAAAACTTGGAAAATTTGTTATCTTTTCCGGCTCGGGTAGGGACTTCCAAATGTTGGCAAAAACAGTCGCTGACGGAGTCTACGAAATGTTTCTGTTTTCTTAAACTCGAGTTGCAGCATCGAACTCGACACAGTTCCTTACCTTTCTCATCTCTATCCCATTAGTTTAGTCCAGTGCGGATAGAAATTGACGAGTAAACTTGATTTGCACATCCGCCGAAAATTGGTAATAATATCTGCCCGAGGGGTGCAACAATTCACACTCTAGCATAGATATAAGTTGACCCATAATGCTTTGCAACACAATCTTAACAATATATTTAATTTTCCAGTGGACACACATATATTTTAGATTTTTGTCACGATCGATGTTTTTTAACTATAGTGTTGTGTAAAGATACAAATCAACACAAAACTGAGAACGACACATACACTTTTTATTTTACGAATCAATTCAAATCATTTCCCGCCAGTGTAACTAGCTGTCTGCTTGTATCTCTCTGTGTTGGCGCATGCGCACGTTGAGTAGGTTGGTTTAGAAATTGAATATGTTATCTCACGCTCATTTTTATAGAGAAGCGTGACCAAAGCTCATATTATCTCTACTTGTGCAGTGCGACCTTCCGAATTTCGCGCTGAATTATTATGATTGCTTTACAGTTTCGTCACGTGACCACATTTCGGTTCTGTTCTGGTTTTTCGGTAAACGTGTGAATCCGCATTTAGTAAGATGTGGTTTGTACCCTACCACCCCACCCTCCAAGGATGACTCCATCTCGTCCCTGTCCAGCGCTAACTCGTTGACCGCACGCACTAAGTAGGCTAATGGACCATTCGGCGACAACTCGTGACGCGTCAGCTAATTAACTCTATCATCATCTCTTGACGAGACGCGGATGCTGCTGGGCTCGCGAGGTGTGTAAATACAGAACCCGACATCCCCCAAGAGATCTGCATCCATTTGTCTAGTTGGAAAGATGTTGGTTTAGTACAGTGGCGTCGTTTGAATTGTTTGGCTTGAGGGGTGAGAGGAAGGGAACTCTCAATTTATAAGATTATTTTTAACGGCGTCGCCTACTTGGTGATTTCAAAGCTATCTTGCGAAGCGGGTTGCATCTTAACTTGACCCACCTAAGCACTTTAAGCGCTCTCACAATTAGAACCAATGTAGGAATTAGGAAGAGAGTGAAGTAAATGAGCGGTTCATCCATCCTGCGAGTTCTCTAGTATTTCTGCTGCTCTTCTTCTGATGAGTATACACACTCACTATACTATTTGATCCTAGACAACATTGACTTTCTTTTTAAAATCACCTTTTTCCTGTTTCCTATTTTAGATAGACATTTTCTTACACGGACGCTTTCAATCTACATCTGCAGGAAGACTCCTACTGGCCATTTTCGTAAATAATCCAAATAGTTTAAGTTGTAGATTATAAAAAATACGTTTACTAAAGACTACTTCAAGATTAAAATAATAATTTTGTGACACTTTAAGACTATTTTTAGAATTATTTAAGAATTCGTAGTTTTTGTTCCATTGTTTGATCTCTAGATCGCGCCGAATAAAACGTAAATTCATTAACATGGGAAATCCTATCTTGATTTGCCGTGACGTCACAGTAGGCAACCTCCCTTAAATTAGGCTATTATATTTATCTCGAACCTATTGTTATTTTAAATAACGCTCATTATAAAACCGTAGTTTGACTTTCACAAACTACCTCTGTTCTTCAGCGTTAGAAATGAACCTTCCGAAAGAAGGACTAAACATCGGTCACACAATCTCTTCCGAATTATGAGAGAAATATCCATCTATCAAAAAAGTGATCATAACGTTTACATTTTTATATTTCCGAAACTAGAACTTAATAAAAAAAAATCTCGTGTTACCTCTAGTTTATCAATATCTCAAAAATATTATTGAATTACATATCAAGTGATATTGCTCATAGTATTTATTATTTTCTATTTATTACGTTCAACACGATGTGTGTTGTTAACATTTTAATATGAGTGATAGTAATGAAGGGATCCATCACAGGTGTAGGGGACCCTGGTTCGTTTACGGGTGGTGCTCATGAAGATACATACTTTTTGCATACAAGTTCATCCTGTTAGTCAATTAGGGTTTTGGTGTTGTGTGGGGTGAATCAGTTTGTAAGTCGTGTTTTGATTTAACCTATTTGCTTAGAATTTACCCCAAATGAATGTATAATAATTCCAAGGGTGTGGGCCATAGACATGTCGAACTAAAATTGAAACAATGGTTTTAATGGATAACTATTTCACAACCATCTCTCACTTATATGTCGCTTTTATTTTCTTGATGTCTTGGCGACCCGCCTCGGTGGCGTGGTTAGCTAACGCGCTGGTATCGTGTTGAGCTAGACTGCCGAGGACGGGAAGATTGAGGTTCTAATCTTGGTCGGGTAGACTGGGGGTGGCTTTTCCTAAATAGTTTTCCACTCTCCTTTCACGCAAATGCGAGTTCACTTACTTTAAATTCAACCTTCCCTATTCCTAAACCACTAGCCTAATTAGTACTTAGGCGTATAACCCGAACTGGTAGTAAGACTCAGTGATAAATAATAATAATAATAATAATAATAATAATAATAATAATAATAATAATAATAATAATAATAATAATAATAGATATATTGGTTATTATTGATTGTATTTTTAGTTCCGGGTTCTATTCTTTGTATGGCTGAAAATGTATTATTAATGTATGTTTTATATCAGGCTAGTTTGTAAGACGTGTGCTGATGTAATCAGTGTGTTCATAAAGTGCACGTTAAATACCCCTAGTAAAATAAAATTTGAATTTCAAAGTAAATAAAATGTCTAGATAATAATAATTATTATTAGCATCACGTCTTACTACCTTTTCGGATTATACGCACTTACGCTAATGTGTAATGTAGGGTGATTTTGAGATGAAATGGAGGACCTACAGTTTAACGTAGGATCCGAACCACGGTGGAGGCCTGGCATTCCAGACATCCACAAGTTGTGATTAATACACGTCGTGTCAGAGGTGAAAGAAGGATTTGGCCATCGGATGAATCTATGCCGGGACCGAGGATTGAACCCGGGACCCCCAGCACATAAGTTCGACATCTTACCCCAAGACCGGCAGGTCACCCAAAATGTTAATATCCTCGCTGTTCTTATTGGGCTGCTCATATATATATATTAATAACGTCAGGGGTCAATTATATTATATATATATATATATTAATATAATTTGAGAAAATGTTATTTGAATATAATAATTTATTTTGTTTCTGCGTGATAACATATTTTTGATATTTAGAAAGGGTAAAATAATCCATACATTATTTTTGATATCACATCCTTACCACTGCATATTTATTACTCTCGAGACGCTGGCAAGCGCTCAAGGCCCAAGTGTAGAGCGTATTGACCAGAATGTCAAGGTCGAGGGGAGAAAATACTTCACTTTACAGGACAATTATTTGTTCTATTTTTCGGAAGCGATCGGGATTCACCTTTTGTGCAAGCTATTGCTCTGGACTTCACACATCTTACGATGTCAGCAAAAGAACAAACATTATTTTTTAATTTAATCTAGGATATTTAACGTGCACTTTCTAAACCCACAGATTATATCAACACACGACTACAACTAACAAACTAAAAGCTGTATTAACATCTTGCAAGAACAGAAGAATCAAACCACCTTCATTTCCTTCAGTACCCCTTAATCACTCCAACTTTTTATTCTAGCGTTCCGACAGTGACGGGTAATCAAATAAAAAGAGGCCCTCTCATTTATCTGAAGGAGAACGAAAACCTAATTGAGCCAAATTGAGCTAAAGTGTAATTTATTTCAGATATTGAACGTGCACTTTCTGAACCACAAGATTATATCAGCACACGATTTATAAACTAACTTAAATCGAAACAACACAACATCCACCATCCGGCGTTAATATATCATGTCGAAAGGGGAAACCCTCATATCACTAATGATACCCTATTTTTTCCACGACAAAAACCTATTCTAGGTCAATAGACAGACACTCTACCTAATGAACTAAGGTGGCATCCAACTAGATAAGGTGACAATCTTTGAGGGGAGATTTTTAGAGTTGTTTAACCACCCTGACCCTCCCCTCCCCCCCGCAAACCCTCTCATAAGAACAAGGTAGGAAATGTGTTCGTATTTGCGTGGAGGGTAAGAAAAAATAATTTAGGAAAAACCCAATCACTTAACCCAATAGGTATTCGTAGCACCGAGCTACCTGGTCACCGGTGAACCAGACATGACTAGACCGCGGGTCCACCGATGCAGAGGTGGAACTCTCCTCTTATTGTTTAGTATTTTATTTTATTTATTTATTTATCTATAACCGCGTCTTACTATCCATTCGGGTTATACGCTTAAGTACTAATTACGCTAATGGATTAGAATTGGGAAGGTTGAATTTAGAGAAGTGAACCCGCATTTTCGTGGAGGGAAAGTGGAATACCACCTAGGAAAAACCACCCCCAGTTCACCCAACCGATATTTGGACCTGATCTCTCCTTCCTCAACAGTCTATCTCAACACGAAACTAGCGCGTTAGCTAACTTCGCCACCGAGGCGGGTTTTAGTATTTTAAAACATATATACATTATACAATATTATTATTAATAACACCGCGTCTTACTACCCGTTCGGGTTATACGCACTTACGCTAATGTGTAATGGTAGGGTGATTGTGAGATGAAATGGAGGACCTACAGTTTAACGTGGAATCCGAACCACGGTGGGCCTGGCATTCCACACATTCACAAGCTGTGATTAATAAGTCTTGTCAGAGGTGAAGGAAGGGTTTGGCAATCAGATAAATCTGTGCCGGGACCTGAGGATTGAACCCCGGACCCCAACACAGAAGTCTGACACCTTACACCTACACCACCAGGTCACCCATTATACAATACATAATTCCCAAAAATTGTGGGGATATACGTTTCCTTGTCATCCGCAAATATGGTGAATGACCTAGTGCGTTAGATTCACATCGTGGCATGCCGCCGCTGACCGGAGAGGCCCGGATTCGAATCCCGTCCAGGTACTCTTGGGTGTGGGGTGGTTTTCGAACATGTAATTAATTTTTTTTTTGCTGTGATTTCTCCATCGTTTCCCCACGTTAATACGAAGGCTGTTCCCCCTCCTTAAATCTACCCCCGTCTTCCCCCCGTGATGACGGGAACCAGTCGGGAGAGTTGGTTGAATGTAGGTCAGTTGTTCCCCGTTGGCCGCCCACATTCCAGGGACTTCCGCCAGTTCTAAATATAATTACCTCTTTACAACCAATACTTGTACACTTTTATGAACGAACCCACACTCATAAAAAACGTGTGTGTGTGGTTTTTTGTTTCTTTATCGTGACATCTATGAGAGAGAAAGTATTTTGATTGTCAAAAATATCTAAAGCAAGATTTTTATGGTGGTCTACGTTTTATGACCCCCCCTGAACCCGAAAATACCCGTCTGCCTGTCTTCTACTGTTTCTGGAACGGGCCGTAAACCATTATACCGATCAGGCTATGATTTGGTATTTAGGGCTTTCCCAAGGTTCCCCGTAAGGGTTTTTGAAATTATCTGCCTAACCCTTAAAATTAAGGGGACTAGTTTACTTAATGTGGTAAAATAAAAATTAAACCTATTTGCACAAAATCAGCTCTAACGATTTTGATTACAATTCTTATCTAGGCATCGTTTAACATTGCAAGTCAAATAGTGCATCTCATTTTACCATGAAAATTACTTCGAGGGTACCTAATTTACATAAACGTAAATTTCAAATTTTAGGCACATCCCCGTAACTCTTTTGAGAGCCGAAATAACTTATCATCGCATAGTTGTAGGACTCATAAAAATTAACAACTTTTGCTTAAAAGTATAATTTATAAAAATAATATTTTTTTTGATTTATAGCTAATTCTGTTTTCTTAATAGAGTTTTGGAATTGTGGAGTTGAAAACGCACAGAGCAAATGATATGTTTTTGTAACAGTGTATTTTATTTATTTGGAGAAATGCAATGTTCTTTATTCCTTTATCATGTTTCTTTAACAATGTATTTTATTTTGTTTCACATATTATATCACTCGCTATAAGTATAATTTATATAAAGGAGTAAGAAAGTATGAGCCGGGCACCATACTATTTATTTTTAACGTTTAATCCTAGTAAAATGTTTTCGCCTCAAAATACAAAGGCGCGCGATGGTAGAGGAGTAAAAAATTTAGTAAAAATTAATTTGAAACGTATTTTTAAAAACTTACATTGCACCAGTACAATATTAGCCTCATTATAAAACATCGTTGAAATATCATTTCTCTCTATTAATTATACCAAATATTTTCTTTGGATGTTTTTTCTCGATATGTTCTTCAAATTGAAAGTTTTTGTTTGCATTTTATAGCAATTTATATTATTTTTCCTCATTTTATTATAAATAACAAACTTTTATGTAAATATAAAAAAATTTGGTGAAATACGTTTTGATCTTAGAGGTAAAAGTGATGCAAGAGACATGTTTCGAAATGAGTAAAATATTTTAAACTTTGATAACTTTTTTTCCCTCACGTTAAAATAAATAAAATTATCTCTCTTATATCACTCAAGTCCCGGTTCTAGGCTGTTGCTTATCGGATCGGTTCGTTGTAGGTCCCTTGAAAATAACGGGGAAATTTGTCATTAAATAAAGTACCGCGCATTGAGTCAAATTGGATCAGTAAAGAAACTAATCCTCTCTGACTTATTTAATTGCTTTTATTCCAATTACTAGCGTGTTCAGCTGACGTACCTTAACTTCCTTCAGGGGGCCTGGGACTCCGGTTTGAACCCCGGCACGGTGCACTAAGAAGAGAGAGGGGCGGGTCATTAGAGTGGTTTTCCATCCTCTCTCCACGCTTATGAGGCTACATTCCTATTAACTACTTTCCCGTCCACTGTCGGTGAGCACGGAAAGGTCAGGTTCCAATCCCGGCCAGGTGTTTTGAGGGGGTTTGTTTTTTAAATATTTGGTTATCCACTCTATTACCACGCCAATGTGGGTGCATTTGCTCTAAATTATATCTCCTCATCCTTGTCACATTAGTGTATGAGAGAAGCTCGGATATGAATCACGGAAAACGAGGTGGAAAAACCTACTCTCCTCTTCCTAGCACTTAGGTTTAGTAAGTGGTGAGGCATGACTTTTTAGAAAGGGCTACCACTTACCTACGTATCAAATAACCCACTTATCCTGGTCTTTTAGCTTATACACCCAATTTTTTACTTCCAAAAACTGTTTTATTTTCATTTGTAGATCTAAAATGTCACAAGAATCCATTCAACGAAAACACTATAGAGTGTTTGTCTGTCAATCATTGAATAAGGAAAATTACATGTATACATATATATTCTGTACGTTATTTATTTAAGGTATATAATACTGTATGTACTTTCTAAACTTACTGATTTATCACCACATGAGAATTTCTATGAGCGAGAACGAAAACGCTTATCATTTTGCCTGGAAAGATATTCTCTCATAACTTTAAGATATATTTTAGGCCTGCATGCCACAGTTGACATGGGACCGGCGGTTCTACTTCTCCTCCGAAGGACGTTTTGCTACAGATTTTTATCGCTCAAGAAAAATCCGTCGATCCTGGCTGGATTTGAACCCTGAGGCGAGCACTTTATCCCAAGACCACCGAGGTCAATTACAGAGCTATTAAATTTAAGATAGATAGTGACGTACATCAACGGAGGAAATGGCTTTGCTGTGGTCGTTGGCTCACTGACAGCTGTGGTAACGGACGGCCTCTTTCTCGCGTTCTCAATGAGCAATGAGAAATATCGCGCATGCGCATTCAGAGTTTCAATCAGGTCTTGTATCCAGTATCGTCTGTGGAAACGCTTAACCTCATCGTTTCATTTATAGATTGACAGCAGTCCAAAGCGTATCCCTATCTCTCGTTTTCTACGTTTACCGCTTCCCCGATGGATTCCGTTAATAACACTTGAACTGAACGTTTCAATAGAAAATAAAATGATCCGCCTCGGTGGCCTAGTTAGCTAACGCGCTAGTTTCATATTGAGCTAGACTGCCGAGGACTGGGAGATCAAGGTTTGAATCTCGGGTGAACTGGGGATGTTTTTCCTAAATGATTTTCCACTCTCCTTCTACTCAAATGCAGGTTCACTTCCTCTATATTCAACCTTCCCAATTTATAACCCATTACTGTAATCAGTATTTAAGCGTATAGCTCGAACGGGTAGTAAGGCGCGGTGCCAAATAATAAAAAACAAAAAAAGTAAAGACAAGGGTTGTATTGACGTTGTGTGTGTTGTGGTGTTGCAGAGCCCAGGCGGCAGCAAGGCGACGGCGGCCAATGGCATCGGTGGCGGTCAGTCCGGCGCAACGGCCGCCTCCACGGGGACGGCGTCCAAACCCCACCACCCCCACCAGCAACAACAACAGCAGCAGCAGGACCCCAAACCGGTGGAGTGCAACCTGTGTCATCGCAAGTTCAAGAACATCCCCGCCCTCAACGGTCACATGAGGCTCCATGGCGGCTACTTCAAGAAGGTGAGTTGGACAGAGGCGCCTGTCGCGTCTTGTCTGGTGACAGGGTGGATCTCACTTCTCATCAGTACGCTCAACTTTACGTTTCATTTGATCCAGAACATATTTATAAAAGAGGAGTTGAGCTTGTATTTGTCTGGCCTGGTGTAGGATAGGACAAACTGAAGTAGTTTGGTTGAGATAAAATGAATTTTGTCTGGTCTGGTGTAAGATAGACAAACTGAAGTAGTTGAGTCTTTTTTTGTCTGATGTGGTGTAAGATAGACAAACTGAAGTAGTTGAGTCTTTTTGTCTGATTGGTATAAGTTTGAACAAACTGAAGAGTAGTTTAAAGTATCTTTTTGTCTATTGTAAGATAACAAACTGAAGTAGTTGAGTCTTTTTGTCTGAATGATTAGATGTAGATAAACAAAAGTTTAACGCAATAGTCCGATCTCGATGGAAAGAAACTTTTCAGACAGGTATAAAAATTACTAAAACAATGTTCTTATTTCACTTCTAATTATTACGCGTCAAGTCATGTAATATGCAAGCAACTGTCACTTTTGATAAATATTATCAATGTTGATCGCCAAAAAAATAGAATTTTCTACTTTTAGCATCATTCTCGCAGTAGACTTAACTGCCGAGTAGGGAATATTGGGTTTTGAATTCCGGGTCGGGTGTATGAGGGTGTTTTTCCTAAAGGGTTCTATCCCTCTCCCTTCACGCAAATGTTGGCACACTTACTCCTCCGTCCCTAGACACCGGCGTAGCTAGTACATAAGCGAATAACCCGAAGTGGATCGTAAGACGCGGTTATAAACAATAAAAACGATCGAATTCCACCCTCGAAGTGAGACTCAAGCGAACACCCAACTCAGCTGGCACTCTAAACTTCCCACCGAATAATAATGTAAAGGAACGTCTTTCTTTCTCTTTCTTTTACTCTCTTCTGTCATCTCCTATTTTCCGGTGTAGGCGTCCATGCGGTCCACTGCACCGGAAGAACGGCGTGATATGTATATCCGGTAACTGCATCTATTTCACACTTGCTCAAGTTTCCCATCAGGACGTCTGGCGTCTTTCAGATCCCGTCAGTGCTTGCGGTGCCCTAACATGGTGCCCATAATATTATTCCCTAAATTAGTATTATTTTGGTAATGTTGATTATTAGAAAACCGGTTTCCTCGGTAACCATGTTTAGGCCCTAATCGTGGTGTTTATAATTGTTTCAAATCACACACCCTGAAAACTATTTCTAAGTTTAATTTCCTAAACAAAGATGATGATGTGTGAAGATAGTGTTGGCACTATCCTGGGTTCCCTATCGTGTAACCTTCCTCTATTCTGGGATTTGGCCAGATGTTAACATCAGACTAACGCGCTTCGGTGGCCGCTTGGCCTAAGACGTCATCCTCGCAATAAACTTGGCTGCCAATAATAAGGAGATCAGGGTTCAAATAACGGTCGAGTATGCTGAGGTTTTTTTTTTCCTAAATAGGTTTTCTACTCTCCTTCCCATGCAAATGCGGGTACACTACCTCACAATTCAATTTTACTAATTCCTAACTCATAAGCATAATTAGTACATAGGTGTATAACGCGAACAGGTAGTAAAACGCGGACACTAAAATAAACCCATCAGACTAACGATCTCCTGGGGCCCTATCGTACGACCTTCCTCTATTGCCGGAGAAGAGCTGATTATTAACAGGCGAGTGATATCCTGGCCTGAGGTATTCCAATTTTATTATATAGCAAAGATATAACCGGATGTTAACATAAGTTGAGTGTTATCCTTGAGCCCTATCTTTCAATGTTGTTACATTGCCGTGATAAAACTGGGTCAAGCACTACCCTGAAGCTCTATTCTCCAACTTTCTTACATTGCCATGACAGAACCGGGTGGTATTGTTAGGCAAGCACTACCCTGAAGCTCTATTCTCCAACTTTCTTACATTGCCATGACAAAACCGGGTGGTATCGTTAGGCAAGCACTACCCTGAAGCTCTATTCTGCAACTTTCTTACATTGCAATGACAGAACCGGGTGGTACGTTAGGCAAGCACTACCCTGAAGCTCTATTCTGCAACTTTCTTACATTGCCATGACAAAACGGGTGGTAGCGTTAGGCAAGCACTACCCTGAAGTTCTATTCTCCAACTTTCTTACATTGCCATGACAGAACCGGGTGGTATCGTTAGGCAAGCACTACCCTGAAGTCTATTCTCCAACTTTCTTACATTGCCATGACAGAACCGGGTGGTATCGTTAGGCAAGCACTACCCTGAAGCTCTATTCTCCAACTTTCTTACATTGCCATGACAGAACCGGGTGGTAGCTTTAGGCAAGCACTACCCTGAAGCTCTATTCTCCAACTTTCTTACATTGCCATGACAGAACCGGGTGGTATCGTTAGGCAAGCACTATTTTTGACCCTATCTTCCAAATTTCTGTCCATTACCTTGATGGAATCAGATGTCAACAGCGCTTGCAGTAATTTTGAATTGTTGACGTTAGTGGCGTACAAAGCCCTAACTAACCATGTCTAGTAGACAAAGATTCAAACCTCGTGATGTCTTTTAGGTTTTTGTATAATATGAATACAGGCAATGCGGGATAGTTCTTGCATTAAGGATTCATTATTATGGTTTTAACACACACACACACACAATGTGGCTTGAATCACATTGTGAATAAATTCAATTACCTATGCCAAATGACCGTCTTCAGGCCGTCGCCGACGTACGCCTACAAGTTTGACGAAAACAATCGCTTTTCTCTGATTTCTGGCCTCCGTGACCTGCCCTCTGCCGTGGCGAGCTCTATAAGCGCGATGATTAAAACAGCTTCAAGGTCCACCACTTGCATTACCTCCTCCCCTTTTCCCCTCCTCATTTTACTGCATCATCCACACACACATACTCTCTCTCGGACCACTTCCTCGTATTCACCATTACAATTCTAGCGTTCCTCGTTCTCTTTTCTCTATCTTTCTTCCTCGCTCCTTCCATACCCCTCCCACCTTCAACACATGATGGCCTATCTTATTAAACTAGAAAGAGAGAGAAGGTCTACGGTCCAATTTTCATAAGAAGAACCTTATTTGACGGTTAAAAAAGTTGCTAGATATTAACTGCTACACATTCATAAATCGTGACTTGCAGCTGTCACTTTTGAGAGATATTATTATTATCAATACCTTTAAAAACAATTTAAATAAAATAACAATAAATACTTAAGGCGATTGATTGGCCCTTTTCATTTGGCGTGAAAATGCTGAGTTGTGGGAACAAACGGTTATCTTAAAGAATTTTTATTGTTTTGCAATTTTCTTTTCGAAAACGGTTTGTTCAAGAATAGAAGCATGTTGATTAAGTTATACTTTTTATATACACACATCCTTTATAATTTTAACAGTGATCAAATATTGATAAAATTGACATTTTTCAATAGAAAACTGCCGGCTTCATAACAAAAAATAAGAAAATGTAACAACTAATAAACATCGATACATTATCTTAAAAGGGGTGTTGAAAATATTAACATGAAAATTTCACTCGTTCTCGAGAAAACTGATATTTCCAAACGTTTGATTTTTCCGCAAGACCTGTTCGGTAGCTAGCGCCATATACGGTTCCCGTGATCCATCTGTTCTTGTTGGCGCGGAAGGATACTTTGGTCGGTTGTGAAGCCACACCACGCCTTTCACCCTCCCGCCGATCATCCCACAAAATAGATTTTAGACTTGCACTCGACAGGGCCAAGGGCCTTAAATAGCAATACAAATTTTAAGGGAGGTTCCCAACAATGTTTATTTTAGAACAAAGGTTTGTTAATCAAAAGGGAATGGTTTCCTAACAAAAAACATGACATGTTAACTCTAGTTTAAGGGCCAGTTTCATAGTCAGACTTAGTGAGCCTAAAGTGCGAGTCGATACTAAATACAGGACGACACCTACCGAGACCAAAAGGAATGGGCCAGTTTCGCATATGAAACTGGCCCATTCCATTCAATTTCAGGTAGGTGACGTCTTGTATTTAGTATAGCGCCGCACTTGAGGCGTACTAAATCTGACTATGAAATTGGCCCTTAGTCTCGCGTGTACATCCGTAAGTTAGTTACCTTGTTTTAGGCTTACTACTTTTCATGTCCTAAAAGTTAACTCAATACATTGGCACACCCAGAAATTTTATCTGGAGGTAGGGGGGCAAACAATCAAGGCTGTGTCCAGAATTAAATTTCGGAAAGGAGGGGGGATTAGGGGGCGTATCTGGATAACCACTGGAGGTGAAGACAATATGCCTATATAAGCTATTTCAATTCTTTTTATGGTAACTAAGGGCAACAATTTAAAAAAAAATTACGTGACCTTAGTTTGGATAAAATATATCAAAGCTATTTTACCAGAGATTACAATTTGTAACTTTGGGGGTACTTTTAAGTTTTAACGTATGTAATGGCTTAATATGATATTTTCCCCACAAATCGGGACACTTTTGATCTTTTACTCGAAGAGAAGAATCAAAGGTGGTGAAACCATATTTTTGAGAGGGGGCGGTTAGAAAAATGAATAGTTTTGCCCTCCGACCCAAAAGGGAGTCCAAAGATCCGTTCTAGGAAAATGCTGCAAGAAAAATTGATCCACTGAGAAGCTATTCAGAGAAGTCATGTCCGGGAATTTTTCAAAAACTGGTACCACTAGAAGCTATTTAAAATGGTCTTTGCCTAAAGATTTTTTTTTAAAAAAACTACACGCCCCTAAAAACCATTTGGTATGGTCATAATTTGAAGAATTTTTTTTTTTTAAATTAGATGCATCCACAAGATATTTGGAATGGTAATCTCCCAGAATATTTTGGAAAATCGAATGCCTTTAGAAGCTATTTGGAATGGTCCTTTGTTGATACATCTTTGAAAATTAATTTAAGGTTTTGGAGGAAAGGGGGAGGGGGGGAACTGACCTATTTGCTCTCCTCTTCCTGGGTGTGCCACTGACTCAATGTATCATTATTGCTAGAATTTTCTATTACTGCTACAATATTTTTTTAGATGGAAATAATCACCAATATGCTAGCCCCATAAGTAGACTTATTTACATTTGCTTCATCTTTACTTCCACAGTTACACGTTAATGTATTGCCAACTCACCAGTTGTTTGTATAAGCGAAGGGGAAGGAAAATAAAAAGAAGTATCTAGAAATGACATAAGATGCAGCCTTGGATTCCTCGTGTTGCCTCATTACGTATTCGTCGTTATTAAAAT
This sequence comes from Timema podura, assembly GCA_033556935.1. Lineage (NCBI taxonomy): Eukaryota > Metazoa > Arthropoda > Insecta > Phasmatodea > Timematidae > Timema > Timema podura. The sequence goes on along the minus strand of JAVRXN010000003.1, from coordinate 63,133,744 downwards.
GGGAGAAATAAGACCTAACTTGATCGTGAAGTTGAATGTCTAGTTCAAGTTGAGATATGAGTTTCCTGTCGCATAATAATATGTTACAATGTGGCTCACAAAACAACAATATTCTCAAGGTTATGTGGATAATGAGCACTAAGCTTGTACGATACAATTTTCATAGGAAGGGCCTTCCTTCTCTGGCAAGAAAAGCTACTAGATCATGTGATCTTGTCATAGACAATTGTACGAATGCGCATATCATGAGAGATTGAACAGCCAAACTATTATATTTACTAGTTACAGTTATAGCTGTAGCGGGAAATGAACCCAGGACCTTTGGCAATAATATTGATAGAATAAAGCCTTTTCAAGTCAAAGGTGGGCTGCGTTATCTGGTAGCTCATGATCTTAATTGATCACTCATATGTAGCTGATGGTTTACACACGTCCATAACAGACGCTGTCTTAAAATATGAGTGAAGAGTGACCCTAGGTATAGGAATAATACTGGATAGCTCATTGGTAAGAGAATTGATGTAATAAGTCAAAGTTTCTCGTTTCATTTCTCGTGTGGGGGTGTGTCATTTTTCAATTTAAAGATTATGATATTTAGTGGCGGCTATAACCGTAACTAACAAATATAATAGCTTGGTTAGTTTCCCAGCCACTGATGTCCACCCCGAGAATACCAGGCAGGACCTCTAAGAGATGAAGAGTCATGTTTTGTTGCTGTTCACAGGACTCGGAGTCTAAAAAGTGTGAGAAGAAGGAAGTGTCGGGTCCGCCTCTACAGACGGCCAGTATGAGTGTCAGAGCCCTCATCGAGGAGAAGATCATCCAGAAGCGCATCACGAACCCTCACCTAGCAGTGTCCCACGCGCAGACGACACACCAGATCACGTATGCCAGTAAGTGACATCAACACATGACATGGAGAACATTTCTCTGAGACACTTACAAACCCTCGATTGTCAGTAAAAAACAATACAAGCGCCCCTTACTTTTGATTGTGTAGTACTTTGCTAATATCACTATTTTCCTTTCGATACCAACGCTTTTTTTACTGGATATTTTTGTTTTTACTCATATGAGTACTTACACACTGGTGGCATAAGACACAATCATTTGGCTATAATCTATGACATATTCTAAGGCCATAATCTGATAGTCGGATTAAAAGCTACCGCCATTTTGTTCAGAAATGACCTAGACACATAACTAGGCTCTATATTACAATTTTGTGATGGCATTATTATATGAAAAATTCTATTATGTACAAAGCTTTATTTTATAATAATTATTAGTTAAGTATAGAATTTCTAAAGAAAATTAGAAAAAAATTACTAATAACTTCATAAATAAAAAACATTAAATACATGAAATTTTTAGTAAAATTTCATTCTTGTTATTTTTATACCGTTTGTTACCTGCTGTTATCAGTAGTTATCTTTTGATACAAGAATTATGTAGAAACTTTTCTTCCGATACTACAAATGAATGAAGTATCGATATTTTTCTTTAACCAATATTTCAAATCTAATGAAGCCTCCAAGCAAAATTAAATGTATGCAGATAACTGTGTTAACAGCAACGTAGCTCATCTATAACAATGTTTCCAACATTTCTTTGATGTTTACCGCTCACTGCCGGGGAAAATATTTTTTGCTGTCACCATATTGTTAAGATTTATAACTACTTTATCGCGTTTTTGTTGAAATGTGTAGTCACCTACTACGGTGGGTGCATGGTCTAAGGCGTCACTCTCATGCTAGACTGGACTGCCGATGACAAGGAGATCGAGGTTCAAATCTCGATCGGATGGACTGAGGGTAGTTTTTCCAAAATGCTTTTCACTCTCCCTCCACACAAATGTGGGTACAACTCCTCTAAATTCAACTTAACTCATCCCTAGCTCATTAGCATATTTAGTACACATGTGTACTGAACAGGTAATACATGGTAATACATGTTACAAAAAAAAACACGTGTCAACAATGTTACAGCAGTGTAAACAGACCTTAAAACTTGTTCATAAAATTAACAAGAAGGTTTTTATCGGAAAAAAATCCAATGATTATGACCATTCAAGCTACTTTGTTTTAGCCGCCGATGCAAGTGGTCGTTCTGGAGCCCCTCTCCATTATTCTGTCCAATCCCCAGGGGGGTCTGTACCTGGTAAGGACCCCCCTGATCTCAACATCAAGCTCTCGTCCTTCGTGGTGCCCGCGCCTCCTCCCCAGGCAGAGAAGACGACGCGCCGTCACTCAGACTCTGAGCACTTTGTCTCCCCCCGCCTCCCTTCCGGGGGCGGAACAACCACCGAGCAGGAGGCGGTGGCCCTGGCGGAACTGCTGCTCAAGAGAAGTTCTGGGGCCTCCAAGGTGGCTGTCAAGAGGGCCAGCTCTGATCCTGGTAGGTGTACTTTTGAACTGAGGGCCTCTTGCTTGAAATACTTTATGTTTGAGGCTTTTGTTCAAATAATATTTTCTAAAGGGGTTTTAATTTCAGGTTGTAACTTCAATCAAATAATGTAACACTTAGCAATACTACTGTATCGGTTACCGTTATTTTTTTCTAAAACACCTTAAAAATTAATAATATAAGATTGAATTCAGTCAGCTCTTTAACAACGTGGGTTACTTGGAGATTTCGAAGCTATTTTGTGAAGTGGGTTGCATCTTAACTTTACGCAACTAACCACTTTAAGTACTATCATACTTACAAACCATTGTACAGAATAAAAATATAAGTAAGAAAATGAGCAGTTCACCCTGAGAGGCCTCTTGTTTATCTGCTGATAACACTTACCCTCTTCATCTGACGAGTAAACACACTCACCTTACTATTTGATCTTATACATTTGCTTCCACAGATTTTTTTAGTCTACATCCTGGCAGGAAGAGTCCTACTGTCCATTTTCCTAAATAAACCACAAAACCTAAGTTGTAGATGATTTATAAAAAAATATTTACATTAAAACTACGTCAAGAGAAAAATATTAATTTTGTGACATTTTAAGACTATTTTTAGATCTATTTAAGAATGTATGGTTTTTGTTTTGATGTTTTATCTGTAAAACTCGCCGAATAAAACTTAAATTTATTATCATGGGAAATCCTATCTTGATTTTCTATGACATCATAGAAAGACTACTTCCTTAATAATAATAATAAGGGTTGTAAGAAGTGGTGCTGAAAATTAATAACACGTAATATTATGTAATAAAACAAATCAACCAAAACAAAACAAACACCCCCTTTATGATAGTGAAATTATTTCTTTGGTTATTGCACATGACAGGATGTCCCTACAAATATTTAAACTATTTGTTATTAGCAAAAAATAAATACATTTTGATTTTTCTAAACAAATTGTAAACTTGAAAAAGGATGTATACATTTTAAAATCATAATTTCATTAATTTTATTTCTTTGGCAAAGTGATTATCAGCAACTTTAAATTATCTAATCTGGATGTGAATGTGTCTATAAATAATAGGATAAACTTTTTTTAATGCATCTGCACTCACCAAGGGACACACAATGAGAAACTAAACAAAAAATTAATTGCATTGATTTAGGATTGAGCCATGGCTTCGCTAATCGGAGTTGAGCATACAGGATTTCAAGTAATAATTTACCAATCAAAATAAACGGTATACTTTGTTTTCTAGGGAGTCACCAGAATTCGAACCCCAACTCTGCCAGCCCGAGTCCCCAACCCCAGCAACAGCTGCAGCTGAGTTTCCAAGGGGGTGAGACCTACTCTCTGGCGGGGGTGGGGGTGAGCTACCAGGCAGATGATGGAGGGTATTTCTCTCCCAGTATCCAAGACGACGTGTTCCAACAGTCTGTCCAGGACACCATGCTATTGAACGGCATGGACCCAGCTCAGTTGGCCGAGACTATTCAGGTAACTTATAGTCGGGTCAGAAAAGGACATGTTATGGCCAGGAGAAGCAGAGTTAAAAAAAATAATGAATGCCCCCCAAATAAAATCTGGCCAAAATTATCCACATTTGTGTGCTGACAGCAACTGCAAATTGATGAGAAAATGGCAACAGGAGAAACTCCTTGTGGTTATTCCCGAATTAAGAAAAAAAAAATGCTCTTTTGAATAGAATCTGGCAAAAATCATCCACACTTGTGTGCCTGCAAGTTGGTGAGAAAATGGCAATAGACTAAACGTAACTCCTTCATGTGATGAGAATGGAAAACAAGAAAATACCAAAGAGAATGATGGATACAAAGTATATAAGGAGACCAAGAAATAGATGGGAGGAGCAGATAACAGAAAATATGCAAATGAGAAGAGAAAAATGTTGTAAGGAATATGGAGGCATTTTACGAAACTGACCCGGCCACAGGCTGGAAACAGTTTATGCTGATGTTGATCATGATGATGATGATGACGAAGACGATGACGACTCACTAAGACATTCATTCGTCAAGTATCAATGGAAATGCATTTCCATGAAGATAAAAGCTTACTCTGCCTATACCCTATGGCAAAGGTGGCCAAACAGTCGATCGCGATCTACCGGTTGACCGTGGCCGCTAGTTTGGTCGATCACCTGGTCGATTGATCATTGTGTGAAAGGATTATAAGTTCTTATATGCACTAGGGCTGGGCCGATGCCGATTATTAATCCGATCATCGGCGATTATCGCATAACTGGCGATTCCGATGATCGGTGTTCGAATCTCAGATTATTTATGCCGATTATTCAAAATGTGTGGGTATATTTTAAGTCCTAAAAAATAATATTTTATCTCTGCTCTCTCGTATGTGATCTTTGAATAATTAGCTTGTTCTTAGCGACTTAGGTTTGAAATAAACAGCACATCCAACATTCCAAGCGAAATATATAAAAATAAATATATTTACCATAGTCTTTTCCAATTATGCACGTTATTAGAAATAAAAATACTCACAAGTAACAAATCTAATAATCATAAAATAAATATTAGTAGATTGATGTTGTTTTATTTCGATTTATTTAAAGATGCCCAAAAAATGAAACATCGGACGTAATAATCTCGCACATACGCACATTTTGTTTTAAATGGAACTTTTTAAAATTATTAAAATTGAAAATAAAAATAATCGGCATCAGTGATGCCCAATCGGCAACAAATGATCGGCATCGGACTAATCAGCAAAATAGCTGATCAGCCAGCTCTAATATGCACTATAGTTTTACTATTAAAACACAAAATGGGTTACTAATTTGTTATCACTGAAACAAACAGTATAATCCTATGGCTCTGTGGTAGATTGCAAAGGATTTTCCTTCTCTGGAGTAGATCCATAGAACAAAAATGATGGCCACTCCTGCTCTATGGTATGCCATTTCATTTTAGAGACTATAAATATGAAAAAGCAATGGTATATGAATACGTGAAAGTAGAATTAGTAGCTCTTTTCAACTTTAAAGAAGTTATAAGACCTTTCTTAGTCATTTGCATGTCTGAGTAAAGCATTTCAAGTTTGCTCCCAAAATATTTATAATCTGTAAAATTTGGGATTCTCTTTCTACAGTGATGAATTAACGATCAGCCAATTGTTTGTAAATTTATGTTTGAATCTTCAGGAGCAGCATTTAAATGAATTGATTAGGATTTCAGCCTTGGGCGTGTGAAAAATTCTTATTTTCTTTAAATGATACTGTGGGACCTCAGAGTAGTGGTCTGTGTTTCAGTTCCAAGCAGCGTCCTTACTTCAGGATCAGACTACAGCAGAACAGCTTCAGGATATAGCATCGCTGGAAGACTACCAGAATGCCACCGGCATGCAGGACTCGGTTCACAGTCCTGGCGTGGGACAGTACCAGTCACATAGCAACCACTCCATACATCAAGACTTTCAAGCCGTACTCAACTCTCCATTACCAGTCAACCTTGTAGACTTTTCCGCCTATGGACATCAGTCGCCCATTCCCAAAGATCTCTCTTACCAAGCCTACGCACTCACCACTTGACCAGAAGGAGTTTATAAACTACACCAACTCCCCGCACACAGTCCTCACCAACTCCCCCCTCCCTTCCCCTCTCGCACATCACGACTCTCCAAGTTTCACCTATCCAACTCCCCCGGCGAGTCAAGAGGGTCAGTCACCCTCGTTTGGTCATGGAGGAATGATCACAAGTAACACAGGCTGCGGATTACCCCTTTCTCTCCTCAGCAAGGGTCGACAGACAGTTTTGTCCAGTCGGTCATCTCACATGGGGGGCACGTTCCCCCAGTTTCATCGCCCCTCTCTGCGGCCTTCTACACTACAAATATGTCCAGTTCTGCCGCGGTGGAAGAGGCTCTCTCGGAAGTCCTGCCCGCCGAGTCCATGAGTGGTCAAGGCTGTATGAGATCGCATGGCCTAGGACTGTATCAATCGTTAGTGAATCCATCTCCTCCGCCCCATTCACCTCTTTCTGCTACTCCTGTTCCCTCTCCCCTATCAATCTCCAGTGTCCCTGCATCGTCCTCCTCAGTGTCTTCGCCCCTCCCCTCCTCCTATGCTCAGACGCAGGGACAGATTTCTTTCCCTCTTTCTCCCCACCACACATTACAATCCCAGATGATGCCAAACTCGGAAGACCCGCTCCTCTCAAGTAGCCCCAAGGACTTTTGCAGCAGGAAAAAGTTTGATTTTGGTGGCATTCACTCATTCAAACTTCTTGGAAACGGAATGGTAGATTTCGGGATGGCAAACTCTGGACTGACGGGAATCATGGTGGATAGTAATGGGGAGCTCAAGTTCTTCCAGGCCGCGAACTCCCATCCCGCTAAAAACATGATGGTATCGGGTAGTGTTAGTACAAACATTAGCTCGGCGAGTGCGAGTATGTACCAGAAGCGAGGCGAGGTGGACTCTAACAAGCTGCGGCTACTGAGTAAAGTGGCGGGGGGTCACCATCACCACCATCACAACCATCACCACCACCATAGTCCTCGGAACCAGAGGCCCAAACTGCAAGTCACGCTCGACAACTTGAAGGAGGAGGTGGATGATGATGTATTCCTCAGCCCCACAAGGTCAGATAACCTTAGAATCCAATATTTAATTTAATATAATAATTTCATATCAGTAGATTAAGATTACTTTGGTAGCTAACAGACTTTCATATATTCCAAATGGCTTCCATTTTAGCACATTATATGAATTTGTGGATATGAAATAATAATAAAAGGAGACATGAGAATCGTTGTGTATTTTTTTTTTTTTAACAAAAATTAAAAAGCAAATGTATAGGATAACCTAACCCCTCATGTAGTGGTATCATGGATACCTAGTAATTTGTTGAGTGAATCTCAAAAGCTGTCATCTTATTAGTATCAAAAAATAAAACTCCCAACATTTTTACCGTCTTACTTTTATAAAGAAAATTATCAAAATACTTACCGAGTCCAAGACAATCTTTTTAACTACCTTATATTGTAAGGAGAATTCATATGAATCAATTAATGTTTCACAACAAATCATTTATCACTTGTTTCATAAATATTGTCAAAATTCTAAATCACAAGTGCCATTAAAAGATTATAATAAATTGTATTTTGGGGGCCATTTAATAATTAGGCAATGTTCTCTTTGCCATTATTTTATGTTTCCGCCTCGAGTCAGAGCCATGAGAGCAATGCAAAGTGAATAAAAGGTAATGCTAGATGGAAAAGATATCTTTTTGGCAAACCATGACCTCACTCAGTATACCACACATGCCAGCATATTACATACACAAAGCTATATGGAAGACAAACTAGAAGTTGTTAAAAATTAGGTCATATTTTGGAATGTTAAATAATAAATAAACCTTTAAAATCCACACCAAATGTCCATTTAGTGTCATTACTTTACTTATTTAAAAAAAAATTATTTATGTTTTAGTATTAAAATATAACCGCATCAAATAATAAAGGACATAATCAAATTCATCCAAGTGGTTCTATCTTTCTATTATATTCACATTGCATGAGAGTTGGTTGAGGGGGTTGTATTTCTCCCCCCTCCCCTTCACACCCTCAGATATGTTGAAGTGATAAAATATTATTAATAAATACATTTCAGTTACTATAGATGTACTTGACGATTTAGTAAAATGTCTTAACATACTCATGGTTATTATTATGTCCATTAAATTGTGTCATTGTGTATTTATTATTATTATTTAGCACCGCGTCTTACTACCCGTTCGGGTTATACGCTTAAGTACTAATTACGCTAATGGACTAGGAATTAGGAAGCTTGAATATATAGGAAGTGAACCCGCATTTGCGTAGAGGGAGAGTGGAAAACCATTTAGGAAAAAAAAACCTCAGTTCACCCGACCGAGATTCGAACCTCGATCTCCCCGTCCTCGGCAGTAGAGCTTAACACGACTAGCGCATTAGCTAACTACGCCACCGAGGGGGTCATTATGTATTAAATTTGTTAATTATATTGAGATAATTGAATTATGTGCATAAAGTTTATATTATATACACATTGCATGGGCTAGTACATACACCTTGATTTTCTTACAAACATATTTTTTGTTATTAACATTGACAATATTATAATATTATATTAGTGTTATTTGATAGGTACTAACAACATCTATCAAAAGTGAAAGTTGCATATTACAATACTTGACATGTGGTTACAGGAAAGTAGATCCATTAACTTTTTCTAGCTGTCAGATATGTTAATTCGCAAGGCTATTGGGGTGCACATGTTAAAATTATCTTATTTATTCCACTTTGGAATACATTCCTCTATTCTGACCACACAAATAATATCAGCACATGACTTATAAACTAGCCATCCATCCATGTATCATTTACTAATTAGATGGCAGGACGAATCATTGTACAAATAATATACAAAACTTATCAGAGCCATTCGGAAACAAACTCTAATCAGACATGGGGACAAGCTCATGTCCACACCAATAACACTCGAATAACTAGCAATACCTAATGGTGGTCAACACTTTTCGACTAAACATTTTAATATTTTATTCAATAAATTGAAAATGACACCTGGGCATGGGAATCTAACCCAAGACCTTTGGCTTAGTACGTCAATGCTCCAACCACTGAGTTATCCAGGAGTCGTCCCGCGCTCCAGATCATTCTTTTCCCATTGTTTAAGGCAGATTTTGTGATGGGCGTGCGTGAATCATCAGTTACATATGAGTGATCCTCCTTGATAGCTCAGTGGCGAGAGCTTTGGTATACTAAACAAAAAGTCCCGGGTTTGATTCCCGTGTGGAGGTTTTATTTGTAAATTTACAGAATCTGATATTAAGATTTGGTTTTAACCGTAACTAACAACTATAATAGTATTACTATTTAATCCATCATTTTAATATTTGACATTATCTTCTGTCCATGACAGCATCCCAGCCAGTCCCATCAGGGTTGCACGCAAACGATCTCGGCCAGAGCCTCTGTATATTCTCCCTCACCCCGTGCCCTCATACCGGTCCCGGCTAAGGGCCCCACGGTTGCAAGAGACTGGGTCCTCCTCTCCTCCACCCCAGTACACCCCTCCACCCATGTTGAGTCCGGCGAGACAGGGGCAAGGACTGTTCTGGCAAGCCGTCAATGTGCCGCACTCGGCCAGTCTGTCACCTGCAACTTGGCCTAGCTCCACCACTGTCTCCAGGAGTGAGTATTCTTAAGCTGAATCTACAATAGTCTTTTAAAATTTCACAGGTGAGACACCTTTGTTGAAGGCGTTTGTGAGCACAAACTCAAAATGCCGTCTGAGCAGTCGTTTCAAAAATAAATTGCAAATTGACTTTTTTTTTGTGTGTATGAATTGGACCCTCAAATCCTAAAGGAGATTCAAGATTTAAATAAACAGTAGAGTGTCAAAAATTTGGACTAATTGAGGCTCAGCCCAGTCTGGATAAACGATTTGTCAGGATTTTTGAAAATACAGTACCTATAACCAAAAATATAAAAATAAGCTTAGACAGGATACTTACAAAAACTCAGTGTTAATGAAGAAACATTTTCACTTTATTTAAACAATGAACCTACACATGGTATTTTTGTTGCAAAATATCACAAATTCTGAAGTAACATAAGAAGGCAAAAATCTAATAAAGAAAAAAGGTCTCCAATTTTTTTTAAACAAGGGTTGAGGTGCGTTTTTTTGGCAGCCATGTCTCTGATATTGATACCACTGTGGTTATTTTTATAAATAATATATTTTTCTTGGCGATCCAGATTATCGATCACCTGAATTTTTGATGTCTGAATTATTGACTCTCTACTGTAATTAGAATTTTTTATATTTTTAAATTTAATTTGTTTTGCTGCTTCTCTAACATAAATACAGTACAAACTTATCAACCAGACTCTAGACCAGTAACACTTAACTAAATATATGAATGTTATATGAATGTATCATAACAACAAAAATTAACATTTTGCTAAGATTTCAAATTTCTATTTCCTCTTGGCTTCATCATATTTTCCGAGACTCAGATTAGAATTTATGAGTCGGGATTCATAAATAAAATGAAGATTCAGATTCATGAGTCATGTTTGTAAAATAGTGTATTTGAAACAATTCTTATTTATTGGTATTATGTATTATGATCTTAAGACCCTTATGTTCCAAACTATGGTATGCGTGTCCCCAAGGGTATGTGACACCATTAAGTTTGTTAGATCATAAAACAAAATTTTGCCTAGTCAACAATTTTATAAACAAATTAAGCAGATTTTGATGTGATGTCATGAACTTTTCCCAAGCTTTCATTTCAATTTTGGCAGAGATTTGTTTGGCTTACTACTTTTTTTTTAATGAAGAGCTGGAAAGTATATTTTATTTAAGCCTGAAAGGGTATAGGATTGGTGAAAGTTTGAGAAATACTGCCTTAGAGACAGCTCCCACCTAGGCGATTAAAATTGTAGTGCAGCATTTGGACTCACATTTAAGTGAAGAGGAAAATCAAAATACCGTGGTTTTAAATACATAAGAAAACCAAAAATGTATGTAATTCTTTCCCATTTACAACATAATAGATATAATGTAATAAAATAGTCATTAACACTTCTATAATATAAATATAGATCAAAAATGTAAGTAAACTTGTGCGATATTTTCTAAATTTCTACCGATTTCCTCCCAACCATTCTCTCTCCTGTTATTTGCTATGGTGGTTGTTTTTATTGTAAATAAATCTGAAGCTATGAACTAAAGTCATTAGTTTTTCATTGCAGCTTCATTTTACAAACAACTCACACAAACTTGAACACCTACACACGAGCTATATAATATTTTCACATCTTCACTTGGGATTAACACAATACTGATCTGTTAAACGTCGTCAAATTTGTCTGGAAATTACCAACGACACAAAAATTTGCCTAGCGACGCTGTCAAGTTGAAGAAAGTATTCTCCACAGATAATTATTTTCACTTCGATTCATCTAACAAGGAGAGGCCACGACGTTCGGATCACGGATTATCTTCAAACTTTGTACACTTTTAGTAGTCCATTAGGACAACATAATGTGCAAGTAGTAAGGCGTACTACTTAGGCGTTTTCGAGAAAATCGCAAGAGAAGTTTTACGCGTCGAATATGTACCTGTGCGTTGCAACTATAAGCACGAGATGGCGGCGGTCGAGTGGTTAGCGTTCCAGCTCCGTAAGCTCTAGATCGCTGGATCGAGTCCTGCTCATCTTTTATTTTTTTTCAACACTGGTCTTATTCTTTAATATATATTACAATTCAAAGGTAATATAATTAAAAAATACGTGTATTTACTTTAACTTTTATTGAATTTCCAATGTTGTTTGGCTGTGTCTGCAGGTCGAAGCGTGCACAACAGTTCCGGATACCTTGCCCGATTGCAGGTGCAAGGGATTTTGCAACAGGCATACATTTTCAGGAAAACTTTATGCATTTATTCTTTTATTTGTTGAAAATTATAAATATAATATTTGTTGTAGTAATAAAAATTAGTAAAAAGCCAAATGACATTGGAAATTCATTAAAAGTTAATGCAAATACACGTATTTTTTAATTATATTACCTTTGAATTGTAATATATATTAAAGAATATGACCAGTGTTGAAAAAAATAAAAATGAGCAGGACTCGATCCAGCGATCTAGAGCTTACGGAGCTGGAACGCTAACCACTCGACCGCCGCCATCTCGTGCTTATAGTTGCAACGCACAGGTACATATTCAACGCGTAAAATTTCTCTTGCGATTTTCTTGAAAACGCCTAAGTAGTACGCCTTACTACTTGCACATTATGTTGTCCTAATGGACTACTAAAAGTGTACAAAGTTTGAAGATAATCCGTGATCCGAACGTCGTGGCCTCCCCTTGTAAGTGTGAGCGGGTCAATTTAAATAGGTGGAAATTATATTTTTTCCTGTTGACCTGCTTTGATTCGATTCACAACTTGATCATTGAAATGGGTTTTGTTTTGAATTAAATTTAGGTTTTTTTTTAAATCTATTACAGAGGTCATAAGTGAGTATAGGTCATTTATACTTGCTGGTAGTAAATAATACACTCTTTAAAACCCTCTTAACAACTTGTATTCAGATGGAACAATCGAGTCATGTGGCCAGGAAGAAAGCTCCATGCCTACCGAGACCGCTCCAGAGTCTGATGCTACCCCCCACATCAACTTGGGGCCTGACTTCCAGTGTGTGATACCACAGTGGAATCCTGACAGAGAGAAGGCGAACAGAGAACCTTCCTACGAGCACCTCCTCTGGGACCCTGGCATCAGCAAAGTCAGCACAGATGCAGAAGGTGGGGTTTCACACTGTGTTCCTTCTTGTCTAGGCTACTTAAGAGTTCAACATTGCAGTCTTGTGTTAGTACTAACAAGGCTGTAGCCAGGATTAGATTTCAAAGAGAGGTTTGGGGGACATAACACCACAACCACCAGAGGCTGAGAAAATTTATGCATACTGAACGCCTCGAGAATCAATTTGGAGATTGTTTTTGGAAAGGGATATAAATATATAAGCTACTCATCATCATAATCAACTGTTTTTAGCCTGTGGCCAGGTCAGTATAGTAATATATAAGCTACTCATCATCATAATCAACTGTTTTTAGCCTGTGGCCAGGTCAGTATAGTAATATATAAGCTACTCATCATCATAATCAACTGTTTTTAGCCTGTGGCCAGGTCAGTATAATAATATATAAGCTACTCATCATCATAATCAACTGTTTTTAGCCTGTGGCCAGGTCAGTATAGTAATATATAAGCTACTCATCATCATAATCAACTGTTTTTAGCCTGTGGCCAGGTCAGTATAATAATATATAAGCTACTCATCATCATAATCAACTGTTTTTAGCCTGTGGCCAGGTCAGTATAGTAATATATAAGCTACTCATCATCATAATCAACTGTTTTTAGCCTGTGGCCAGGTCAGTATAATAATATATAAGCTACTCATCATCATAATCAACTGTTTTTAGCCTGTGGCCAGGTCAGTATAGTAATATATAAGCTACTCATCATCATAATCAACTGTTTTTAGCCTGTGGCCAGGTCAGTATAATAATATATAAGCTACTCATCATCATAATCAACTGTTTTTAGCCTGTGGCCAGGTCAGTATAATAATATATAAGCTACTCATCATCATAATCAACTGTTTTTAGCTTGTGGCCATAATTCTCTTTCATCTTTGGCATCCTCTCCTCTTCCATCCTCATTACTTGACCACACCATCTCAGTATTGCTTTCTCTTCTATCTTATGTACTCTCACATGTGCTAGATTCATACACTTCTCTTTTTATTATGAATGAAACCTTAAGGAAATATATCACGATGTTTAGAAGCTGTTTCAATTCAAAGAATAGAACTATTTTAAATAAATTTTATATTTAGAAATTAGATAATTATATGGTCTACTAAGTTTCACATAGTGTAATGTTCATAGGAAATTTTTATTCTTTAAGTAGGTATTCGATATAATGGTTTGAAAGATATTTTATCTCGTTATTGGTTCCGTGGTGTGACCAAGACCAATTCTAGTAGTTTAGTCAAATTGAATCCTAGTCAGGTCCAAGATACTAGGGGCCACACTTAGAACACCTCAAGTGCGGTGCTATACTAAATACAAGTTGACACCTACCAAGACCAGAATGTGAAACTGGCCATATTCAATTTGAGTCTGTTATTGCAGTATTGTATAACAGTATACGCAGATAAAAATGATAGTTATGAAGCTACTTTTCCTATTGTTCTAACACTTTGGCGATTTTTTTTGTAAGAACTTATAAAAATGATGAAATATCCATGGCACTCTTTGCACATATTCCATTGTAGGAGTGACACTAAAAGGGTTAGAACATAAAACATTATTCTTATTGAGTAAATAAATGTTTTAATTAGTTTGTATCCACTATGGTGGCCTCGTGGTCTGAGGCGCTGCTCTCACAATAGACTAGACTTCCGATGATGACTCGGAAATCGTGGTTCGATCCCGGTTAGATGTACTTAACGGGCTTTTTCCTTAATAGTGTCCTACTCTCTCTTGCCATGCAAATATGGGTACACTTTTTCTAATTTCAACATTACTCATTCCTAACCCATTAACATAATTAGTACATAGGTATATAACCCGAATGGCTGGTAAGACGTGGTGCTAAAAAAGTTTGTACTAATAATTTATACTTTTTTTTTTCAGTGGACATGTACCTGGAATTTGCGTGTTGTGCTGCTGTGCCGGGCGGTGGGCGAAATAAAGAGTATGCCTTACACTTGCTACACATGTGTCATGGAAACATTCATGTGAGTAACTTCCACAAGATTTTTTTATGACATACTTTACTTCCCAGCATGCGGGGGTTGGGTTTTCTCCAGTACATGTCCAAATTGATACGTTATACCAGGGACGATACCATTGAATCCTCAATTACCTTGAATCATTAAGGGTATTTAAGATTTTTAGTACTATTTGACTGCTTATTGATGGTTCAACATGACATGAAACAAACTTATTAAGCTGAACATCAATTTACCACCTAACTGGATATATGAATGTTTAAATAAATGAATTATATTTATTTTCATTTATTCAAGGTATTTAACATGCACTTTCTGAACTAAATGATTATATCAGCAGACAACTTATAAACTAACTTTAATCTAGAACAGACCCAACAGACAACCCCTGGCTGTAATTTCATCATTGTGTGGGGGGAAACCTACATTTCACCATTGATACATTTTTCTACCACGTCAGGAATTGAACCCCAAGACCCTTAGCTCACTAGACAGACATGCTACTGACTGAGCTAAGGTGTCAGTCAGACTAATGGATTATAAACAAAGATGTTAACATCTTGTTATGATTTACATGTTCTATAAGCGACCACCTCTGTGGTCTAGTGGTCAGAGTTCCTGGCTACAGATCCAGAGGTCTCGGATTTGATCCTCTGCGCTTTCATGTTTTTCTGTGAATCATTGGATCTGGAATGGGTTCAAACTCTGATTATAAAGACGAATTAGTAGCTACTTGAATGAAAAGTATTGACTACAGTTGCTGTGTGAATAAACGAACACAAGCGAACACGCTCGCTTTATAAGCCAGCCTCTATATGACCCTAATGGCTTAGCAAATGAAGTAAGGCTGGGATGGAATTAATGGTTACTTTTTAAATTATATTTCTTGTAGAGATCGTATAGTGGATGCATTGTGTTGGTTAAATTAATAAAATCGTATATATTTAAATTACTATTTATTATATTGATTTGCTTCTGGTATTTCACCACATAGAGGGCATGCGTCTCGGATAGTGTTAGAGTAGCTGTCAACAGATCTACTATAAATTCACAACATCAATTTCTTAGCTACGTCAGAGAGGAAAAATGTATAAGTTAAGTAATTTAACTACTATTAATTATTACAACTGGTTTTTCATTAAAACAATTATACCTGCGGGAAATACCCGAGTGGCTAACGTGTGGTACCGTTAAATACTTTACAAAACATAATTCCTGAAAGTTTACCCTAGAGTTTCCCTGACGCAAATGTGTTAAAAACAGAAATGACGAGTCCTACATCACCCGACTAACTTGAAATTTTGAAATTAGCTGTCAAGACATTCCCGTTGGTCCTCATGATCAAACATGGACCATGCTTTCCTGTACTGTTAGCGGCGGTACCCGGTGTGGTCCAAACCAAAAGAAGCAAACAACCCCGCCCAAAAGCTCCTATAGCGCTATTGTTTTGGGGCAGACACTCTCACACTAAAGCTGGTTTTCCTGGCTACTTGGCTACCAGGTTATTGACCTTGCTGAAAACCCATTTCTGTCTACCAGGTTACTTAAAACATATATTTTTCTATAATTGTTAATAAAAATTGCAGTAAAGTTTAGGAAACTTGAGAATAGTGCTGACCACATGACACCCTCTATTCTTTTAAGTTGGCGCTATCTTCTGAAACAGACGGTGGCCGCTCACTCGGTATGACTTGATTACACCTTGGCGATTTTTTATAAGCAACTTGGTGACCTGGTGGTCTAGGGGTAAGGTGTCAGACTTCTGTGCTGAGGGTCCGGGGTTCAATCCTCGGTCCCGGCACAGATTTATCTGATTGCCAAACCCTTCCTTCACCTCTGACAAGATGTGTATTAATCACAACTTGTGAATGTGAGGAATGCCAGGCCTCTACCGTGGTTCGGATTCTACGTTAAACTGTAGGTCTTCCATTTCATCTCACAATCACCCTACCATTGCACATTAGCGTAAGTGCGTATAACCCGAACGGGTAGTAAGACGCGGTGCTAATAATAATAATAATAATAATAATATAAGCAACTTATGTGAATAAATATTGTAATGGAAACCTTTTGTGTCTCTTCTGGTTTCTAATACTAATATTTGGATTGGAAATTTTGGGATTTTGGGTAAAATTAAAATTCATATTCGAGATTCAGATTTGTAAAATAGTGGAGTCTCTAGAAAAAATACACACACACTTATTTACTTATTCTCTATGGCACTAGGAACTCGAAAGCTCATTGCCGCACTTACACAAGTATGTCACTTATCCCTACCTTGGGCTACCATTCTCTTGATACTACCCTTGTCACGTCAAAGTCTTCCCACGGGTATCTTCCCATTAGGCTTGCCTGTCATTACCTTGAACCTGGTTCTAGTTTCTTCCTTCGTGTTGCATGTCCTGCCCACCATAATCTGCAATATTTGATATCCACACACACACACACACATGTGGTTGTTTCAGGAGGCAATGTTAAAGTTAATGCAACCTACCCCCTTTCTACCTTCGGGCCACCCTTTGCTTGCATACGACTACTGTGAGAGCGATCGGTGGAGTGCGGATGAGATGGATGCCTTCCATCAAGGCCTGCTGAAACATGACAAGGATTTCCTTAGCATCGCACAGGAGGTAGCTAATCTTGTCTTGTTTATAATGTATCACTTGAATATTTATGTGGTCGGTCAAAAATGAATAAAGTAGATTTCAAAGTGTACAAGTGTAGTATTGCCAATATGTTGGCAATAAAGGTTTAGGGTATGTTTACTTATTCAATTCGAATTTGAGGCCAAACCGAAATTACCATATTTCTCAAACAGATACTCATATTGAAGTCTGTATTTTTTTTTAAATATTTCATATTTATATAACATTAGACACAAAATATCTTATACAAAATGTTAAATTGCAAATGTTTAACAGATTTTGTCCTAAGTTGCTACATTACACTACTTTTACAACATATAATTCGATTAATGGAAAGTTTTATCATGTTAACATTAATTTGTAATGTATACAACAGCACAAAATGACAAAAATGAATATAGGCCTATATATTTAAATTTAAGCTGTTCATATTTATATTGCCAAAGCATGATACGCGTAAAAAGTGTTACAAACTGTTGAACATTTCAGATTGGCTCCAAGACGATAAAACAGTGTATCCAGTTTTACTACCTTTGGAAGAAAGTGTGTCCCGAGGAGTACAAAAGGTTACGTTTGATTAGACGAAGACAGAATGCAGACTATGATTTCGATGATATTAAAATGGAGGAGCCTCGATATAGCATTCCTGTAAGAAATAAACATTTCCCTTACATTTAATTAGCTGTTGTAAGATTATTTTTATATTTGGATATGATTTTTTATTGCAAATTTACGTTTAGAAATTAATAAAGAAATGAGTTTGACTTTCAAATTTAATGGACTTGGGAAAGCAAAATTTAATTAATTAGTCACAATTACAAAGTTGGTGTGTGTCATATTGACTGCAACCAATTTAGTATAAACACTCAATCATGCTCATGTCATCGAATTTGCGGCTTATCCATATATGCATCAAGAATTTTTTTTTTTTTAATTTCTCATTTATTGGTTACATGTAATCATACTTCGAGGCAAATTAAAGAGTGCTGAGGGTTCTCTTTTGAACTTGTAGTTTGTCAAACATCAGAAATTATTTTTATAAATAAACTTATTTCTAAAGGAAGTGTTAGTTTGTGATGTGACTAGATATTATATTCACTATTAAATTATATTATCATTTAATTTTGTCCCTCTAACTGATTCAATGGCCGCATGGTTTGAGGTATCACTTTCGCAATAGACTAGACTGTCAATGATCGAGAGGTCAGGGTTTGATCCCAGTGGGTGTACTAGCTGAGGGTGGCTTTTCATGAATGGTTTTCCATTTTCCCTCCAAACAAATGCGAGTACATGTCTCTAAATTCAACCTTCCTCCTCCCAACACATTAGAGTAATTACAACCCAAATGGTAATAAAACACATTGATAAAAATAAATGTCCCTTTAATTAACTAGAGATAATCAAGAGTCCTTTTATTCATAACTCTTTAACTGCATAATAATGATATCCCATTTATTAGTTATTATACTTTCAGGCCAATGATGTCGAGCTGGTATCAACAAGTTCGGAAACCAGACTCTTTGTCTGTGAATATCCGGATTGCTCAGCAGTAAGTAAATGTTGGGCTAATCTTTTATCAAAATATGTGTATACATTTTGCTCAAAATGGTGGTCCCTCCCCCTAGACCCTCACCCCAAACCCCTAAATAATACCTAAATTAGATAAACCCTATGCATGACTTATTTGGTGCTGACTGACAGTTCACAGCTGACAGCTGACGGCTTTGAAACATTACCAGACCAAATTATTAATCCCTACGTTGAACCATATGATCTACAAAAAACATGTGTTTAACACTGTAACTTCTGACAGTCAAAATTTAGGTATATACCTAAATGTTGAGTGTCAGAAGTCAGCTGTGAGCTGTCAGTCAGCACCAAATAAGTCGTGGAGCTACTGTAGATAGTACAGTTTGAACCAGAGATCAGATCAGGCTGCATTTTTTCTGGATTCTACTTTAGTTAACAGTGGATTTAAGAGCAGTGAAACTGTTTTACCATATTTAAAATAAAAACAGTAGAACCTCATTAATTCGGACCCTATTAAACTGGAATTCACTTGATATGGACAGCCCTTTTCCAAATATAATAAATTAATACACGCCAATGAAAAAGCTGGGTTGCAGGAGCATGACAGAAAACAAAATAAGATCAGTATTTTTTCAAACCTGTTAGTATGGTAAGTGACGTGAGTGTAGATGAACCAAGATCGTCATGTTCTAAGTAAAGGCAAATTAAAGGACCAACATAGCCTGTAAGTAATGTACATATTAATTTCTTTTATATGCTTTATTTTCTGTTTGTATTACTTTAAATGTAAAATAAATGTAGTTTGGTTTTATATGGCTGTTTTAATTGGACCTTGCCTTATTTAAAGGTCATTTTTTTAATCCAGACAACTTCAAGCCCCGATTAGTCTGCATTGATGAGGTTCTACTGTATAACAAAATTGAACAATGGTTATTTGGAAATGGAAGAGTGATTGAACTGATCCAAATTTTGATATCGTGTAGTGCAGGAGTGGCCAGACTTTTTGATCTAAGGATCTTCTCCAGAGAAGGAAAATCTTTTGTGATCTACTATGAAACCATAGGGTTATATTATTTGTTTCAGTGGTAAAAAATTAATAACCCATTTTATGTTTTAATAGTAAAACTATATTGATATAAGAATTAAGAACGTATAGTCCTTTGACACACTGAAGCTGATCTTTCATCAAACCACATAATACATGATTTCTCTGAAAAAAGTATTTTCTCATTAAACACTTGACTTTTAAGTTGATGCATGTTATCACATAGTCTTAGGATAGTTTGTTGAATAGAGTTATTAGTTATTATTCTGTCATAAACGAAGGCAGGATTTAAATGGTCATCAGTCAGACAGCTTAATTATTTTGATTTCCTAATATTGATTTGACAATATCTGCAAACACTCCCTTTCATTTTCTTTCTCTCAATCTTTTTTAATCGATCGACCAAACTTGCAGCCGTGGTCGACCTGTGGATCGCGATTGACTGTTTGACCACCTGTGGCCTGTGAATAATGCAGAAAACTGCACTTTGATACATTTTTTGTTTCAAGGATGATCATGTATTTAATATATCGTACTAATAAATAACCTAAGGCTTGTATTTTATCATAATATTATAGTAAAAATAGTAGGACAATGCCTGCTAACTTTAAGAAGCCACGATATGTCTGCATTGTTAAGGTCTAGCGTCCAATTAAGGTGGGGATGTCTCCATCTTAACACACAACCACCTACAATTATCTGAAGCACAAGCCAATGAATAACACACTCATCAAATCAAAAGTAATTTACATCCACAGGGACTGCACCAGAAACTTTATGAAATCCTCTAAGCCATGTGGCAATGTGTTAAGATAAATTATAGCTTTATTATATAAAATAATCAAGAATTTATTTAACAAGAAAACAGAAATTCTGTTCAAATAAGTTTATAACTTTTGGGTTGAGTTATATAAAGTTATGCAACTTAAAATATATATTTGAAAGCACTTTTTTACTCTCATAAATACAAAGGTTTTATTATATGATTCGACTTTTAGTATAAATATTTTAATTCAGTAGCAAAGTTAATTAAATTGATGTAAAAATCCATAAACTAATATATTATATTATTTATTAAATTTATATTTCTTGTGTTTGAATGAACAGAGTTTCAACTCGCGGGCCGCACTGAATGGTCATATTCGTATCCACGGTGGGGGTGTGTGTGGCCGTTCTCCCACCCCGGACAAGCGGCCAGCGACCGCGACACCCCCTGCCCTTGGCGACCTTCTTGAGGAGTTTCCTTGCAAGATATGTGGGAAGTAAGTTTAGACCAACATGAGCTTCTCTCGGGTAAAGAAAACGGCCAACATTGATCAGGGCGCGAAGGTAAATCTGTCCATCTCAGCGGCTCTTGTTTGCCTGGTGTGCCCCCCATCCCCATCTACCCCGGACTGCCTGATATTTAACTCGCATCTCGGGACTCTTCCAACCCTCGGTGTTTTGAGTCAAGTGGGACACTTCTCGTCGTGACTTGAGTGGTGGCAACATGGGACAAGGTGCCATTTATTTTGCTCCCCCCCCCCCCCCTATCAAGGCCGGATTAAGATTTTGTTGGCCTTTGGGCTACAGATACTGTGAGGACCCCTATAATATTTTCAAAATGAAATAAAAGGTTAAACAATACAAAATATATGCATACTCATAGTGTAAGTGTTTCTTTTTGCCTTAGTATGTTTACTACAAATATATAAGCTGTATATTAACTGAGCCCTTTTGTAAATAGATAATTTACATAGAATACTTAAACTTTGATTCAGCGTTCAGAAATGAAATAACTTTTCACTTATCTCAGCGGTCCTCCCTGGTGTAGAACCCTGGGCTGTAGCCCCTAAAGCTCATGCCTTAATCCGGCCCTGTCCTCCATCAGATAAGGGTAGGAATACCGACTGAATCATTAATGACTCTATATAGATATAATAAAATAAGTTAAAACTCCTTCTACTTTTGAGGTGTGATTAAACATGTGAAAGGTGATGCAGAAAAGGACAATAGATAAACCAGTAAGTGTGTGTGAACTTACTAGAAAACTTAAGTTTGAGTCGAATTTTGGTGGTTGTTTGAAATTGACTTGAAAGTTTTCCTAAAATTGAAAACGTAGAATACCGTACGCCAAATTTATGAGTTAATCTTGTTACATTTTAAAATGTTTCATAGTAAGTAATCCCTCACTCTATCTTATTTTTTCTGGCAAAAAATTACATACGTATAATATATTGTAGAGCTATGTTAAATTTAGCTAAAAATATATTTTAAGTTTATGATTTATGCATTTATCTATTACAAAAATTCAACTCAAAATAATTGTAGCACAAATGTTGTTCTTTATTACTTGAACGTAACTAAAACTTGATGTGTTCATTCAAACTCAACTCAAAGGGAGGAATCCCCACTCCTACACCCCTTCAAGTTAGAGTGATAAATTCCATATGGCTATTAAAGTGAAAATAAGAATTTGGTTGAAACTCTGCCAATGGACAAAGACGTCAAGGTTTCATCTTAGAGTCGAAACAAATAGTTTCCTTTAAGGTGAGAGTGTAGTGGACGTGAGAAAAGTTGAGTGTTTTTGCTGTTTTTATATTAAAACAAATTTTGGCCAAAATAAATCATACTATATATTGCTCCAGCAGAAACTTAGAGTTTAAATTTCTTCAGATGGTGACCTCAATAGTTGGTGAATATCTGCCACGAGCTTAATATTATCATTTGATGAGAAACTGTTTAAATGAAGGGAAAAAGTTGTCATTAAATTTTAGGACACCCTTGACAGATATTCAAGAACTATTGAGATCATCATTTAAAGAAGATTAAATTACATCTTTACTGGAGAAGTCAGTGACCTGGTGGTCTAGGGGTAAGGTGTCAGACTTCTGTGCTGAGGGTCCGGGGTTCAATCCTCGGTCCCGGCAGAGATTTATCTGATCGCCAAACCCTTCCTTCACCTCTGACAAGACGTGTATTAATCACAACTTGTGAATGTGAGGAATGCCAGGCCTCCACCGTGGTTCGGATTCCACGTTAAACTGTAGGTCCTCCATTTCATCTCACAATCACCCTACCATTGCACATTAACGTAAGTGCGTATAACTCGAACGGGTAGTAAGACGCGGTGCTAATAATAATAATAATAATAATTTACTGGAGAAATATTTTTTTTTTATTTTAGCAAAAAAAAAAGAAGTTTTTTTTAAACGGCAAAAACACCTCCTTTTTTCTCACCCCCCTCCCCTCCCACACTCCCATCTTAAGGGAGAGCACTGAGAAGCATTGCAGAAGTTTAGAAAGCTCACATTATTTATGAAGTGGTTTGAGATTTTTTAATGTAGTTTTCCCCAAAATGTAGGCGAAAGTTCTGACTAGTTAATATGTTTAAATTTTAAGTTTAAATTATTATGTTTTAAATGTGTTATAGTGTGATAACTTACATATAACACTATAAAACAATCTCACATCTTAAAATTTTCTGTTGCGACCCTAACAAAACATAATTTATTTGATAGAGAAAGTTTAGACTTAAGTTTTCTAGTCTTTTGCTTTAATCTCAGAAGTTCAAATTTTTGCATAAAGCATTGGTTTTTTTTTTACTTTAAATTCAAAATTTAAATTTCTTAGCTTGACCGAAACCTGTAGATAATTTTCGCCTACATTTGGTTGTAAACAACATTTAAAAATATCAAACAACTTCTTAAAAATAACACAATATTTCTAAACCTCTGCAACACGTCTCAGTAATCTTCCATGCAGCACCCTTGAGTGACAAATTTTCTTCTTGGTCCAGTGACATATACTTGGTCTGTTTTTTATAGTGTAAGCCATATATAGTTAATTCTTCTATTTGTTTCTATCAATCATTCCTGTACCTTTTTGCACGTTCCTAAATAAAATATTAATTACACAGCTACTGGAAGTTTGGATATTTTTTTTTGCATGTATGTATAAATCTTAAATTTCTTTTATAAGTTATGATTTGTGTCGGGTGTATTTTCTCCTTATTGAATATCTTCAGAGCATAGCAAGTTGTACAGACTAGGGAGGCATATTTTTGTCCAGTAAAGGCCCTTTATTTTGTCGACATTAAAACTTGCCCCAAGAAAATTAATCAATCGTGCTGGGTTTTTTTTAAATAAATCTTAACCAAACATCACTGGTAGCATTCTAAAGAGCTATTCAATTATTAGATATGTTTATACAAGTTTTATCATGTATGAATGCACTAGTTTTATTTTGACCACTAAATTTGTTTACAAATTTAAATGTGTTGTTGTGTTTTTTTTATTAATATAATAGCTTGTTAAACACGTTCTTTTAGAACAACATTGACTGGGAAGTTGCTATGGTGATTAAATATGAGCTTTTACCTATATCATATGGTATGAATTAAAATTTGTTTGTTTTTTCGAATTGGGATATTTCTACTCTTGACACATACAAATCGGAACTTTGGTAGTACATCTATTTTACAATTCCTCCCATTTAAAAAAAACAGTAAATTATTGGATTAAACACAATAAAACAGTAAATTATTGGATTAAAATTTCAATCACTTAACATTATTTGATTTAAGATATGGCGTGTATTTTTAGTCAAAGATTTTTTTAATCTAAAATGCATCATTGGACTGTTTAATAATGTTTTTTAACATTATACATAAAAATATATCTGTTAAATTTGAAATCATTCCCCAAAAAAGTGTTAACGTTGGATTTTTTAAATATCAGAGTAGAGGATACTCAATGATATTCAAGTTTTCGCTTACAATAAATAAAAGAGTTTTCATTCTATTATTTTTTGTATACTCCCCACTTGTATTGTATATGTCACAAAGGTGATTTTATTTATTAAAGTATAACATTAAAGTGCAAAGAGCTATCTAAACAAAAGTTAATGTTCTTTATTTGCTTATGTGTAAAAAAAAAACTTGCTCTTGGTAAAGAAAATTAAAATTCCCTTGAAAATATGATTCTTTAAATTTTAAATAATTCTACTACCAACTAAAGTTCAAAGATTGGAAAAACTTTTTTTTATGAGTACCAGTATATTCTTGTTCAAATACCCTTTAAAATACATTTCATATCTTCTACCAGTCGACTCAACAAGCTTAAGAATATCAGCAACAATGGATTGTTTCCTTTGGTTGTGCAAAAGAAATAGCGAAAATGAAAACTTATCATTTTATACTATACTAGCGGACCCGACAGACGTTGTCCTGCCCGAACGTTGGCTTTTCGTTTGGGTGGCATAATTGATTTCGATAATAAAACAAATACTATGTGATCATCACAATTACAAATTCACAATGAACTCCAATTAGTGAGTTACACAAATATTACAAATTCAGTGTTTGTCAAGACAATATACAAAATAAAACATCTTTTCATGTTTGCATTTCGCCCACAACTCCACAAATATCAGCTGTATCGAAAAACAAACATAACTATGAATTATTCTCAGAAGTTCAATTATTCATGAACTTTTCAGAAGGTTTTAACGATCAATTATTAATATTATATTCATTACTATAAATATTGGGGGATGGGGGGGGGGGGGGGGGAGGTGAAATACATGTTCTGATATGAAATTTTTTTTTTTTAAAAATCCCCCAAAAAGAATTCCCTAAAAAATAAAAATAAATCCTAGAACCCGATTGAAGCGCCACCTACCGGGTCCAATTGTGAATCTAAACCATCCACGGACCCACTCAAACACACACAAAAAATTTCATCAAAATCGGTCCAGCCGTTTAGGAGGAGTTCAGTGACATACACACGTACAGAAGAATTATATATATTAAGATATATAAAACATATAAAATAATAAGTTATAAGAACTATATAACTATGTTGAATATTAAAATAAAGAAATAAAATATCATCATTGTTAAAAACTTAATCTACATTACAGTAGCTAGGTGTTAAATGAAGTTAGGTTGTGAAAAAAAAATTCCTCTTTCCACTGTTTAAATGTAAATGTAAATGTCGATTTTTTTGATTTTTTTTTACAAATGTTTCCTTTGTTATATTTAGTTTAGTAAAGCTCATTATCAGCAAAACTATTTTTGACATACTTTGTTAAAATCTGTTTTGTTTAAAACTAAGGCTGCAATGTAAACAAAATTTAAACATAATTTCCATAAATTCTAAGGCATGTGTAATTCTAAGGCATCACTGAAATCTAATTAAGTTTTTATTTTACTAATATTCCTTAGTGCCATTTTTAATTGTTTCTTTAAATAAGTCGATGCCTTCTATTTGGTCTAACCAGCTTGTCACGACTTGTTACAGAGTGTTCAACAAGGTGAAAAGTCGCAGCGCCCACATGAAATCACATAGGCCACCTGATGCAGAGCCCAAGAAACCTAAACTTGACCCTCACAAAATGGAGGCGGCCGAGCAAACATTGGGTAGGGCCATGTGCGTGTCCTCAACCATTGGGGAGGTGGGGACGCCACCCCTGAGGTGTGACTGGGTGGGGTTGAGTCGATGCCATAGCAGTGCCAGCATTAGTGTCATGTCTTCTTTCCTTCCACTTAAAAAAAAAAAAGAAGAAGAAGAATGTGCTCAGTAAAGTTATGAAATAAATGACAATTTAAAAACCTTTCAACCTTTTCCATCCACTGTTAATTACATGTTTGTCATTCCCCTTTATGCCTCATTTTATTTAAAAATGAACACTATATCTTACAATTTATTAATACATTCTCCGATTAACAAATTGTTATATGTGCCACAGGCTTTCTTGGGGAATGGTTTAATTTCTCTATCAAGCTGTTTGTTGCCGGTTGTTTATGTGTTTGAATGGTATAATTTCTTTTTAAGCGGAGTGCTTTAACGGATACACTGGATCAAGTCGAGATTCATTGAGCCGATTAGCCACTCTGACTTGAGGCAGGAAATGGGCCTCAAAACGACAGTATTATCTTATTACGTCTTGTAGAATTAGTTAAATGTTCTGATACACGTTTTGCTGTTTTACTTGAAAAAAAGAGAACATTGTTTCTTGCCCGTTTGTTTTTCATTGTTCATCACTGAAAAACAATTTTGTTATGCGTAATCTCATATTTATTATAGGATATGTATATAGTAAATATATACGTACCTTTGTTTTCTCTTTTACTTTTCGTTAAGAATATAATTACAAAAGTGCAGATGCGTTTGCTGTACTGAGTTTAGAACAAAACACGTATAAAAGTAAAGTGCCTTGTGACTGGGGAAAAAACAAATAGATACACAATAATATTGATGAAAAACAAGTTACCCAGACTCTAAAATGAAGACGATTTCTGGTCGTGACATCATCACAATGTTTTCCACGCCTGGCAGCAGGAACAAACAAGGTGCAAGAAAGCAATAGTTACAGAGCAGAGCATGCTGACATGTGTGTATGTACGCATGCAAGCTTGTGCTGTGCAGCAAGTTTGCCATATTGAGAGAGAGGGGAGATTCGGTTTCTGTCTCTTTTTTTCCTTTGTATTTATTGTGTATTTTTTTCCTTGGCTAAGGTGTAAGTAAATAAATAAATTCACTTCCTTTTCGGGTTTTGCTGCCAGATATGTTGCTCTGTGTTGTGATAAATAAAATTATCTTGTGTCTTTTTGAACTATGTAAAGGTCAGCTGACAGGTGGAATACTGAGTTTTCTTCCTTTGCGTTACCCTCTCCGCCTCCTTCCCTCCCTCACCCATCAGTTAAGACAACCCTCACTGAGAACTTCTGGCATGTATAAGTGATATCGTGGAAAAAAGGGCGAGTGGCAAATAAATCTATTTAATATAAAGGAGTATATATATTTTATGTTTGTTGTTGAAGCTATATTGATAGCCTTAAGTTTTTTCAAACTATTGTGAATCATAGCATTTTAATAATGTAAAAAAAAAAAAATATTATAAAAATAATTGAAATAAAAATGTGAGTTTTCTAAGTGTAGGCTGACTGTTAGTGAATGCGAGTTGTTAGTTAGTTTCCTCTTGTCAGTTGACTTCACCAGTGTTTGTTGTTATGTATCAGGTGCTAAAGTCACTTCATTGTTAAACAAATCATTATTGTTGTGTGGATTCTTGTGTACATCAGCCGTTATGATGAATTTATGTGTGATTTTTTCAAAACATAAAACAATCAAGTAATATTGCTGTGGTCTTTCAAACAAACAAAAAAAAAAAAAAGAGAAAAAATACCTGATGATGTCAAAAAAACTAGTGTTTTTAATTATATGAGTAGATTTTTAACAATCAATAGTATGAATCTATTGTTCATGTGCCTGGATTTGTATTCTTGTGCCAACAAAAGAATAGAGCAAAGAAAGGGACATTGTGTTACGTAATAAAATGATCTCATAAATCGTGACAAGCCATGACACTCGAGCGACCCTTTCCGACCCGAGTTTTCTAGTTGACTGGACTTTTACTCTAGTACTTAAGTTTTTCCGCCAAAATGACACGTATTATGAATGATAAATCATGTGTGGCATAATGTCTAGGGAATTAAGCATGCAATAAGCTGACTCATTTATATCGATGTATGTATTAGTCCTAAGGGTGGCAGCATTTCTTCCTTAGGGCTGCCTTTTTCACCCCCCCCACCCCTTCCAAGACTTACTCTGTCCTTATGATTGTGTGCTCATCCCACATTATAGCGCGTTATCTGTTCACCTGCACCCTGCCTCCTCCAGGGGACAATGTTTCTGTTCGTACTTTGATTCATGCGCTGCATTAAATGAAACATAAAAATAGCACATTTATTAAAGACTCAATAATATTGCTATGCCATACTAAACTGTATTATATATAGCTCAAGATCTATCCACATTATTTTACAACTTATCGCAAGATTTTTGACTTTCTAGTTGATGAGAAAATTTTTACTATTTCTGTACGTAGGTAAGGCCAATTTACCAGAGTGTTCAACGGTACTAGTCGAGATATTTGCTGTTATAGGTTTGTACTTTGTGGTCTTAACTAGATGTGTATAAACTGTAAGAAAAAAAAACTTGAAGCAATTAAAAAAATAAGAATTTTAAAATAAGAAATTCCAAAATTTGTACATCTTCGAATATTACATTTTATTGCTTCCTTTTTTTATAAAAGGGTGTGTATATTTTTATGCACAATAATCTGTTATTTTAAATATGATACATGCTTTTAATTTACTCAAGAGTAATATGTGTTATAACTTTCAATAATAATTATTATAATAATAATCGTTACAAAAAGTGAAAGCTATGAAGTTGCTGTGTCCGTAGTAATTGTTAAACATTTACTTGTATGTTACCAACAATGTGTGATGATAATATATATGCACATTCTACAAACCCCATACTGCATAATACTATTCATTGAACAGAATCAACGACTACATAACGTTCCGGTTTGATGTTTCACTATGTACTGAAGATTTATTTCTTTACTCAGATTATTAAAATAATAAAGAAAAACAAAACACGTATTGGTTTCTTAATATTGTTGCTCTACATGAAACACAAGACTTTGGAATTACAAGTCATCTATTTTTAATGGTATTAAATGGCCAATGTGACTTGAACTTTGCTTATATATCAACATGAAAATTTTTAGACCCTATTTTAAAAATAATAAATTAAGCCTAGTTAATTTTATACAGAATGGTACCAAAAAATATTATGAACATTTTTCTTTTACTTTTATTTTAAATACTCTTTCTGAATAATCTCTGGTAAATATTTTCAGTTAAGAGTTGTCTGTCTTGCCAATCGAGTCACTTGATGAGTCGTTAAGTATTTCAAGATAGATTAGGTCAGTTGTGAATCTGTGTTCCCAATGATGCCATATTAAGTAGTTTATCCAACTGTGAACAGTCAAAATACATCTTATAAAATCGTGTCTTTGAACATTTTCTGAAATAAAATAAATTTGAAGTGCCTTCGGCAGGATTTCCCGGGGTGATGTTACATTGTAGGGACTTGATAATGGTGTCCGATATTATGTCAAGCGTAAGAAAGATTTAATTTTTAATGAAAGTAGATTCAGAGTTGACATAATGTATTTTTTCTAGCGGTACATTTTTTATCCACAATGATATGAGCAATTTAACATAGGTTAGTGGCAGGATGGCACACACCACATCAACAAACTTGTATACAAAAGCGCTGTTTGTTTCAACTCGATGGAGACAGTTTTTAAAACCTAGTTTCGAGCACTGAAGACTTGATAATTTGCTAAAGAAATAGTGATTGAGCTATGACTAGTGTATTGAGTGATAAAACATCGCTACAGCACGGTATTGATACAAGCACTGACAATCCAAACAGAAAAAATAATGGACACATTTACCCAAATTCACAACAGTGTAAAGCCACTTCTACAAACTCCGAATATGTAGGTCCGTACTCTGTGGTCCATAGAAATTGTATTCGTGTCCACAAAGTCCATATACTTCAACCAATAAAACTCTTTGAAAGAAAATTGTCTAACACAAGGAGCAATTGCTAAGCAATCGTCAATAAAACAAACAAAAACAAAACTTTTTTGAAAAAAGTCCAGAATGCACTTGAAATTTAGGTTTAGGTAAAATCACAATAAATATAATTACATCACGATTTGAATTATCAAACTTATAATTAGCAATAGATCCTTTCGCTGCCATTGGTGCTTTTATTTTGATGAGCATGCACATATTTACATAACTGTGATTGGTAGTCCGTATAAACTAGTACGTAGAAAGTTTGAGTTGACAACATACGGACCTGGATAAGGATACGGATCAGAACTTTGTAGACAGAGCAATCTTATGGATCACAGACTGGGACATACAGATTCTGTAGATGGGCTTTAAGATCGCTATCTACTATTTCATGAGCATTGAGTTGGAAGTTTTAAAATCATGAAGCTAACTGTCACAATTAATCTAGTTATTTTCACAAACAAGTAGATGACTCTTATTAAAAACGTTTATTGAGTTTTCAGAAAATGTGAAAAAGAAAAACACAAAACTCATCTCTGTAAGATGTGTAAACATGTAATTTTCTTATATGGCCATTCTGTATATTATCGACCATGCAATGATAACTTCATTTTTTAAATGATGTTTGTTTATCTTAGAGTAATCAAAATTATTTAAGACTATCTATGCCGTCTGCTTAGTATGTATGTATATTTGGTCTTCATAAACAATGTCTTCTGTATTTGATGATTTTGTCTGAAATAATTTATACCAAAGAGTGTATAAAACGCTTTTAAAAGTACAGTAGTGTTTATGTATCTTTCTTATAATTCAAATAACTTTTACAAGAATGTCTCAGATAAATCGTCATTTAAAAATAGTAATAGTAAACTAGTGTAATTTAAATTCTAGGCCTACTGTTAATAATTTCATTACCTAAGTCAACAGTTTTCTTTTCCACCAAAATAAACGTTTTACATTGCCAACAAAAAAGTGCCAAATATATGTATATCGACATATTTAGGAAATATAATATCTATGAAGCAATAATAACACAGTATTATTCAACTTTGAAACATTTAAGTACAATAATAATTAAATGGTTGTTTTTAGTGCAACTCTTATTAATAGTGTTATCTTAATCGGTTATTGTATTTTCTATTTAGTGTTTTACCAATATTTCAAAATCACATTTAATAACTATTAAGATCCAGTCACCTTATTATAGGCCTATGTATGAATGAGTTCTTACTATACTTGGTCTGGCCCTTGTTATGCATTTCCAAATATATAATCTTAAAGGTGCTTTAGGAGAATGTTACAATACAGATACATTGAAACATAATCTTGAGTCACCTTATTTATGCTTTAAATGGGTAATGTGTATTTAAATTGTTTGGTGTCGCAAGTCGAAATGCATACATACATCTAATTTAAAATTAATACCTCAATTATTGAGGTTTACTATTATTTTTTATTTTTTTTTCCAAATAATGTTTTTACAAATTCATCAGATAGGTGACATCTAGTTTTATCGAGACCAAAATATAGCCCTTTAATTTGTCCATGAAAAGCCAAGTGTTTCTTATTATTTTTGGAATAAAAGATATCAGTAAAAAACTAACAAACTTGATCAAAACATTTTCAAGTGCTGTTATATCTTACATCATATACTTTCTAGTGGTTCAAGTTAAAACATTTAAGAAAATTATTTTATATTGATATTTTCATATTACTAATTGATAAATTAACAAGTTTCAAACAAATGTGTTTGGGTCTTACTTAGCAATATTTAATAAGCTAATGCTAACACATTTATTCACTAAAATGTTCTTATTCGTTGTGTTTGGATATTATTCTTTTAAATCCTCAAATCCTAATGAGATTAAAAAAAGAAATCTTTCAAACTTTTGAGTGTGATTTCTTTTATTTAAGATATTATGAAGCATACTAGTGGCTTAGCCGAACATACTTATATAATAAACCTGACAGTCAGACCCCCGAACATTAATTTATCCCCTAAAAAATTTGATTTTACACTATAGCAAAAAAAGTTATCAGTTTGTTACAATTTCTATTTTCCGTAACAACAAAAGAATTAATGTGAACAAAATTAGGATTGAAGGAAATTTAAACCATTGTGGGGGCTCTATGCTTATTATGTTTTCTAAGATTAGAGATTTGTAGGTAGAATGAAAATTCAAATTTGAGGAAAAGCAAATCAGTGCCATCCCTAATTGTTTTAAATAAACAACTGATTATATATATATATATATATTATATATATATATATGTTATACATTAGTTTTATATATATAAAATATATATATAATATATATAACATTATATATATAACATTAATATATATATATATATATATATTAATAATATATATATATAATTAATAAATATATATATATATACTATATTAATTATATATATATAATACATTAATATATATATATATATTAATGTTTGCACATTAGTTATATATATTAATAAAATGAGTAACACCTATGCACGAATATGTTCACCTCAAAGCTGGAATTTTAAATTTTTGATTAGAATTTCTCAAATTACAAAAAACTGGGTCTTAAGAAATAAAATTAAGAGATTTTTCTCCTATTTGTTTGAAACAAAGAAAAGTGTTGCGTGGATACCCTAGGCAGTTCCTGTTTACGATGATATTAATTCAGTAGATCATAATTAAAATGATAAGAAATCCACTTGGCTTTCCATTTTCACCAATTATAATAATAATAATAATAATAAAAAATAATATGTATTTTTTATTGCAGGATTATTACAAAATATTTCACACAAAGTGCTATAAGTCACAGTACAAGAAAAATAATCAGATTTTTATCACCATATGTGATCTGTAAGCATAATGTTGTGGTGATTTCTCATTAAATGTATTTTTATCTTGGAGCTATTTTATTAACCTTCATTAAAGAGTTGTGAATAATAAGTTTTATCATCCCTCTCCTTATGACAACTAATGTTGACCGTAGTTGTAATTTACAAACAAAAAAATTATTTATTGTGGTTTGGTTACATTTTCTCATAACTAAAATATAATTATCTGATTTAACTTAATACTTTTTTTTTGACATATGACTTTTTTTTCATGTAGATATTTAAGAATGTAACCTGTATCCATGTACAGAAAGAAAAAAAAGGACTGATATAATCTTGATCTGTTTGAAATTTTGAGTTTTACTTTTAATCCTATTATTAAGTGACAATATATCAGAGAAAAAATTATTGTCATTGCTATTTTATATTTTTGATGTTATTTTTACAGAGAATTAGCTTAGTAAAGCTATAAAGTTGTATGAAGTAGAGCTGAGAAAAGAATAGTGTGTAAATACCTTGGAAGTGTGTTTGAAGCGAAAGGTATATTATTACCTAAAAAACATAATGAATGGTCTAGCTCACTGTTAGTAAAATTGTTTTTGTTTCTTTCTCAACAATTTATGCTCCGGCATTATCCAAGTAGCTGTGCTTGATATCCCCTTTATTTTCACTGACTATTATAAATTAAGTGTGTATAGCCTGAACGGGTAGTAAGACTTGGTGCTAATAATAATATAAATTAATAAAGCAATCCATAAGAATCCTTTCCAGAATCATGAGTGTGCCAAGCTATCATAACAGTAAGAAGGTGTGGAAAAGTTTAACAGGAACAACAAGAGTAATGTAGTGGCTTTTAGAATAAAAAAAGGGGGGGGACAGTTTGTATTTTAAATTTATGTCATTACCATCAATCATTTTAACAGAACACTTTAAGGTGGAGTCCAAATATGCAAAGAAGATAACAGAGAAAGAAGGGAACAATATTTTGTAGATACAGGATAGTTGGGCTGATAAACAATTATATCCATGTCGGTGACCTGGTGGTCTAGGGGTAAGGTGTCAGACTTCTGTGCTGAGGTCCGGGGTTCAATCCTCGGTCCCGGAAACAAATTTATCTGATTGCCAAACCCTTCCTTCACCTCTGACAAGATGTGTATTAATCACAACTTGTGAATGTGAGGAATGCCAGGCCTCCACCGTGGTTCGGATTCCACGTTAAACTGTAGGTCCTCCATTTCATCTCACAATCACCCTTCCATTACACATTAGCGTAAGTGCGTATAACCCGAACGGGTAGTAAGACGCGGTGCTAATAATAATAATAATTATATCCATGATAAGAATTTCCTTTTTACAGTGGTGCTAATTCACCCCAAGCTGTCACAGACCTTTCAGAAGCAAGATGTTATTCCCACTGTATATGTGTGTTCTCAAGTAGTGTCTACATCGAAATTATACACTCTAGTTTTATTTAGCACCGCGTCTTACTACCCGTTCGGGTTATACGCTTAAGTACTAATTACGCTAATGGATTAGGAATTGGGAGGGTTGAATTTAGAGGAAGTGAACCCGCATTTGCGTGGAGGGAGAGTGGAAAACCATTTAGGAAAAACCACCCCCAGTTCACCCGACCGAGATTCGAACCTCGATCTCCCCATCCTCGGCGGTCGAGCTTATACACTCTAGTGATGCGACACCTTAGTTCAGTTGATAACATGTTTGTCTGCTGAGCGAATGGTCCCAAGTTCAATTCCTGCCATGTTTGAAAAATTTGGCATTTGTGAAATTCCTTTCACAATAGTAAATTAATGGCCGAGGACTGGTTTTTTTTTCATTTGTTCTTTGGTTTAAGTTAGTTTATGGTCATGTGTAATATAATCAATCAGTTCAGAAAGTCATGTTAAAAAACTCAAATAAATTTTTAAAAATCATTTAAGTCCCATCCAAATAGTGATATATCCAAAAGTAAGTAGGTGATCAGGACCTACTTTACAATTTTTTTTAGGATTTCATTTTTTTAGTATAAATATAGATACAAGTCCTAAAATTTTGCAGGTACGGTATATGCAGTATTTGAAATTTGGGTAGAGGTAGGTAATACATTTAATCTGTTACACTAGTGCATATAAAATAATTTAAATATATATTGATAAATGTCTATCAAAGGAAAGTTGAGCTGGTATAAAAAAACTATGTCCTGTTATATAATGATAGCTTGGTGTACATATTCTCCTAATACTATTAACCAGATTTGGCTTATTTTTTGAGATAGAAAATCTAAATTAGCTGATAAGAATACCTCTTGGTATTTCTTAGTCTCCTGATATTAAAAACCAGATTTATTTTGTTCCTGGGACAGAAAACTCAAATTGACAGTCTTTAAATTATTATTAGAGTTTACTACCGTTCGGTTATAGCAACACAGTCATAGTTAAAGAATTATTACTAAAATTAATAATACCTGAAGTTGAAGTTTCCTTTATTCGTTCTTATAACTTGGTACTAAATCCTATTCCATTATTGCAGCGAGCGCACCTACCCAGACCGCAGTCACTTAAACCTTTGAAGTTCTATTATTCTATATGGACTAGACCTATTCCATCGATTGACACAAATTGTGAAACAATTGGTACGGTTTGGTTTAGATTAATTAAACATAGAGACTAATAGGCCTTATCTTGATATTATTTATTATCCTAGTACTTGATACCAGATTTGTCCTATTTTGTTTGAATTAAACTTAGGAGACTAATACTTCTTGATATTTTTACCATAATTCTAATACTTGATAGCAAATTTGTCCTATTTTGTTTGGAGACTGAAATAATAGACAAAATCATCTGTGTACATTTTGAATTAGAGTCACATACCTCTTGGAGTTTCTACTTTACTAATACATAATAAGAACTTGACCTGTTTTTAGACACAAAATAAATTAGATAATGGTGACCTGGCGGTTTAGGGGTAAGGTGTTGGACTTCTGTTCTGGGGGTCTGGGGTTCAATACTCGGTCCTGACACAGATTTATTTGATTGCCAAACCCTTCCTTCACCTCTGACAAGCGTTAAGCTGTAGGTCCTCCATTTCATCTCACAATCACCCTACCATTACACATTAGCATAAGTGCATATAGCCCGAACGGGTAGTAAGACTAATAGTAATAATAATAACTTACATAGCCATCTGTGAAACACTTTAAGTACTAATTGGTTTAGATTGATTATACTTGTAGACCTAATACTTATTGATTTTTTTTTACTATATTAATACTTGTCCTATAAAGCTTGATTGGTTTTTAAGACACAAAATAACTTATGAGCCATCCATCTGCCACACAATTTATGCACTATTGGTTTAGATTAAATTAAATATTTAATGATTGGTCTCTGTGATCTAGTGTTCACAGTTCCCGGCTACTGATACATAGGTCCTTGGTGTGATCCCTGATGTTTCCAGATTTTTCTGTGAAGCATTGGGTATGAAATGGAGTCAGACCCAACCTCATGAGGACAAATGAGGAGCTATTTTCATTTATTTAGCACTGCGTCTTACTACTCGTTAGGGTTATATGCTTAAAGGAGCTACTTGAATGAAAAAGTAGCAGCTCTGGTCTATAATATTGAGATTAACGATTTTAATAATAATTAATAGAACAAGTTTATTTTTGTGCACTATCCTATAAGCTGTGCCATAGTGTAAACCAGCTAGGTATGATTGCTATTTTTCAGGGTAAACAAAGTGTAGATAATTATTATTTTTATGTATTCCGTCTTACAACAGGTCCATTCCTTTTGTCAGCACCCTGTCCTTTGCCTTCTCCTTCAGCTCCCAGAATCTTCTTTTTTCCTCCAAGTCATCCAATATTTCAATATTTGAATATTCCTTCCTTTATTTTGTTCAAATAAACTTCCAGTGTATGTGGTCCTCATTGACTGGGAGGCCAAGGTTCAAATCCAAACTAAGTGCATTGAAACATTTTCCATCCTCATCCCACAATAATACAGGTGCACTTCCTCTAAAATGCCTTTATGATCCCGTTTAAGAATAAAGTATGGTTGATATAAGGCTTGGAAATCAATATATTTTTACGATAAAATTGTAGAATTGTCAACTTAAATTTTACTTGGCAGTTTCTTCAGTATAATTTCAAAGGTTGGTAACATGAAATATTTGACCTTTATGAAATATTTCGGTTCTCTTAACACAGGGCCTGGTATTTATTTAAAAACTAACTTTCGGAAGA
Source organism: Timema podura (assembly GCA_033556935.1). Taxonomy (NCBI): domain Eukaryota; kingdom Metazoa; phylum Arthropoda; class Insecta; order Phasmatodea; family Timematidae; genus Timema; species Timema podura. The sequence goes on along the minus strand of JAVRXN010000003.1, from coordinate 63,096,260 downwards.
GTATAATATAATAGAATTAGCTAATAAAGTGAAAAGGAGGTTTTCTTTATAAAGATACCTTGTAAGCTTAATGTCGACTGAAAAGGAGGACTAAAAAGAGCATACTTTAACAACTTGACCTTGAATGAACATTTAGTATGGTCATGCCTGCTTTGGTGCTCAAATGGCCTCGACTCAGGGAGATCAGGGTTCAAATCTCAGTCGGGTAAGTGAGGGTGATTTTTTCCTAAATGGTTTCCCACTCTCCTCTTAAGCAAGTGTGGGTACATTACCTCTAAGTTATACCTTCCTCGTCCCTACTCCATTAGCATAGTTATTGTCAACCTAAACAAGTTGAGCAGGTTGAACGAGGTGAAGTGTGGTAATAAAAAAAACCTATTTTATTATGATGGTCACTGGGTGGCTGTTTGGTTATTTTTACTCTGACTGATCCAGTATTCATCTTCTCCTTGGATTATCGTTACTTCTGTCTTCTTTCCTAGAAAGGACGAGGGAAAGAAACAACAAAGACGAGAGGACCATCAGTAAACATTATGTATGTAAAATACTTTATTAGCCTGGGTATATACTCTCAAAAATGTAAATGTATAACATTCCTATGATTTAACTTACATCTTTACTTCAAATTATAAAGTCATTTCACTTATTCACTACAAAGAAATACTAGTAAAACAATCAAAACAACAATAATCATGAAATTTTAACATGCACCAAGTACAAGCACAAAATAAACATTTTTTGTTGAAACAATGCCACCTGAACAAATATGAACATTAATCGGCAGTTTAAGGAAACAAAGGATTTTATTTGAAGATTTTAGCATACCTATTTAAGTTTACTATACAGTGTAGCAAAACAAAACATAAATATATACATTATATATATAAACATAATAAGGGTAATTAATTATTGGACCTGGTCTTAAGTTTGTCATTACGAGGACTAAGCTATCATTTATCAATACACATTATAGGTGCTTAAAACATTTTAACTAAAATTTGAAGGAAATAAAAATATTCAAATTTCATATACAATACTTTCTCAAATCCCTGTGTTGAATATCCTTAAGGATTTGAAGTTTCGAAGGTCACATCCTTACTTTTAGGACTTTCTTTCAACTTTTAAATGGAAAAAAAAAAAAAAAAAAAAACTTAGGCAGAACTGGGGGGAGGGAGGTGGTCCAAGGGTCTTGGGAAAACAAGAAAAATAAGAAAGTAAGAAAATAATAGCTTCGACTTTGCTTCTTTAAAAAAAATTCCTGCGTTGACAATTACAAAGTTTTGCCAATATAAATATTATCACCTAAAAAAAACAATTATGTTCAACTATTGCTTTTTTGAGCTATTATGTAAATTAAAAGTTAATATTTATATGAACAAATCTAAGGTAATTGAAATGCATGTTGTGATAACAACTTAAATTTGTCAGCTTAGAACGAAATATAACAAACAATCGTGCAGTAAAACATCTAAGAAAAAATGTATCCATAAAACCATTAAGAAAATATTTGAACCATGAGAATATTTCATACGATTTTTTTTTAGTTTACATCAAATTGAAAAAGTGGATATCACACAGCCCTCCCTACATTTTATTTTTTAAATAACCAAACATTTCCTTCCACTCTTGTATTCTTCTAGATCACAAAAGACTAGTAAAAACAAAAAAATAGTTTAACTTTTTAAATAAATTGCTGAAACAGACTCTCAAATGAGTTGTAGTTAGAAGCTACAGGGAAGAGTTTAAATGTGTGTAGTTTTACAGTGTTTATATAAAAAAATAATCTTTTATGGCCTAAATTAATAAAATCTTGACTCGGTAGATAAGTTTAGTTTATCCGACACCTTAGCTCAGTTGATAGTGTGTCTGTCTGCTGAGCTAAGGATTCTGGGTTCGGTTTCCGGCATGACCGAAAAATATATCATTGGTGAAATGTGTGTTTACCCTTTCACAGTGATGAATTAATGGCTGGGGACTGGATGTTGTGCCTGTCCTAGTATTAAAGTAGATTATAAGAAATATGACACCACGACAGGCCTAGTCAGCCGGTAGTGGAGAATATATGGCTTGGATAAAATACTTACCCAGGCCACAAGCTGGAAACAGTAATGGAAGTAAAGTAAAAGTTACGTTTAGTTTATATTTTACACATAGTAATCTCAACATTGAATGAATAATTGCCATGGGCATTGCCGAATTTGAAAAGGACTTTTTCTTTTAGTTTTAAAAGTTTCCGTTCAAATGCCGTGATGCTCAAGATTAAAAAAACTGTTTTAGATACCTATATGTAGAAAATTAAAATAACCATACCTACTGAAGCAATATTTATTTTATTTAAGAAAATAAAGTTATAAAAATTGCAAAACTACTGACCTTAATTGACCCCCCTTTAATAGAAAATTGCTTGGGGTAGGCACAGTTTGAGAAAATAAGATCTGCACACCAAAACAACTATAAATATGTAATATAATGCATTACCAAAAAAAAAAATCAAGTGATGCTTGATTTTTTAATTTTTAAGTGTGTACAATTTAGTGCTAGAATTCTGACCATATTGACAAAATTATCTACCCTCAGTAAACAGGATGTAGAGGCTTAGTTATGAAGAAATGCACCAGCTGTCACCTGATAGATGATAGTAGCTTGGAGGCCCTTAGGGAAGTTCAAAGTCAAGTATAGTTCACGTCTGACCCGGCAGATAATTATTTCTTCAATGAAAGAAAAGATTAATGTTTGTTCATGTGTAGTCGTATTATGTATAGGTGAAGGTTGTTTTTTTTCAAAGTAATGGGCCTATCAGAATAAACAGAATAATAATAATTTTAAGTAAATTATTGTCGGATCTGAAACGAAAATCAAGTCGGCCTGATGTTACTTGCGCAGCTTCTGCATTTGAGGGGCAGAGAGCTTCACTTTACCAGGGAGGTTTCTTGCGAGGTTCTCATCCTTGACACTACGGATGAGGTCCTTTTCTCGGGAGGAAGTATTGCGATCTTTTAGGAACATGTTTAATGCAGTGCGAGCTGCTTTCCCTCGTTTTCCAGTCCCAGGCGTCAGCTTAACTTTGAACCTGTAAGTTAAATAAATAAATTAGGTATATTTCATAATCACCATCACCATCATAATAATTAACCGTTTCCAGTTTGTAGCCGAGTCAGTTAAGTAAAATGCCTCCATTTTCCTCTTTCCTGCCACAATTCTTCTCATCTCATTCACATGCTCGCTGTAATCTGCTCCTCCCATCTCTTTCTTGGTGTGGTCTTTTTCCTACATACTTCATCTTTATTTTCCATCCTCATTACATTTGCCCGGATAACCTCATTCCTATCCCTGTCTCTCCTTGTGATATTTCTTAATACCATTGACTGTCATTACTATAGTGAATTTAAAACAAATTTGTGAAAAGAATGTTGATGCTTGTTTGGACTTAAAACCATATTCAGGATTACAAGTGTAACATGGCTCCTTAAAAAAAAAAAAAAAAAAAATGTTAAGGTACATAAAATAAGTTTATTTATTATAAGCACAAATTTATGGCAAAGTGGAAAATATGTTCAGTTTGTTTTACAACAAATCAAATCCAAGTAGTAGTTGTTGTTGTTGTAATAGTCGTAGTCGTTGGTGGCAGAAGGGTGAGAGTAATAGCTAAGGAGGAGCCGTGATAGGCACAACTAAGGTTGTACAATCATGTGAGGAGAAACGGAGGATGCTGGATATTGAAGGGAGTGAGAAGTGTGGAGAAAGGATACAATAGAAAGTCTTATGTTCCAAACAATCCCGGGCCAGTAGCTGGAAAATCGCCATCACTGCAGCCACCGCCAACATCATTATCGCCATGTATTACTATGTCCAAAAGAAAGTAAAACTTCCGAGTCTTCTATTAATAAATTAATTTATTTTCATCAACAATACCTATATTATTAAATGTTCCATTTATTTGTGTTTTTTTTAAGTAGTTTTGTTATTTATGGTTATCACTAATCCGTATTATTGTTTAATCTGAATGAACTCTCCCCCCAACTTGCCACCCAGTTAATTCAGGTTAGGTCGTGCATCATATTTCCAACTTACTTGTAATTCAGCAAGACGTTGTAAGGTGCAACAACAGGTACAGCAAACAGCAGCTCATCCTCGGTAAGAGGAAGTCCCGTCAACGAATCGAGCATGTCGATGTCGGTGTTGACAGTCACTTCCTCTACCCCCTCACCACCATCGGAATCCTCGCCTCCCTCTCCTGGCTGGGGCTGAGGTTTCGGCCTGGTCGCAGGAACTTTTTTATTCAGCTTGCTTGTGGTGCCCTTGTTACCAACTTCTTTACCCTTCTTGGTCTTCTTACTGTCCTTTCCCGAACCTGCTGACTGATACACATTATGTAATGTGAATTTTAAACAAATTTTACAATATTATGTTTACAATTATGTTAGGAGTTTGATTCCCTGTCACTGGAATTTTTCTCTGAAGCAGTGTGTCTGGAACAGGGTCAAACTCAGCCTCGTTAGGACGATGAGGAGCTACTTGAATAAATAGGTAGTGGCTTTGGTTTAGAAAACTGAGATAGTGGTAGAAGGGTTCGTTGTGATAACCACAAGACACCCTATATCTACAAATGTTGGCACTACCATTGCTAATGAGGGCGATCGCGGGCTCAAGTCATAAAGTTGTTTATGTTAACATATTTAAAATTACCACATCTTACCTAAAGTTTGTATGAATGTATTTTATGGAGATGTCATATTTACTGTTTTTATTTAGTAATGAATCTAAAATTTTAACCAAAACTTTTCAAATCCAATTCTCTGACATTTTAAATTTCAATCCTTTTCCATGTATCCAACCTCTCATTAAAAAAATTTATTTATTTATTTATATAATCGTACCATAGTATAGTTGGAAAAAACCTTGAAAGTTATGGATAGTAAAACAAAAAAACTTAAAACAGAGTGGTAATGTTTGATTTGTGCAAGATCACTAGAACACAAAGGTCTTGTTGGGTACATTTACAGCTAGACAGTGCTAAAGTGAAACGGCAAAAGAAGTAATAATTATTATCACAATGAAAAATTACAAAACTCTGAATTTTATATTTCGTTTGGAAGTCAGAACTTTCATTTGCTGGGAAGTGAGACTCGAGAGCTTAGAAGATTCAAGGTATGAAAAATCGTGATGTTAAGTAGAGTTGGGTCGAATCTACTATTTTACAAATCCGATTCTTGGTAAAAATGATGGACAAAAGAGTAAATAAATGTTAGATTAATGGTATGGGGTGTTGTTATTAAGTTTGTCCTATGATTATAATGAGTCTGAATCATTAATAAGGTGTATTAACGCTATAAATCTGACACCTTAGCTCAGTCGGTAACGTGTTTATCTACTTAGCTAAGGGTACCAGGTTCAATTTCCGGAATTGCCGAAAATTTATCATTGGTGAAATGTGGGTGATAAATTAACGGCCAGGGACTGGATGTTGTGCTTGTGCTTGTCTTAAGTTAGATTATGAGGCATATGAAGTTACGACAGGCCTAGCCAGCCGTTAGTGGAAAAATATATGACTTGAATAAAAAACTGACCCTGGAAACAATAATGGATGTAAAAAAAAAACTTGACAAAAAATCCTGAGAAAAGTAAAAATTGGGTGTTTCAAAATAAAATTAAGTTAAAGAAAGAAGGGAATAAAATGCCATTAGTAAAACAATAATAAAAAGAAGAGAATTTAGAACCTTTAATAACCAATAAGAAACTTTATGAACCAGTTCCTTTTAAAAATAAATGTTAATTTACGATTATCGGTTCTGGATCCAGTTTGACTCCACCGAAACAAACGCAGGGTTGCCACTATTTCCTTAATATAAAATTCCCTATTTTCAAGATGGAGTCTCCATTTTTCAAGACACTTTATTTACGAGAGTAGTAGAGAAGAATGAAATTTCACCTGTCATAAAAATGACTATTGTGAAGTCATGCCACTGGTATTTAGAACTGGAGACTTTGACCTTGATGGTGAAATATAGGTAATCTGTTGTCACGCAACCCAATGTTTCACGGAGAAAGGATAAGGTACGAGTGGAAGATAAGCGATTTAACATGATTATTTTTTCAGTTCACTTTTACTTCCATGCAAAAGGCCAACTATTTAAAGGTTGCAGTTTAATGTTCACAGATCATAAATATTCCAATATTTTTTTAGTTTTTTTGTGAAATTCCCAGGTTTTTTTTTTCAGACACAAATTCCCTGTGGTTTCATGATTTTCTAAGTGCGTGGCAACCCTGAAATACCTATACTTGTTAGGTTGATTTGTCCCTTTGTAGGGGTGTGCAAAGTCCACTTAAATTGAAACAAACTCTAATCAAATATATGAAATATTCTGAAACCAAATCAAAGTTTGAATATTATTGGTTAATTGTTTTATGTTTGGAAAATATTATATTGTGCTTATTTATATAAATTTAACACTAAAATCCCTTTGAATTTCAATTTCTTCAATTATTCATAAATAATTGTAATGTTATCACGGTCTTACTACTTGTTTAGCACTTACGTAATGTGCAATGAGGTGATTGTGAGATAAATGAAGCTAAGTTAACGTGATCCAACCATGAGCCTGCATCACATTCACAGTTGTGTTACAATCTTGTCAAGGTGAAGAAGGTTGGCTTCATAAATCTGTGCGACGAGATTACCGGACCCTCAGCCAGAAGTCTGACAACTTACCCTAACACTTCCCTATTGTATGACATAACACTGAAATGTTATTGAATATATGGATATTTAGATGTATTTTTTTTCGACAAAGCTTCTTAATCATAAAAGCCATAATATTTTTCAAAGCAAAGTTAAAGCTAATATTTTTTTCAAACAAAGTCGAAGTTTATCTTCACACAGCCCTTGTCTCTGTAAGGTCCTATTACATCTTTATGTATCTTATATATAATAAATATAGCTTAGAAGCTTAGGGTTAAGTAGGATTCAAATATTGGATGACTTGAAGGAAAAAATAAAATTCTGGGAGCTGAAGGGGAGGCAGAGGACAAGGGCATTGGCGGGCTAAGTTCACTGACACTAAGAATGACCTGTCGTAAGACAGAAATGTAATAATAATAATAAATATTAATAATAAATAATGAAGATGATTATGATGATGACGACGATGATTAAAGAGAAATGAAAAACGATAAAAAATACAATCATGTGTTTATAAACAAATAAAAGTATAAAATGACCACATGCAACATAAGCATGTACAATGAAGTATATGTTGTTACCTGCAAGATGTCCATGATTAATTTTCGTTCATCTTCATCTTGATCTTTATATTTTTCTTTTATTTTCTTTAGTTTACTTTTTTGGCCACGCTTCATTAATGTTGCTTTCTCTTCTTTGGTTTTATCATTTGGTATGTCTTCTTGCTCTGTAAAAATAAAATGGCAACATATTATTCTATGATTGTAGTTGAACACTTGCCAAGATTACAGTAGACATTCAGGGTGTTAACACATTGTAGGCTACAACCACCAGTAATTTATTTACCTATTGCGGGTATAACGACACATCCAGGCTATCTACATTTAATTACACTAGTAGAATAGGAAGGAGGAAGGTATAATTCAAAAGAAATGTACCCCAGCTACATAGTAGGAGAATCCACCCATAGTAGACCCCAACAGCATTCAAACTCAGACTTCTCCACTACCGTAAACAATACAATATAAGTGTTACACGTTAGCTCAGTCGGTAGCATATCTTCCTACCGAGTTAGGAGTCTTTGGTTCGATTTCCAGTATGGCTAAAAAATGTATCTGTGATGAAATGTGGGTTTCCCTTTTACGGTGACGAAATGAAGGTTAGTGGCTGGATGTTGTGTCGTTCTAGATTTAAGTTAGTTTATAAATTGGGAGCTAATGTAATCAGTCGGTTCCGAAAGTGTACATAAAATGTCGAAAAAAAAAATAGATGCACTTGATACGACATTGTTCATAAAGTATTAAAATTATTAAAATGATATTTTCCAAAAGTATCACCATGACACATGCCATGTTTTTCAACTTTTAGCATAATAAATGACTATTATTACAAGGCTTTAAGCTTTTTAAAAAAATAAACAACTAAACATTGTTTCATCGGCTAATAATTGACAAATGTGACTGGTGACCTAGCATACTTAATTATTTTTACAGTCAAAAATGGTGTTTTTATCAATACATCACTGCAGTTAATAATTCACTGGATAAACTTGTAGCGTAAAATAATTTAGTGAATTAAGAATAATCTTTACATAACATTAGTGTTTAACTTACCTTCTGGCACTACTTTCGCCGTAGCCTTTCTTTTTATTTGGCCTTTTTTGTTGCCAATTTTCTGATTTAAATATAACTGGCTTGTCATCTCCTAGAAACACAACTTTCTCTTTTTTCAATTCTTGCAAAGTGGACTTTAAAATGGATGTAGACTTTGGTTGAAGAGTTATTCTAGAAATATAATCAGGTCGGCATTAAAGTAAACAATTAAAACATAATATATTAACAAATAAAATTTTAAAATTTATTGACTATGACTTATCAATAATAATTTATGTCTTTTGACTCTCTAATGATATTTCTTTTACCAAAACTAAGGAGGTGTGCTAGTAGCCCTTTTTAATTTCGAGTTGAGTTCAAATAGAGTTTGAATAAAAACAGAGTTTGAATAAA